>CM053624.1:248704132-248751443 GCA_028646595.1 Phalanger gymnotis | reverse complement strand
GGGACGGAGGGGAGGGCAGACTGGGGAACTGGGCAACCAGAGTGTACGCCATCTTGGAGGGGGGGGTGGAAATGGGGAGAAAATCTGTAATTCAAACGCATGTGTAAATCAATGCTGAAAGCTAAACATATTAAAAATAAATTTTAAAAAAACATACCTTCATTAAAAGTTAAATAACTGTGAAAGAAATGTCACAGAGCAATACAAGATCAATTGCCAAATGAACATAGAGACAATAAGTGCTATGAATTTACAGGAGACAAAGCTCATTGTAGACTGGAGTGATGTGGGAAAGCTTCCTAGAGGAAGAGAGATTTGTAGGTAACAGGGTTTGGATAGTCAGAGAAGAGGAGAAAGAACTAAGGGCATCTTGAACAATTTTTCCGACCTCAGCTTCTCATTAATGATAACAAGTTCATATTTTTCTTAGCTTTGTGTAGAAATTGGCTTTTGGTCCTTTTACTTCTCACACTGAAATTTTTAGCTCAAATGGATCAGCTTGCAGATTTAAGACTATTATTTGATCACAACTATTTTGGCTGAATTGACCAAATTGACGTGTTGTTGACATAGCCTTAGTCATTTTTAACAGTTTTTACTAGGGGTGATTATTTACCAGGTCAGACTAAAAGCTGTAACTTCTAACTTATTCAGATTTTCTAAATGTTGTTATTCTATTAAAATGAGTACTTTTTAAAAAAAATATGGCTGAAATTTCACTCCTATTGACCACTGTATGCATTAAAAAAATTATCACCTCTTTGCACTCCATTTGAAGGTATGACAAAATCTTGTCTGTTTTCTGCAATGAACCTTTTAGTGAAGTTGAACACTGAGTTTTAATGGTAGAGCATTTGGAAAAATATAACATACACTAACAACTTGTGTTGAGAAATACATGGTTTAGCCATGTATGTGTTCTGTAAGTGGTTTTCTTGTACTACTAATTGGATTCATCTGATAATATTACCAAGTAAGCCATCTTGGTGCCCACAGATGTGGACCTTGTGATGGCTGCATCTACTTTGTGTTCATAAATAACAAGTGTTTGGAATCAGAAAGGCACTAAATACAAATCAGTAAAAGTCTGTCTCTAAAAAAGTGTTCTTGTAAAGCTTCTAAAGGAAGAGTGACCCAGAGATGGGGAGACACTGACTCTTTGATTTGATCTGGCTGATCAAGTTGTATTGTGCTGGTCACTGCTGCCGAAGCCAAGAGAATGATTTCTTCCTTGGTGGGCAGTTGTGATTAATCCATCCAGGTTAAAACTTCTGAAGAATTATAGATGAAAAATAGTTGAAATTTGTAAATAATAGAAATGTAAAAAATGTAAACTATATTTTTTTACCAGACTAACATTTCGAAATTTACATAGATTGGGGTTCTTAACCTGGGGTCCGTGAGCTTGTTTCTTTTTAAAAAATTTTTTGATAATTGTATTTTAATATAATTGGTTTTCTTTGTAGTCCTATATATTTTATTCATTTAACAATATTATTCTAAGAAGGGGTCTATAGGTTTCATGAGACTGTTAAAGGAGTCCATGATATGATTAAGAACCCTTCACTTTGACACTTCTTTTTTCTTTCCCTCTCTATTTGTCTGTCTCTTTTCTACTTTCTTCTCTCCCTACCCCAAGTAAACTAGCCATAATGTGGATTTGAAATATATTTCAAATTATTTATTATATTTACCAAATAAAGTTTTGTTTTCCCTATTCTTAATTTTAAAATTGTGACTTTAATTTCTGTTGTATGTGTATCTTTTTTAAAAGCCTAACTGTATTGTTGCTTTTTACTAATATAAGGCCTTCTAATGATTTTTTTCCCATATTTTAACATTACTGTCCTGTTCCTATTTCCTTCTCTCCAATATGCCCAAATTACCTCATTTTCTCTCTTTTTTCCACTGCCTTCAAAATACCCATCTTCTTAGCGAGGCTAATCTCAGATTAATCTACTGAAAATTGTGGTTGAATTTCTCATCTGTAAAGTGAATGGGGTTGGAATATCTATACAATCTCTAAAATCCTTTATACCTATAAATGTGTAATCCTATGAGTCCCAGAGCTGTGCTGGAGCCAGCTCAAACCAGTCTAGGAGAGTGGATTGTTAAATTTTTATTTATTGTATTTGTATTGATACCTCAGAAATTGGCAAGTGCCACAAGTCAGGGCTTAATTTATTGTTTTACTGATTAGAAAGTGAGAGAGAAAATGTTAATAATGCATATTAAATTTAAAAGTATGTAATACATCGATATAACAATATGTTTTTTTCCCTGGAGAGCCAGTTATTAAACATTTACCAGCCCACCGTTGCCTATGCCTGATAGATAACCAACTCTCAGCCCTTCTTTCAACATTCTCTTTTGTATGTTCTTGTTAACCCAAACAGCTATCTTGTTGAAGGACTATTCTATAATATGGGGAAGATATTTTGGTGAGGTGTACCTTTGTGCCATCCTTTGGAACATACCACTTGCTTTCTCTGCCCTGTGTATAAGACCTGCTCTAGATGGAAGGAAGTAGCAACCATTGTTGCATTTTCCTATCTGATTTTGAGGCTGAGGTGACCTTGAGGTTGACCACTCTCAATAAATATGAGCAGGTCTGGTTTTAGAGAAGGTAGGGTTACTCTACCCTAACCCAAGAACAACTTTGTACTCTGTCATGTCCTGGGAATGTATAGGAGATCCAGCTTTCAGAAAAACCAGACTGTGACCACCTCCTGCTTTTTAAAAAAGGAAAGCCTTGAGTTCTTTGATTTATGGGACCTGGAATATTCACATATGATTCAGTAGGTCCTTGCTCCTTTTGTCTGCTATGAATTGATGCCCCCATGCCCTTTCCCCATCACAGTTTTGCTGTCTCAAAGCCCATTCACTTCTTTATCTCATTTTCCTGGGGGTTAAGCTGAAACTCATTAAGTTATCTTAGCTGCCCTAAGCTACTGTGCAACCAAGACCTAGCTCCCAGGAAAATCACTTCCAATCTCAGGGATATCTTATGTCCAGAGGTCCAAAGATTTTCTTCTTTCTTAGGAGAATGGGGATCAGGGGAACTGGCCAAAAGCATAGCTAGCTAACCCCACTTTCAGACTGCCGACCAACTTCATGTATGACCACTCAGCATGATTTATTTTGTCATATGGTCCTGGGTTTATGGAATGTGATCATCTATTCACAACTTAAAATAATAAAAGGAACGCTTTTTCCCTTCTCCCTCAAATCATACTGTGTCAGTAAGGCAAAATGGGCTCCTTAGCACTTCAGAAGTTTGGCTTTCATTTACTCTGAGTGATCCAGCTGTTTCATTTAATCTTGCTAAGTGCTAAGCCTTAGGCCCAAAGCCCTATCAGGTGCGAAACCTGTGTGGGTGTAGATTGATGACTTAAGAGGGCCCAACTCAGGAACCAATGGCCTCTGGTCATTTAGGTGGGGCTTGAGGACGCCAGAGGCTCGGCTAAGAGGAAAGGCGAGCCAAGAGACAGCTACAGCTGAAGCTGAAAAAAAAAGTCAAAGCCGAAGCAGGAGCTGCGGAAGCAGAGCCGACCCGTGTGTGGACCCAGGAGTGCGAGCAAGGACTTGAGGCCAGTGAATATGATTTGGTTTAATACCATTATGTTTTTCTGTAGACTCCTGGTTACTCTTGTGAGGCAGGCTTATTGGGCCTGGAAGCTTTTGGTCAAAATATCAGAATGGGGAGGCTGGTTAGTGGGTCTGCTACTGTGGAGCCTAAATAAATGTTTTGATGCCTTCTACTTAGAGAATTCCTTATATCTTGCAGTTTCGAACCATTCAGACATATATATGATTCTCTTTGAGATCAAAAATTTGGTCTTCCTACTACACATACATGGGGGATTATTTCTTCCACTTCTATATGAGGCCAGCCATGGCACTGTCTCTGGCAGGTAAACTCCATATAAAAATTGAAATTGAGGTAGCCATCTAGACATTTCCAAACAAAGTGATAGTTGAGTTTTTGTTTTTGTTTTTAGGTGGATTAAATAGTTTTATGTCCTTTTCTGGATACAAATTCAAAATTGATTCTCAGTTAGATTCTAAGATCCTCTAGGGCAGAGATAATATCTAATTCTTTTGAGCCAATACTCAGCACCTAGTACTGTGCCTGGCAAATATTAAACAACTAATTCTCTACCTCTTGATTGATTTCAGTTGTCTCCTGTAGGGCTAAGTACCTGATATGAGGCTTAAGTACTGACTTCTCAGTATTAGAGATAAAATGTCATATTTGATCATGGGTATAATATTTACCAGAACAGTGAAAGGGAAGAATACAATTTTCAAAACATCTTGAACAGAAAATGTCATTGTGTATGTGAAATGCTAAGTTGATTGCATTTTAAAGATTGAATTGTACATGTATAAAATCTGTAAATTAAAATCACATTTCATTATGTTTCTATGAAAAATGAAATTTCATCATAAGTATAGCAACTGATTTGTGAAGTTATCATTTTTATTGCCATTCTAAATGTTTTAGGAAATAGAGCAAAAGAATTGGTTAGACTTCTATGACAAATGGAAATCTTTATTAATCTCCTTTATTTTAACATAACGTAGTTTATTCTTTTAGATTGCCTTGTGTCTGTGATCTGATGTAGTCTTCAATAAGAAGTTTTCCTTGTCTCATCACTTGTCCTTATCACTTAATAATTCTTCCAAGTGTTGTCAAATTAAATTTTAGGCCATGATTCTAAATAGCTTCTCAAAATATTATTCCTTGTGTAATAGAAAAATGGAAAAACACATTGCAAATGCATTGCGTGGGTTATAGCACTGAGCAGTGCTTTTTCAGCTTTGCCTACAGCTCTATGACTCTCCGATGCTCAGGCCAGTCTCTGATGGCTCTCTCAGTCAGTCAGTCAACAAGCACTTATTAAGAATTTGCTATGTGCAGGACACAGTGCTAAGTGGTAGGAATACAAACACAAATAAAGTGAAAAACAGTCCCCATCCTCAAGAAGCTTACATTCTAGTGGGGAAGACAGCACATAGAAGGAAGCTGAAAATGGGAGAGGGGAAGGAGGAAGGTTCCCCACAAGGGGACATAATGGAGGACTCCAGAATTCAGGTTGGTGAAAAATGAAAAAAAAAAAAAAACAACTTTGGCCTCTGTAAGTGGAGGCTGAGGGAGGAAACCCCTCCCCCCCAACCCCATCTCATCAGAGGGAGCAGCCTCAGGGGACAAAGGGTAGTAAAAGTTGTGAAATCCTAGGCTGAAGTGATCTCCCAGGATGGAGAAGTTTCAGGAGAAGCCTGGAGTGCAGCCTAGTAAGAAATGAAGAGATAAATGCATCTCCTTGTATTTTAAGATGGATAGATTTTCATTTTTTCTCTTAATTGTTTTAACTTCCTGTATGTGGACAGTAGAAAGAGCACTTGCTTTGGGGTTAAAGGACCTGGGTTCAAATCCAACCTCTGATGCTTATTACTGTGTGACCTTGAAACAAGTTATTTTACTTTTCTGGTCTTTGTTTTTCTCAAGTGTAAAATGAGTAATTTGGACTAAATCATCTCTGAGCTCCCTTCTAAGTCTAAATCTATGATCCTGTGTCTTGACTGAAATAGATTTCCTTAGGTGCAAAGGAACCGATTGTATATGTACACGTATCATATATACCCACAATGGGTATATGTACATATGTGCATGTATATAACATGTATATGCCATATACATATGAATATATAACACACACGTACATGTTATACATGTATAACATACATATACATGTGCAACACACATATAACTATATATGCTTTCATATAGATATTTTATGTATATATGTATACTTTTGTATATATACAGACGTATAATTTTGCATAGATATATATAGACATGTATATATTAATATATATACTTTGTGTATATATGTAGATATGTATTCTTTTATGTAGATGTAGATACATATACTTTTATGTGTATATAGAGATAGGTATACTTTTGTACATATAGATATGTGTAGTTTTGTGTATACATAGATGTTGTGTATATTATATATGGAGATATACTCCATACTTTCAAGTTGTATAGATATGTATGTTTTATGTGTATACATATAGATTTTATAACATGTATTCTATGTATATGTTTATATGTATACTTTAATGTAGGTGTAGATATGCATGTTTTTATGTGTATACACACACACACACATATTGGTTGTTGAGTTATTTCAGTCATGTCTGACTCTTTGTGACCACATTTGGGGTTTTCTTGACACAAATACTAGAGTGATTTGCCATTTCCTTCTCCAGCTCATTTTACAGGTGAGCAAACTGAGGCAGACAACATTGAAATGATTTGCCCAGGGTCACACAACTAGCAAGTGTCTGAGGCCAGATTTGAGCTCAGGGAGATGAGTCTTTCCTGACTTAAGGCCCAGCACTACATCCACTGCACCGCCCATGTTTGCACATATGCACACGCACAGACACAGACATACTTTTATGTGTGCATGCATCTATTATATGTGTGTATATGCATCCACATGTATACCTTTATGTATATATATATTTATGTAGATATAGATCAATTTTTATATGTAGATGTATACTTTTATGTAGATATAGATATGTATATTTTTATGTAGATATAGGTGTATGTATAAATATATCAATTTTCTATATGTGTGTACTTTTATGTAGATATAGGTATGTACAGTTTTATTTGTATATTATATGTATATATTTTGTTGTTGTTCAGTTATTTCAGTCATGTCTGACTCTTCATGAACCTATTTGGGGTTTTCTTGGCAAAGATGCTAGAGTGGTTTGCCATTTCCTTCTCCAGCTCATTTTAAAGAAACTGAGGCAGAAAGCATTGAAATGATTTGCCCACGGTTTGTTGCAACAATCTGCTAGCAGATGCTGTAGGGGTGTAAGACCCATCAACAACCAGCACACAGAAAGCTACCAACACGTGTTCTTTTGATCTGCTTTACTAAGGAAAACAACGTTAAAGGGGTTAACAATCTTGCTTTAATCCAGCGTACAAGTATCATTCACTTAGTTCAGGGGAAAAAGCTAGCGCCCTGAACTTCAGAGCAAACACAAACAAATTACAAACATCAACAGACAGACCTTGTCTGATTGAAATCTCAATGCATAGTTACCAGAGTTTAACAAAGTCCAAACATCTGGGTTTACAAGCTGGAGGGCTCTTAACTACAGCTGCCCAGAGTCTCCACTTCAACACGCCTTCAAGAGTGAGAGCCCTTGCAAATAGCTCTGTTCTAGTCATCAAACATCATCTGAGCGACCAGAACTTAGGCTCCTACTATTGGCTCTGGTCTTAGCAACTCCCCTTAGGACCTTGAGGGCTTCATGCCCACATAGGCTTAAGCACCTAGTAGACAGGGATTTGGGCCTGGGATTTTGCACCTAATAAGGCTCAAAGACACTTAATTAATCATTTTAAAACAGTAAGAAAGTCCCACCTTAATTGATATTACAGGGTTACACAGCTCACAAGTGTGTGAGGCCAGATTTGAACTCAGGGAAATGAGTCTTCCTAACTTCAGGACCACCACTGTCCATCATACCATCTAGCTACCCTTATAAATATGCCTATTGTGTGGTTTATATATATGTATTATATATTACACATGCACACACATATATGCTTATGTATATAGATATGTATAAATTTTATGTATATATGTATATAGACATAATAAGTTATTTATGTGCATGAATATATACTTTATATATTTATATATCAATAGCTATGTTTATCTATACATGTATGTTGCAATAGATATGTATATCTCTATAACACATTAACATTAATTTTAATTTTTCTGAAACCAGTTTGTCATTGGAATTATTGTTGTTTGCAACACTTGCCCCTGAATTACAAACTTTTCCCATAATCTATAATTTAAGAGGGTATGAACCAAGGGGAAGAAAATAACAGAGATGTCTGGATTTCAGGTTTGTTAAACATTTCTATCATCCTGTATGTGCAAATGTATCTTGCTCAAGGGTTGCATTTTAGGAAGTGAAAGGGGAGTATGAGCTAGAGTGGAAATAGTCCTTGTTCATCTCATTTCCTCAATACCCAGGCTAAATTTCAGGATAAGATCCCATTGTGAGGGAGGGGGGTTAGAGGTAGGGAAGGAAAATGTGTGCTAATAAAAAATTTTGTCGATTTTAGTTGATTTCTCTTTTCTGTTAAAGGTTAAGTCAGGGGAAAATAGTTTGTATATGGATTTTGTGAAAGAGCAGATGGTTAATAATATTCATAGAATTTGATAAAGGGACATAAAGTCTTAATTTAGCATAGCTGAACAGAAATTATGATCTGTCTTTTTTTTTTTGCATAATGATGATACTCCGTAATGATAAATAGCAGTAATATGAACTGAAATTTTCAGACTTTTGGCCAACTAAATGGTGGTATTGGCATTAGAGAGCACCTAGCTGGGTGATATATGAATTTTTATATAGGGTTTAGTAGTAGGAGACAGGGCAAATAAACTTTTTCAACCTTTGGGAGAAGTTGCGAAGAGCAATACAGCATATGCCTTTTGGGTCATTTTTCTTTCTTTTTTTTTTTTTGTTAGAGGGCATTTGGGGTTAAGTGACTTGCCCAAGGTCACACAGCTAGTAGGTGTGTCAGCTGTCTGAGGCCGGATTTGAACTCAGGTCCTCCTGACTCCAGGGCCAGTGCTCTGCTCACTGCTCCACCTAGCTGCCCCTTGGCTCATTTTTCTCAACAACTTAATGTCAATTATGTTACAAGAGGAAAATGGTTTTCAACTTACACACACACACATACACACATATGTATATATACACATATATAAATAACAATCATATTGTATACAGATTAAAGATGGAATGAAAAGTCGAGAATTATTTTTTCCATGGGTATACAGAGCAAAGAAAGAGCAAGGAAACTGAAATAAAACCATCCCAATTCTCCAGGCTTATTTTCCATAAATGAAATTTTCTTTTTAAAAAAATTAATTTTATATGTCACCTACATTTCTCACTGTATAGAACTATCCCTTACAATAAAGAATGAAAAAGAAGTAAAATAAATTCATCGAAAGTAACATCAAAAAAAATCTAACATGTACTATTCCCTTCTCTTCCTTTCAATGTTCATTAGTTCTATGAACAAATGTAATTGGATGAAATAACATTACAGGGGGCATTTAATCCCATAAAAATGATACTATAAATAGATTGTTGGCTGAATGATGTTAACATCATGGTTTTGTGCTTTTAGAGTGAGATTTTTGTTGTTCAGTCATTTCAGTCATGTCCAACTCTTTGTGTTCCCATTTGAGATATTTGTGGCAAAAATACTGGAGTGGTTTTGCCATTTCCTTCTCCAGATCATTTTATAGATGAGGAAACTGAAGCAAACAGGGTTAAGTGATTTGCCCAGGGTCACATAGCTAATAAGTGTCTGAGGTCAAATTTGAACTCAGATCTTCCTGACTCTGGGCCTGTGTCCACTGTGTCACCTAGCTGCCCTTGGAGGGAGGTTTAGTTATTGTTTAATAATAGCTAGTATATATACCCTAACCTATTTTACAGATGAGGGAACTGAGGCAAACAAATCACTCAGTATCACACAGTACCATCTCACTGCTTCTTATTAGTTGTATTATTTCAAAATGATGTTTAAGGGGGCAGAGCCAAGATGGCACTGTGAAAGGAGGGAACTATTGGAGCTCTCTCACAAATTCTGTCAGATATGTCTAAAAAAGTGAATCTGAGCAGATTTGAGAGAGTTAGATGCCACTAGTAGACTGAGAGGGGCAGGAGTGCTGGGCACATAGAACAGTACCACACCACACCACCTGGGAACAGCAGAGGAACCCAACCAGCGTGCTGGTCTGGGAGAGGGGTGGGTGAGTGAAATGCTGAAGCAGAAACAGGCCCAGTGTGGAATACTGGCTACAGCAGCAATCGAACCCGAGGCCTCTCAGCCCAGGACAGGAGTCTGTTGGAGTTATGAGAGACACCAGTGCAGAGCCTGTGGCTGCAGAAGCAGCTACCCCAGAGGCCTCAGCCTGCAGCCTAAAGGTTTGAAACTTGCCTTCTTGAATTTCTGGGAGCCATGATGGACAGGTAAATTGGCTCTCCCTCCCTCCCTCATCCAGAGAATACTCCCACAGAAGAAACAGAGGAGGCAGAAGTGGGGCTTCAGTAGTCTTTTAGTGAGAGAAGTTGAGGAGAGGGTCCTTCTTGTGGTGGTGGAAGGAGACTAGTGCAGGAACAGAGGTGTCCCAGCAGGCCCCACCTCAGCAGAACATGAGAGTTATTGAGCCCCAGGGGGGTGGAGCTAACAAACATCAACACCAGACATGCCTTTGCACAGCCAGGGAGAGTGGCAGACACCAGCACAGACAATAGCTGAGACCACCCATGCTGCAGAGCAGCCCCAGGGGAAAAGGAGACTTCTAGCAGCCAGACCACCCCTCCCCAACACCTTGCAAAACGAGAGGCCATAGCACACAAAGCCAGTGAGCAGGCCCACAGATCCCAACACAAGAAGCTTGGGACAGAGCCCCTTGACCCCCATAAGCAGAGATCCACTTTAGAAGCCAGGAGGAAAAAAACAAAACACCATGAAAAAGCACACTAAAAAGCTAAAGACCATTGATTCCTATCATGGGAGACAGGGAAGATCAAAATGCCAATTCAGAAGAGGACAGCATAGACACTATACTCACATCTGAAACCTCAAAAGGGAATGTGTACGGGTCTCCAGCCCAAAAAAGCATTCCTAGAAGAACTCAAGGAGAATTTTAAAAATCAAATTAGAGAGGTAAAAGAAAAAATGGAAGAAAAATTCACTGATGAAAACAAATCTTTAAAAAGTAAAATCAGTGAAATGATTAAGGAGATTCAGAATACAAATGGAGAAAATGTCTTATTGAAAAGTAAAATCAACCAAATGGAAAAGGAGATAGAGAAACTAAAGGAAGAAAATAATACACTAAAAATTAGAAGTGGGCAAGTTAGAAGCTTATGACTCTATGAGATATCAGGAATCAGTCAAACAAAATCTAGAGAATGAAAAAAATAGAAGAAAATGTGAAATATCTGATTGGAAAAACAACTGATCTAGAAAATAGATCCAGGAGAGACAATCTAAGAATTATTAGTCTACCTGAAAGCCATGATGAAAAAAGAGCCTGGACAGTATCTTCCAAGAAATCATCAAGGATAACTTCTCCGAAGTCCTAGACCTAGAGAGTAAAATAGTCATTGAAAGAATCCACCAATCACCCCCTGAAAGAGATCCCAGATTGAAAACTCCAAGAAATATTATAGCCAAATTCCAGAATTATCAGTCAAGGAGAAAGTACTGCAAGCAGCCAGAAAGAAACAATTCAGATATTGTGGAACTACAGTAAGGATCACACAGGACCTTTCAGCTTCCACATTAAACGACAGAAGAAATTGGAATATGATATTCTGAAAGACAATAGAGCTTGGACAACAACCAAGGATCAACTACCCAGCAAAACTGAGCATAATTTTTCAGGCAAGGAGATGGACATTCACAGACATAAGAGAATTCCAGACCTTGCTGATGAAAAGGCCAGAGCTCAATGGAAAATTTGATCTTCAAATATAAAACTCAAGAGAGACATAAAAAGGTAAATGGGTAAAAAGGTAAAAACCCTTGTCAATCAATAAGGCAAATTATTTACATCCTTATATAGGATTATATTGTTTTATATGTATGTCAATCTTGAGAATGGTACAGTTATTATGACAATTGAAAGGGGTATACATAGACTGTGGATGTCAGTATAAAATAACTGATATAATGATAAAAATATAATTAAGAGATATAAAGGGATAGTTCTGGGAGAAGAGGTAAGGAGGTAGTAGAAAAGGGTAAATTACGTCACATGAAGAGGCACAAAAACATATTATAGTAGAGAGAAAGAAGAGAGGGAGAAGAGCAGTATTTGAGCTTTACACTTATTGGATTTTGTTCAAGAAGGGAATACTCTGATAAGAATAGAAATCAAGCTTCCCCTTCAGGCAGTAGGAGGGGAAAGGGGAAAGAAAAGGGAAGGAAATGGTAAGAAGGGAGGGAAGAAGTAGAAAGGGGAAAAAGGTAAGATCAAGGAGGGGAATCAAGAGGGAGGGTAAACTGAGAAAGGTGGTGGTCAAAAGCAAAACTTTTGAGGTGTAGAAGGGAGAAATGAAAGCATAAATAGGGGGTAATGGGATGGAGAAAAAGACACAGATAGTAATCATAACCGTGAATGTGAATGGGATGAACTCTCCCATAAAATGGAAGCAAATAGCAGGATGGATTAAAAACCATAATCCTACAATATGTTGCCTACAAGAAACACATTTGAAACAGGAGAATACACACAGGGTAAAGGTAAAAGGCTGGAGTAGAATATATTGTGCTTCAGCTAAAGTAAAAAAAACAGGGGTAGCAATCCTAATCTCAGACAAAGCAAAAGCAAAGATCGATCTAATTAAAAGAGATAAGGAAGAACACGATATCCTGCTAAAAGGCACCAAAGACAATGAAGCAATGTCATTATTTAACATATATGCACTGAGTGGTAAAGCATGCAAATACTTAGAGAAGTTAAGAGAGTTACAGGAAGAAATAGACAGCAAAACCATACTAGTGGGGGACCTCCCCCTCCCCCTCTCTGAACTTGATAAATCTAACCTCAAAATAAACAAGAAAGAAGTTAAGGAGGTGAACAGAATTTTAGAAAAAGGCAGATATGATAGAAGTCTGGAGAAAACAGAATGGGGATAAAAAGGAATATACTTTTTTCTCAGTGGTACATGGCACATACTCAAAAATTGACTAGGGCATAAAAACCTCACAATCCAGTGTGGAAAGGCAGAAGTAGTCAAAGCATCTATTTCAGATCATGATGCAATAAAAATTATT
The DNA here is from genome assembly GCA_028646595.1 of Phalanger gymnotis. Classification (NCBI taxonomy): domain Eukaryota; kingdom Metazoa; phylum Chordata; class Mammalia; order Diprotodontia; family Phalangeridae; genus Phalanger; species Phalanger gymnotis. Next base: position 248,738,512 of record CM053624.1, on the reverse strand, counting down.
TGTAATAAAGGACCACAGAAAACTAAACTAAAAATTAATTGGAAACTAAATAATCTAATCCTAAAGAATGAGTGGGCCAAAGAATAAATCATAGAAACAATTAATAACTTCAAGAGAATGCCAATAATGAGACAACATACCAAAATTTATGGGATGCAGCAAAACCAGTTCTTGGGGGAAGTTTTATATTTCTAAATGCTTACATGAATAAAATAGAGGAAAAAGAGATCAATGAATTGGGCATGCAACTGGAAAAGCTAGAAAAAGAACCAACTGAAAATCCCCATTTAAATACCAAATTAGAAATACAGAACATCAAAGGAGAGATTAATAAAATCGAAATCAAGGAAATTATTAAATTAACAAATAAAACTAAGAGCTGGTTTTATGAAAAAAACCAGTAAAATTGATGAACAATTTGATTAAAAAAAGGAAAGAAGAAAACCAAATTACCAGTATCAAAAATGAAAAGGGTGAATTCACCTCCAATGAGGAGGAAATTAAAACAATAATTAGGAATTATTTTGCTCAACTGTATGCCCATAAATTTGACAACCTTAGGGAAATGGATGAATATTTACAAAAATATAAATTGCTCAGGTCAACAGAAGTAAAATACCTAAATAACCCCATCTCAGAAAAAGAAATTGAGCAAGCCATTAATGAACCCCCTAGGAAAAAATCTTCAGGGCCAGATGGTTTTACATGTGAATTCTATCAAACATTTAAAGAACAATTAATTCCTGTGCTTTATAGACTATCTGGGAAAATAGGTGAAGAAAGGGTCCTACCAAATTCTTTTTATTACACAAATATGGTACTAATACCCAACCAGGAAGAGTCAAAACAGAGAAAGAAAATTATAGACCAATTTCCCTAATGAATATTGGTGCAAAAATTTTAAATAAAATATTAGCAAAAATTTTGCAGCAACTTATCATGAGAACAATACAGTATGACCAGGTAAGATTCATTCCAGGAATGCAAGGCTGGTTCAATATTAGGAAAACTATCAGCATAATTGATTATATCAGCAACACAACTAGCAGAAACCACATGATCATCTCAATAGATGCAGAAAAAGCCTTTGACAAAATACAACACCCATTCCTATTAAAAACACTAGAAGCATAGGAATAAATGGAGCCTTCATTAAAATGATAAATAGCATCTACCTAAAACCATCAGCAAGCATTATATGTAATGGGGATCAGCTATATGCATTCCCAATAAGATCCAGGGTGAAACAAGGATGTCCATTATCACCCCTACTATTCAATTTGGTACTAGAAACCTTAGCTGTAGCAATAAGAGAAGAAAAAGAAATTGAAGGAATTAGAATAGGCAAAGAAGAAACTAAATTACTGCTTTTTGCAGATGATATGATGATTTACTTAGAGAATCCTAGAGAATCAAGTAAAAAAACTACTTGAAATAATAAACAACTTTAGCAAAGTTGCAGGATATAAAAAAAAACCCCACATAAATCCTTGGTATTCCTATATATTACTAACAAAGCCCAACAGCAAGAGATAGAAATAGAAATTCCATTTAAAGTTACTGTAGACACTAAAATATTTGGGAGTATACCTGCCAAGACAAACCCAGGACCTATATGAACACAATTACAAAACACTTTTAACACAAATAAAGTCAGATTTAAATAAATGGAAAAACATCAGTTGCTCATGGTTAGGAAGAGCTAATATAACAAAAATGACAATTTAACCTAAATTAATTTGCTTATTCGGTGCCATACCAATTGAACTACCAAAAAATTATTTTACAGAGCTGGATAAAATAATAACAAAATTCATCTGGAAGAAGAACAGCTCCAGAATATCTAGGGAATTAATGAATAGAAATGGTAAGGAAGGTGGCCTAGCCAAACCAGATATTAAACTGTACTATAAAGCAGCAGTCTTCAAAACCACTTGGTACTAAGAAACAGAGTGGTGAATCAGTTGAATAGGTGAGGTATACAAGACGCAATAGTCAATGACTATAGCAATCTACTCTTTGATAAACCCAAACAATCCAGCTTCTGGGCTAAGAATTCACTATTGAGAACTGCTTAGAAAATTGGAAAATGGTAGGGCAGAAACGGGGCATAGACCAATATCTTATACCATATACCAAAATAAAGTCAAAATGGGTTCATGATTTATGAATAAAAGCTGATACTATAAGCAATTTGGGAGAGCAAGGAATAGTTTACCTATCAGACTTATGTGAAAGGAAGGAATTCATGACCCAACAAGAGATAGAGAGCATTTCAAAGTGGAAAATGGATAATTCTGATTATGTCAAATTGAAAAGTTTTGTATAAAAAAAGCCAATACAACAAAGATTAGGAGGGAAACAGAAAATTGGGAGAAAATCTTTACAACCAGTATCTCTGATAAAGGCCTCATCTCTAAAATACAGAGGGAACTGAGCCAAATTTATAGGAATACAAGTCATTCACCATTTGAGAAATGGTCAAAGGATAAGAACAGGCAGTTTTCAGGGGAAGAAATTAAAGATATCTATAGGCATATGAAAAAATGCTCTAACTCACTATTGATTAGAGAAATGCAAATCAAAACAGCTCTTAGGTACGACATCTCTCCTGTCACATTGACTAACATGACAAAACAGGAAAATCATAAATGCTGGAGATTGTGAGAAATTTGGAACACTGTTACATTGTTGGTGGAGTTGTGAAGTGATCCAGCCATTCTGGAGAGCAATTTGTAACTATGCCCAAAGGGCTATAAAAATGTGCATGCCCTTCAACCCAGCAATATCACTTCTAGGGCTGTAGCCCAAAGAGATCACACAAGTGGGAAAGGGACCCATATGTACGAAAATATTTATAGCAGCTCTTTTTTTTGGTAGCAAAGAATCAGAAATCAAGGGATGCCCATCAATTGGGGAATGGCTAAACAAGTTGTGGTATATGAATGTAATGGAATACTATTGTGCTATAAGAAATGGGGAAGATACAGACTTCGTAATAACCTGGAAAGACCTACATGATATGAAGCTGAGTCAGCAGAGCAGAACCAGGAAAACATTGTACACAACCACAGATATATTGATTCTGTGATGACTAGACTTGATAGATTTGGCTCTTCTCAGCAATACAAGGTTCAAAGACAACTCCAGAGGACTCATAATGGAAAGAGCTATCTACATCCAGAGAATTATGGAGTCCGAATGCAGATTGAGGTGAACTATTTGGTCTCTTTTTTTTTTGGTAGTTTTGTTTCTTCTTTCTCATGATTCATTCCATTGGTCATAATTCTTTACAATTTGACTATCGTATAAATAAGTTTAATGTGAAAGTATATGTAGAAGATATATTGGATTCCATGCCATCTTGGGGTTGAAGGGTGGAGGGGAGGGAGGAGAAAAACATGCGGAACTGAGTGTTGTAAACTAAAAATAAAAAATCTTAATAAAAAAATGATGTTTAAACTATGCAAGGTGTTCCTGCACTGCTCAAGCAGTGGCATAGTTCCTATCAGTTTGGTGCCTTCACTTACGTTGTTCATCTGGAATGTCTCTGACTCTCCCTACCAACTTAGACTAGGTTGTTGTGTTTGTCCTTCATTCTCAAAGAGGACCATGACATCAGGGAAATGATGACACGACTTGCAGTTGACTTTGATTTGAGTGAGGGATGGTTGTGCAAAGTTACCAGTCTCACCTTTTCCTCCAGAGCCAACTTAGACCAAATTCATTCTTAAAGGCCCAGCTCAAATCCTGCCGTCTCTGTGAAGTCTTGCCTAAGTGATCCAACCCTCATTTTCCTCATCCCTCTGAAATCCCACAGCACTATCCTATACATTTTAGTACTTATTAATGTAATAATTGTCTCATGAAAAAGTAAGACTTGGCTCACAATCCCCACCCAGGAAACTAGGGGAAAGGGATGCATGGTACCCTCCACTCCCAGTAAATTTAGACCAACTTTCTATTCACATAAGTTCACAGTATTAAAAGGAGGAAGATCAAAATCATTGAATGATCAACCATTTATCCTAAGACATAAACAAACCTCAGTCACTTGCAGTCACAAATATGAGTTCTTGACAGTCAAAAGGTGATCACTGAGGAGTTGCATAGGACAATGTCTTTAATTTTCTCTTTTCCCTATTTCTGGATTGTTCCTCATGACACTCCCAGCTCAGTAGCACTGCCAAGGTGACCCACCAGTTTCTCAGGCAAGATGATGATGAGTCTCATATTTCTGTGCCTTCTTCTCAGAACAAAATGAGAACAACATTCACCATGACTTAGAGAAACAGAAAGAGTTGAATGAACATGATGCAGAATGAAATAAGCAGAATTGTTGACCCCACAAATACCACTTCTAGATAAGTTGCCCCAAAATTAAAAAAGAAGAATGTATATGTGCAAAAATATAGAGTATCAATTTTTGTTATGGTAAAGAAATTAAAAGGATACTTATCAATTGGAGGATGGTTGAACAAATTATGGCATATGAATCTAACAATATGATTGCAGTGACCAGTGAAGACTCCAGAGAGCCATGCATACCTTGGGGAAGAAACCCTTTGTTTTTCCATAGTTATTCAAATGAATGAGGATGGAGGAAAATATCCTAGCATTTGTTACATTTTCCTCTGGCCAAAATATGCAGTTCCTGAAAATCATATCATGTAACACATATAATAATCATATAAAATATATGTATTTCCATGCATTATATGATACCAATTCTACAATGTTCACTTGGTAAATTCCACTCACAGAAGCTTGGAATTCATGTACATATTCATGAACTAATTTGGGGGCTGAGCAGTTACATATATGTCTGCTTTTATCATGTGCTTATGAGAGAAAGAGGGAGTATTAGAGGGAAAGAGTACCTCCTAGCTTGTTTTAGGTAGATCACGAAGAGTCTAGTTCCTCTTATTTTCAGTTATCAATCATCTTAGAGGCACCCCTAGCCACTAGGAGCCAAAAGAGGAATTTCCTGTGTTCTCTAAAGGAGATGTCAGTGTGCATAACATGCACACATATCTCATTGAGATGTGCCCTCCCAATGCATCCATGCCCTGTAATCACACCAAATTGATTAGGGAATTCATTAAATTGATCAGCATTTTGGCTGATAACTCCTCTTCATCCCCTTACACTAATAAGAAGGAAGTAATTTTCCTCTACTTGTCTCATCTCTCAAATTCCTAGCCCTTGGAAGCCCAGAGAGGATATCAAAGCTGGTCTAAAAAAATGCTTAAGATTATCCAGGCAAATGTGGTCCCAAGAAATAGGTGTTAGTTCTTGTTATCTACATTTGTTCTTCTCCATTTTATTTGAAGAAGATTACCATTCCACCCTGCCCCTCCTACCTTGTGAGTTTCAAAAGGTGAAGAGGACACCCTTTGGCAATTCAGAGTCCATGGAAGAGGATGTCCTGAGGATCATGGATCTTTGATCAGACCTTCAAGATTCTAGTCCAGTGGTAGCTGAGACAAGTACTCATTCAGCATTAGTACCACCTCTGGATATGGAGCTTGGTGGTATTAATGTTATGGAGGAACAGGGATAAGTTGAGCCTACTCCCCCTAGAAACTGGTATATGGTGGTATAAGAGAGGTGGTATAAGAGAGAATACATCCCTGAGGGAAGAGAGGAAAATTTGTATTTTTCTTGCTTTATCTTTGAAATAAACATTCCTTTGTAAAAAGTTTAATTTTTTTCCCGAGACAACTAACTCTCTAAGACTATAAGTCGCAAAACAGTTGCCGATATGCATTAGTGGATAGATTTGTTTTTTCATTGAGATTTTTCTATATTAATGAACTCTAACAATGACAACAAAATCAAAGATTATCCATTATCTCTACCAGAAGAGTCTAAATTCCTTGCAAATCTCTCTGTCTCTGCCTGTCTATCTCTGTCTGTTTCTCTCTGCCTAGGTCCTTTTTTCTTTAAATCAGTGCTTTTAAAATCTCATTTAAACAGTAGACAACTATGTTTCAAAACAAAAATATACAATGTTTCCCAAAAGTCTTAGTGAATTTTTAAGCTTTAACAGCATAAATAGCTTATTAGCTTGAATTGCTAAAATGTTAAAAGTATAATAACTATAATTGTTTAAATCTTCACTAAGACTTTGAGGACACCCTGTATATTGGGTTTCTCTATAATAGTCAAGGGCATCCTTAGAATCCTTTGCTAGTTTCGTGATTCCTTTTCTTAAAGCCTGTAAAAGCAGGCTCTATTATTGCAATTTCAGGACAGTGTTGAATAGCAGTCATCTTACAGTCAGGATTTGACTGTAAGATGTGTGTGTGTGTATGTAATTCAGGATCAGGCAGAATCAGTATTTGTAGCCTTGACTCTTTCGGACTCCCTGCTTGTTTATCAAGCTTACTTTGACCAAATCTCTGAGGCTGAGTTGAATTAAAAAACCATTGCGGGTTAGAACGAATGTCCATGTCCGACCATTGTACCCAGTGGAGATAAGGGAAGGGTGTTAATCTGCACCCAGGCAAGAGGATTCAAGAAAAAAAGTCACAGTCAAGAGCTGGGCAGACCCTAATACCACTGAGTAAATTAACTAGATATATGACCAAAACTATTCTTGATTTTGTATTATGTCAACATAGCCTGACAGACTCACTTTAAAGAGTTCTTTTTTCTATGTCTACTAGGGTAAAAGTGTATGGGCAACGTGTGAGGAGCTGCTCTTCCTCCTCACCCCATCCCACCTCAATCAATTGTTTAAGTGTAATTTTGTATGCTAGCGAGACAATATCTCATTTTCTAAAGCAAGAACTGCATCTATTTATCTGTCTATAAGCCATGCCTGGCTGCTTCTATTTCTTGCCCCACATACTTTTATTTTCATGGCTAAACAATGAAATTGCTAGTTATTGTTCAGAGATGGCTCGGTAGGTTGATGACATTGATTGAAGTATTTCACATTAATCTTATGTTCTCAATTGACCATAATCACAATGCACTGTGATAACATGGTATTGTAATGCCATTTCTTGCATCCTTCTATGCAATATGTATAATTTGGAGCATGGGTCTATTGGTCAGGCATTATATTTAATTCTATATCTTGTACTCTGTTTAGCACGTAATGTATTAATAATAGTAACATTTTATTTCGTACAGTATGATTCATAACCTGATCTATTTTGTATCTCATTGCAACTAACAAATGTTCTCCTTCTGAATCAACATTATCCAGATGGTATTACTGACCAAAATTAGACCACATATTCCTCTTTTCAGCCCCATAAGCATTGAATAATATTAATATTTCTTAAAATGGATTGCACATACAGGCAATGCAATAAGTTCAAATTGGTGTTTGCATGGTGTGTGCATAGTACGAAATTAGAGGGGAAAATCAACAATATTTAAGTCGTTATGCAAATGTTTTGTTATAATGAATTGGTAACATTAATTTGAGTTGAAGAATCATATTACAATTATGCAGCTCTCTCTAGTAAAGTCCCTGAAACTCGTAAAAGAAAATACTTTTTTAATTGGAGAATATAGTTTTGAGCTGACTCTCACCATTTTGGCAGGTTTGCATGTATATATCTCCATTCCAATCAGCACAGATTCTTTAGATGAACAAAACTATAGGATGTCATATATCACCCTTTCAGTTCTCTGGTTAACACATTTTCTTTGCAGAATGGGGAATTTTCAGAAGGATGGTTGATATTTAAAACATCTAATATAGTCTGTGGAAAGACTTTAGTGATTAAAAAAAAGAAAAACACATTCATTTTTTGCTTCTATTGCGGGTAAAGAAGACTGATGCATTCTACAATACAAAGAATAAACATTTATTAAGGGCATACTATGTACCAAGAACAGTCAAAGGGTACCTGACTGGGAGGTAGGGCAGGGCACCCATAATGATGAGGATGGAGTTCAATCCAAGCAGAGCATCTGGAGACAAAGGAAGGCATGCTAGGATTCTGAGCCATCTATAAAGGGGAGGCTTTGGGAAGAGGCTTTTTTTGTTTGTTTTTGTTTTTGTTTCACCCACCAGTTTGAGGGGCAGAAGCAACTGAAGTTACTGATGAGGTGTGAGTACCAAAGTGGAAAACACTTCCATGATGATGAGTTTTCTGGTAATGAGCTTATTTGGGCTGGGAGTCAGGAGCTGGGGACAATGAAGATTTGTTCGGTTATATCCAACTCTTTGTGACCCCATTTGGGGTTTTCTTGGCAAAGACAGTGGAGTAGTTTGCCATTTCCTTCTCCAGCTCACTTTTACAGATGAGGAAACTCAGGCAAAAGGGATTAAATGACTTTCCCAGGGTCACACAGCTGGCAAGTGTCTGAGGTCAAATTTGAATTTAGGTCTTCATAATTCCAGGCCTGGCACTTTATTCACTGTACCATCTCACTGCCCACAATGCTAATAGCAGAGTTGAAACCAAGTAGAGCATCTGGTGGCAAAGGAAGAGATTGAGCTAAAATCTTCTTCCTTCCTACTTCTAGTTCTCTCCTCTGAAGCAACAGAAAGTGAAAAAGTACGTTTCCAAATCCAAAATTTCTATTTCTGAGTTTCAAAGATAGCGATTAAGGTGACTAGTCTAGCACTGGGCTTAGAGTCAGAAAGACCTAGGTTCAAAGCACGCTTCAAACACTTACTGGCTGTGTGACTCTGGGCAAGTCACTTAAATTTTCTTATGTTCATTTTCCTTACGTGTAAAACAGGGATAATAATAGCACCTACGGCTGTAACGACAATGTGGCTAGCAGCTGCTGTAGAGGTGTAAAACCCAACAAGACCAGCAGCAAGAGCTGCTTGCACAGGTTCTTTGATTTGCTTTTCTAAAGAAAGCAACTTTAAGGGGTTAACAATCTCACTTTAATCAAACATACATATATCATTCACTTAGCTAAGGAGGAAAAGCCAGTACTCTGAACTTCAGAGCAAATGCAAATAAAAATTACAAACAGAAAATATCAACAGATCAAATAACACAATTCAACAGATAGGCTTTGTCTGATCAAGATATCATCTACATCAGGGCTGTCCAACCTTGGGTTTTTATTGAAACAATAGGCAATATGTTTTGATTTTCTATTTTAGTGAGAGCTCTGCTGGAGCTCAGCTTTGTTTACTAAAGCATTTATGTAAATTTCTATGCTTGTACGCAGGCCACATAAATCACACTGCCTGCCAGCATGCCACCCACAGGCCACATTCTGGACAGCCCTGACCTATACAATTCCCAAAAAGAGAAGCACCAACATCTGGGTTTTCTTCAAAGCCAGGGGGGCTCTTAACAACGGCTGCCCAGAGTCTCTGCACCAACGCCCTTCCAGTGAGTGAGAGCCCCAAACAAAATGCTAACTTCTGAGTTTATATACCCATTTAGGGTCAAAGGGTGTTACAAACATGTGACTCAAATCCATGTAAAATAGGCTTTCCCTTGAGGTAAGCAGGTCATCAAAGATTCCGGATTTAATCAAAGAAACAAAGACCAGACTCATCAAAGGCACTTGATTACACAAGTGCTCCAAAAGAGAAAACAGTACAAAAGTCCCACCCTGCTTAACATTACAATTTAAATGAGATAACATATATAAAGCATAATGCTTGCTATTGTTATTTCTGTTATTGTTGTCATTATTAGTATTATGTCTTCATTGTAAGTTTGGTCCCATCCCAAGGTTTTTGAGAATGGGAGGGAAAAGAGGCATTTGGAGCATGACATTGACAGAACACTCCTACACTCACTTATCTCATCCTGCCATGATGCCCTCAGCTAGCATTTTTTCTCTGCCACATTCCTATAAAAGGACACCTACCTGGCGTCCTAGGACAGGAAATGGCTCCAAAGCCAAGGCAGCCTTTAGATTGCATGAAGGAAGGGCTTTACAGTAGGCTGAAAAAAAATCATGCCCAGCCAGCAGACCAAGGTCCTGTCCGTAGTTTGTGGTCCTGCCGGCAGGCTGTCCCTTGTAGTGACCGTGGAGGATACTCGTGAGGAGTCAAAGTGTGGTCCAGCTCAGCCCAAGGGTCCAGAGGCAACTCAAGAGTAGGGTTTCCTCTTCTCCCACACCTCTCATTCTTTGAGGCAGTGAGGGGATTGAATTAAACTTACCTGGACAAACTCCAACTGCTCTGGGTTGAGAGTAGAAACCCACCACTGCATAGCTGAGCTTGTTACATGCACAGATGTGGCAACTAGCCACCTCAGCTCCAAATTGGGACCTTTTCTTGCAAGGCTATATTCTGCTATCATCCAACTCATTCCATCTTTGCCTTTGGACCACCTTCGGACCACATAGTCCAGGACAATTGGCTGGCTTAATTTACTTGTATTCAGATGTTCCCGTGTCCCATACAAATAAGGTAATATTCACTTAGTTTCCTTTACTCTGAATATTTCATTTTTATCTTAATCATTTATTGTGTCTACAATGAGAAACAGCCTCCTGAGGTGTGGGGCTTGCTGCCTCTGCTTACTAGGGTTTAAGGGTGGTACTGCTTTTTCCTTCCAGCATTTAGGAATTTTCCTCCTTCATTCAAGTGATTGAGAGTAGTTATTAGCTCTGTGATTTCCCTGGCATAGAGAACTCCTTGGTAAGAAAACTCACTCTACGCATACATCTTTTCTGTAACTTCTAGTTTCAGAGAATTGCCTAGCGCACTGAGAGGTTTAGTAACTTGACCAGCTCACAGAACTAAAATGCGTCAGAGATGGGACTTGAACCCTAGTCCTCTTGGCTTGAAGAGTAGTTCTCTGTCCACTCTACCCCACTGCCTCCAATCCAAAAGTCTCATTTCCTGGAAGGAGCGCTTCTTTAAACTTCTGGCCACTAAAAGGTTTTTGTTTTCTCCATCAAATCATTCATTAGGACCCAGATAGATGTTTTTTTCCCCCTTTTTCGTGCCTGATGTGATAATAATCACAAGGCATGGTAAAATGCCTCCTTGGGGAAATGACTAGATTGCCAGCTAGAAGCTGGAGAGGGTCTAGAGCTTTCTCAGAGGGATCTGTGGGGATAGCAACAGATTGGTCATTGTGTTTGTTCATTTCTAATAGATAACAATGTCTTCACTTGTATTATTTTGGATTTTCCTAGCCCCTGCAAAGGTGGAAAAAAGATCGGTCAAACAGACAATGTGTTTTCTAAGAAAAGAAATAGTTCTAGGTTCCAGAAGATATTAGGGGTAAATTTGTGACAATACTAAGGGCTTGAACAATTGGCATTTTCTCTCTTTCCTGTGACTTAGAACAGAAAATGATACATCTTAAAAAGAAGTAGATTTCTTTGTAGAGTGCATCATGATTACATCATAAGCAGTTGGAACATTTCAATTCAATTCAACAAACATTAATTAAATGCTCACTGCATACTGTGCTACCTACTGAAGAAGGTAACAGAGTTTAAATAAGACATATAGAACTTATTCCTTCAATAGAGCTTACTCTATAATATGTGGTTGTTACCGTTGTTGTTCAGTTGTTCAGTCATGTTGAGCTCTTCATGACCCTATAGACCATATAAACCCAAACCCAAACTAGGGTTTTCTTGGCAAAGATGTTGGAGGGGTTTGCCATTTCCTTCTCTAGTGAATTCAGGCAAATGGAGGTTAAGTGACTTGCCCAGTAGGGTTGGAGTGGGGGTGTCACACAGCATAACCATAAGTGTCTGAGGCAGGTTGAACTCAGGTCTTCCTAACTCCAGGCCCAGCACCCTATCCACTGAGCCACCTAGCTGCCTTCTTAGAACATACTTATGAAATAATTATAGTACAAAACAATACATGCTAAGAGATATAGACAGATTGACAAGTGAGTTTCAAATGGCTGTTGAGGTGGGGGAAAGTCATCATAGGGAAGGCTTCATGGAGGACATAGAATTCAAGTTGTGTTTTGGGTAGGAATTGAGGAGGTAGAGAAGGGTGGTGAAGGAGATAGAGGCATAGTTATGGAGGTAGGAGTACCAGGAGAGTGCAGGGATCTCAAAGCCCAGGAGGAAAAAGACTAACCAAAAGGAAGGCACCATCAACAGTGTTGACTGCTGCCCAGCAGTCAATGAGGTCAACTTTTAGAAGAAGTTTAGCAGTAATTAGGAAACAGTGTGGTCCTAGGCCTGAAAGATGGGAAACTGCAGGATGTGTTTGAGGAATAGACAATAACATGGTTTGGCTGAAGGCTAGAGTCAATGAAGGGAATAGCAAGAGAAAAGACTAAAAAGTTAAGGTATCAGATGGCAAAGGAATTTGAACTTTGAAAGAACTATCTGTTTTTCCTTTCTGTTCCCCACCCTCCCATGAATGGAGCCCCCCAAGTTGCCCCAAACCCCTGCCTCAGAGGAAATCTTCCTCAAGCTTCTATTTACTATGCCTTTGATGGGGTGCTTGGGTGCCTGTGCTTGGACCCCAGTTCCAAAATCACATCTCTCTCTAGCCTTAAAATACTGTCCCTAGCAGTTTCTCTCTAGCAAAACAGGACAGCATGCCATAACAAAACACTTATTTCTCTTCCCGATACAGTGGCCAGCTGTACCTACAGAATTTATTAATTCGAACCAGCTGTGTACATGATGAACTGGCTTTATACTGGGTCATAACAATATTCGCTACTCACTGACCTATCATATGCATGCTAGACCTAGATATATGTATACTCCCTTACATTTATCTTGTCTAACAAGACATTGATGGGAGCAGCCTGGGTATTTCCCAATCAGCCCTGACCGTTAGTTGACTTACTGACATTTCAGGCCTAAAACCACATCTCCATGTAGCCCCTTTCCCAGTGAACTCTGGGTAAGATACCTGCGCAGTAGATACAAAAAGTGCACGTTCCTTTAAGAACTCACTACCCCTTAACCACTCCCTAATCCTGCCCTGAACCACCTAATTAACATATTTGGCACATGTTATAGTAAGGTTTAACCTATATAAACTTTACCTGCACCCCTGTAAGGTTGCTGGTTCCCTAAGAACTCTTGCCTGCTGAAAAGTATAACAAATCTTTGCCACTTTGACTTAAAGAATGCTTGAGATCGTGAATTCATTCCAGATGGCCTCAACCTTCTCCTGGACCTTGAGGGGTACCCCTCCTCAATGACCCTGTCTGGGAACTCCAGTTTTGGGGGTCCTGGACTTCGTCTCAAACCTTAACACCTTCTCCCATCATACCATGGTCTTTTTTTGTGCCCAGGGCAATAAAGGACAGTCTGAATTCCTTTTGATCACTGCTTTTGGGGAATTTAACAATATGCTATCATTCTTCAAAAAAAATCTTCATTTCATTTCTAACTCCAAGCTGGTAGAAATGTCAATGATTAAAAACAGAACCTCCAATTCCATATCATTCTTTTAGCCTATAGTTGCCCTGTGGCTGAAGCCACTTGGATATAGAGGCTGTGGCAGTTTGCTGTTCCCAACTCCCAACTTCCCTGACACCATTGCCTCTCACAGATGTCTCCTTCCTTTAGTGAGTGTAAAGGCTTGGCTTCTAGTCACAGTCTCTAGGCTCTCCAAAGCTCAAGTAGATAAGCAATGGTGAATCCCTAGTTCACTTAGTTGTTCGGGTCATTCATGATTATTTTGTTTTAGTCTGAATATTTCATTTTTATCTTAATAAGAAAGATATGAAAGTATCAAAGCAGTGTGGAGGATAGATTGGAGATGAGAGAGAGGGGAGGCAGGAGTACCTGTTAGGAGGCTATTGTGATAGTACAATGGGTGGTAATGAGAGCTCATACCAGGGGAGGGATAAGCAGAGATATTATGAAGGTAGAATCAAAACAATGATATTTGAAAATGAGAGATGAGAGAGGGGTGGAGAGTCAAAGAGAGGACCAAAGTTTGTAATGTGAGAGAAGGGGCAAATGGCAGTGCCAAAGACAGAAATAGTTAAGTCAGCAGGAGGAAGAGGTTTTAGGGGGAAATCATATTGAATTTGAGGTACCAGTGGAACATCTAAGTAGAGCTAGAAATATTGGTTTGGAGCTTGGGTCAGAGCTGGAGATGTAAATTTGTGAGTGACTTACCCAGAGGTGGTATTCAGTCATAAAAGTGATTGAAATTTCCAAGGGAGATAGTATAGAGGGAGAAAAGCAGAGGGCCCAGGGCAGAGCTTTAGGAGAAGGCCTACCTAAAAGGGTCAGGGTCCATAGGGGAATACCTACCTTAAAAGATGAAAACAAGGAGTCAGCGACAGAGACAGAAAAAGGAATGGCTAGAGAGGTGGAAGAATCAGGTGAGCGTGGTGTTCCAAAAACCGGGGAAGACAAGAGTGATATCACATAGGAGATGCAGTAATAATGCAAATATTGTGTAGCAGTCAAGGAGGATAAGAATGAAAAAAGGACCATCCGGTTTGGCCATTTGGTGATTATTATCTTGAAAAAGTAGTTTGAGTAGAGTGAGGGAGATGGAAACTAGCTAAGAAAGAGGTAAGGATGCTTACTCCTTTAAACATCTTTTTGAAGAACTTTAGCAGTGAATGGGTAGGAGAGAGATAGAATGTTGGAAGCTGGATTGGGGACAAGTATTAAGCAAAGGCTTTTTTTTTTTTTAAAGATCAGGAGTTCTGAACCTATTTGTAGGAAGATAGGAAGAAATTATTAAAGATACATGGAAGAAAGGGTTGATTTATTTTCATAATCATGTATAGAAATAGAAATATAACCTAACAAGCCATTATATTTTATACATATTATATCATGGATGTATATCCTTATGTACATTTTCAGTTTAACAGATTTCCTCTTTCAGCTAAGAAAACAATTCGGGACATTCAGGGAAGATACGAATGGAAAATATTATGTGGTTAAGAATCATCCATTGCCCAGAATATGTTTCTGTTGACCTGGCCTTTTATAATTATCTTGTAGCCCTTCTGAGTCATTGGCATTCTCAAGAGAAGCAAGGCACTAAGCCAGGATGTGAGTCCAAGGGTAGAAAGTCACCCCAGAACTTTTTCAGAGTTATTTAAATTGCCTTATTGTCACCCTGAAACAGTGCAAACGGACAGGTGTTTCCCTTTTTGTGTAGGGTTGAAATCTTGTCTTTTACAAAGATTCCAAAATTAGATTATTTGCCTAGAACATTGTAAACTAATTATGCACTAAGGAATAGAGCCCCTGGATACAAAACACCAGATACAATCCAGATGTTAATTTTGCTAAATGTATGTGCTTTTTCTTCTTAAAGTCACTGTGTTTTGTGACTGACAATGTTATTGAGGATTTCTGGAAAGTAACACTTTTGTAAGTACTTAAGATCTGAGATTTCGAGACAAAAAGGAGCTAGAGGCCTTTCCAATTAGTTTTACTGTATCTGAGGATAAGATATCCTTATCTCTTCCTTTAGTTCTTATACATACAGACATCACTGCCTCACTGTTATACATAAAGATGTAAGTAATGCAGAGATATACAAATGCATAGTCGCGGAAACACAACCCTTCCTCAGACCCTGGTCCAAACACCAACACTGACACCTTTGCATTATTCACTCAAAGGTGGATACATCATCCACAGACATGCTCACGAATCCGACACAAAGGTGGTCAGCCTGCTTACAGATGATGCATAGCACTCACAGACACAGCCATATACAAAACAGATACAAACCCCTGACACTTTCAATCTTTCCTCAAAGCATCAGAAGCAGAAATACAGCATGGATCAAGGGTCTTGCTCACTTTCCCTTTACCGTTCTGTTTTTGTTGCTGTTGTTTTCAGAGTTATTTCCCGGCCCTCTTCGTGCAACCCAGCCCCCAGACCTTTTCCGAGTGACTACTGCGCATGTGTTCCGCATCCCTCCCCTTCCTGGGTACCAGTCGGGCCCTCCACGACTCTGCCGGCGGAAGAGATGCAGTAGCGTCACGGGCGCCCAGCCCCTTAAAACGCTGCTGGCTGGAGCCACCTCCCTCCTTGCAGCCCGCTGGGGGGATGGAGTAAAGAAGACCCATCGACCCGCCAGTGGAACCGGCAATGGAGTTAAAGCAATCCTTGTCCGCCCACCTGGAGGCTGAAAAGCCGCTGAGGCGCTATGGGGCCGTGGAGGAGACGGAGTGGAAAGCAGAGGGACTGGGGAGAAGTGAGTACCCGGGCGGGGATAGTGGAGCAGCCCTGCAACCACGCTGGTGGTTGCTTAAGCGCGGTAAAAGCTAGAGACGGTTCCCTGCCCGGCTGAAGAAGGCGCCCCCGCAGCGGTGCTTTTAGCTGAGGGGGGCGATGCGCAGCGCCGCGCGGGCTCAGGCTTCTAACAAAGGGGCACCGGCACGTCATTCCCGCTGGCTTCTCAGCCTATGTGTCCTCTGTCCAGGAGACTTTGCGAAGAGAGCCCAGTGGGAAATGGAGAGGGGACACCAATTCCTGGGTTCTGGTTTGGGCTTTCGAAATCTTGGTCCAGTCGCTTTCTGATGGTCCTTGAAGTGGGCTCTCTTCCTCAGTTGTAGGCAGGCAGGAGAAGAAATTAGGGGTGAAGGATGATTTTTCCACCCTGATGCTATGAGAACGAGTGGACCCTACAATTCCTAAAAGAGGCAGTTGTTCACGATCAGTTTTGCTGGTTGAGGGTGCATGTGAAATTCTCAGCATTCCTTCTTTCTTTCCAGGCACACATGCCTACTTCACCTATTCGGAGGTGGCACTTGGCTCAACTAAAGGTTTTGGTTTGTATACGCTGGCATTGTATAACAGATGGGCTCTGTTTGCTAAATCTCTAAGGTCTTCAGTGTAAAGAGCATCTTTCCAAAGATGAAATCGATTTTTTTTTTTGAAGGATGCAACAGTTGACACTTCTGCCCCCAGAGTCCAAAGGCAGGAGGGTGCTTCCTGAGGGCAACAGGGACACTAATCCTCCATGCAAAAACCTAGTGAGACTCCAAGTGCCCTTCACCTTGCTTGCCTTAATGCAGCTGTTCACCAGATGTTGTGAAAGGCCATCTCCGCTTCTCATTCAATGTAAATTCCTGCCTTTGCTCTAGATAGCCGTTCTCCGAATGAGCCATAAAGCAGGCATATATATTTCCAAGCTACTGGGAGTAGAAATGGGGGTTCCACAGACACATGACATATTTGGTTTAATTTTTATGGTTTTCTTGGGCAACTTTCAATCTCAATGTGTGTGCTCTTTGCATCATCTCTGTCCAGTAGCAAATTGTGTGTTTTCACATTCTTCCCTTCTCCAGAAATTTAGAAAGTCTTAGAATGGCACAGATGTGTTCTGATTCAGGTGTATTCAGCTTGAATAGGGACTACAGGTTAATCCATGTTTGGACTGCTGGAGTGTTTTACCGTCTAGCATAGGTTCTCCACTATCTTAACTCTTTCTCTTTTTTCCACCTGGTTCCATCTTTCCCATATTCAAATGTAAAACTCTTCTTCCCACTTAAAATTTCTGCTGTGATAGTTTTGTTGCAGTGTATGTTATGGGATGAGGACTGAATGTATCAATATTTCTTCAAACTAGATTAAAAAGACTCCCAGGATATGTTAATTAATTTCACAAATATGAGGAAGCTGTGGCTGCTTCAGGAGTCTACTATGTTATGGCCTAATAGACATCGTTTTAGACCAGATAAGCTGATGTTAATTTAGATCAAACTTTTAATAGCATCTGTAGAAATAACTTGCCTTTTTTCTTTTGCACGGTAACACTCTGGAGTAATGCTGAACTGTTGGTCATCACTCCCATCACCTTATTGTAGCCTTTTTTTTTTTTTGCCCTGTGAACTTCTTAATCTTTTAGGTCACAGGCTGTACGCTGTTCAGAGCTTTTTAGATAGATTCCTTTATATGTCTTTCTTGCAGTAATCAAAACCTATTCTCATGCTTTTTAGAACTCTGCCCACAGATTCTGGTCTGTTTTTACAGCTATCTTAAAATCCAAGGTTGGGATTTTTTTAAACTCAAATTTGGAATCTTAAGAAATTTATTTAAGACAAGCTTTGGAATCTTTGCTAGTTGTTAGCTTTATCTTTTGGGGTTTCACACTGTTGGCTATATAGTCTATTTTAAGAGCTATTCGAGAGAAAAACCCCACCTTCCTATATCTATACCACCATATATAACATCTATGAAATGTATTTATATAGATTAATATAGTATGAGGACTGTTGCTTTTGTTACTATCAGTTTCCAAAAATAAAAACACCAGGCTGATGTAAGGATCTGACATTTGATGTTGAGGTACTTTTTTTATTTGCATAATGTGATGGAAATGGAGACCCAAGAGTGATTCATTTGCCTTTTAACAGGAGAAAGAGCTCTCTGTTGCTGGAATTCTCTATATGTTTAAATTTATTTTGTTAAACACTAAGCATGTGCTTAACTAAAAGATAACATAAAAGAAAAAGAACAAAAGGCTGATTTTTTGGGTGAAGTAGGATTGTATAAAATTCTCTTATTAAATGTCTTTAGCAAAAAAAAAATAAGAGTAAAAATGAGAAACTGAATATCTAATTATTCAGAATTTTAAACCAGATTTTCAAGTCATAGCTTCTACATATTCCAGTCTCTTACTCTATATAACTGGAATAATAACTCTACTTTCCTCAGAGGAAATAGCTTTGAATCCATGGAAAGAGTTTCATGGGGAAAATGCTTTGGTTTTTAAAAAATCCTGACCTTTCTTCCAATCATTTTCCTCAGTTATTGAGAGCTATTTCCTTTTGGATTTGAATTGGGCTTTTAAGGGTGGGTAGGATTTAGATTAGAAGGAGAGGAGGGGGAAGGGCACACCAGGTGGGTGGAAAAGCATCAGAGAAAGCATGGAGGTGGGAAAGAGCATGCTGTGTGCAAAGGACAAGAATAACGTAGAAGGCTCATGCAACAAATTTTCCCGCAAGCAAAGGAGAGCATGATTCTTGTTTAAAGGCCCAGGTTTGTAGAATGACTGGTAGATTGCTGACACCAGTCAAGGAAACTCAAACTGAACAATATTTCAAGTTTATCAAAATAGCAAAGCTGGAAAGACCCTAATATATACCTAGGGTTTTTAAAAATAGATTTTCTAACAAGGTTTAGTTTGCTTTGGTTACTCTTGGGTGTGTGAGGCAAATGTTTCACAAGTTTATTAAAAGGGTTAGTTAAATCTTTGAACCATTCAGTAAAGACTTCCTCAGCTTCATGTAGAGTGGAAAGAATCCCAGATTTGGTGTCAGAGGACCTGGGTTCTTACCAGCAATGTTCTAATAAATATTTAACAATGGACTGGGGCTCGGGGGCGGGAGGATTGTACATATGACACACTTTTAAGCTTAATGTGCATTATAAACACTTTCATCATCATTTTCTTAAGTGCAGACAATCAACAAAATAATAAAACAAGCCCTGATTTCCAGCATTTGCTGATTTCTGAGGTGTAAATGCTTACACTGAAAATGTAGTGAGCAGAGTGACTTTCCAGGGGTGGTTTGGGCTGACTCTAGTACGTGCTTGGCTCTTACAAACAGTGGGACCTTAGATACATCATTTCATCTCCCTAGGCCTCTCATCTGTAGAATAAGAGGGTTGGATTTGATACTATTTTAGGCCCCTTTCAAGCATTAAATTCTCTGATCCCAGGATGTAAAGAATGAGGCAACACTATAGAGACAGAGTGGAAGAATCACTAGTGAATAAAGGGAGGAACTTAAATGTAAGAAACTTGATTCTGTATACCATCACCAAAAGGGCAACCTACATTATGCAAATTACCGTGGGGACATAATTGTAACACTACAAAGAAGATGAATGCGAACTGAATGTTTTGTTTTTGTTTTTTGTATCTCTAGAATCTAGCAAAGTACCTTGCAGGTAGTAGAATGTTTGTTGAATTTGGAAGCCCTTAGAATAAATACACCATTATTTACTTCTTTGTGTGACTGTTTATAACTTTAAATAGCAAGTCTAATAAATAGGGAAACATTTTAATCTGTAATCAGATTATTTCGTGATCTTAGGGTTTTATTCTCATTCATTAACTGGTGGAGAAAAGCAACTACTTGCTCTCATTCCCAATCTCCAAACATAATTTGCAAAGGACCATAAAAGTGAGCATTAATAGAGCTCTTCAGGAGCAGCTAGGTGGTGCAGTAGATAGAGCACTGGGGTTGGAAGTAAGAAGACTCCTCTTCATGAGTTCAAATCTGGCCTCAGACACTTACTAGCTTTGTGATCCTGGGCAAGTCACTTAACCCTGCTTGCCTTAGTTCCTCACCAGTAAAATGAGCTGGAGAAGGAAGTGGAAAACTATTCCAGTGTCTTTGCTGAGAAAACCCAAATGGGGGTCTCGAAGATTCAGACATGCTTGAAACAATTGAACTACAAAATAGAGCTCTTTAGTCAAACAGTCAATAAAGAATTATTAAGCACCTACTGTATTCTGTACAGTGCTAATAAGCATTGGGGTTACCAAAAGAGGCAAAAGACAGTCTCTTCCCTCAAGGAGCTTACAGTCTAATGGGAGAGACAACCTACAAACAAGATATTGACAGGATAATTTGGGGGTCATCTCAGAAGAAGGCTCTAAGATTAAGGAGGACTAGGGAAGGCTTCTAGTTGAAAGTAAGACTCAAAGGTTCACATATTTTAATACATATTTCCAAATAATAATTAAATATTAAAATTAAATATATTATTGAATTATCAAATAATATTAAATGTTAAATTAAACACTAATATTAATTAAATATTAATTTTCCAAAATAGTCGTATTTAATCTTCACAATTACCTTGTAAGGTAAGGGCTATTATTATCCCTGTTTTATAGCTGAGGACACCAAAGGTAGGATAGAATAAGTGACTTGCCCAGGGTCATACAGTCTAGTAAGTGTCTCAGGCTGGATTTGAATGCTGGTCTTTCTGACTTGAAGTCCATTGTTCTACCCACTACATCACCTTGACTCCAGAACAAGGAAGAATTTTTATGGCCCTAGGGTAAGCGGATTGTCTGCTCTGACTTTTCCTCTTTACTAGATGAAATCTATGTCTGTTGGTTCTCATGTTACAGAAAACAACGTCTGTCTTTTTCACTCAGGTATACTGTCTGCTGGTAGAACAGGTCTGACAGATCGGAGCTTGGCATAGACAGGGAATCTCTTTTATTTTATCCTCTCCAAAACACTGCTCCAAAAGGCCTGAAAAGGTTTTTGGCTATTTATTAACAGTTACATAAAGGAATACGTAGTAGTAGCCCCAGTGCAATGGAGGTTCATGGGAAGCCCAAGAAGAGGAAGGTCAATTCAATTAGACAGACTTATTAAGTACCGTGTGCAAGAATGTTGAACTTCTATTCTCCCCTCTCAAGCATCTCCACTTGGATTATACCTTCCTGCAGAGTTCAACTGAGGCATCAAGGGACCAAAATCCAAGAATATGTGTTTGTATTTTAGGGACTTCCAGATAGCTTGGTTATTTCAGGTAGTTTGGTTATTTTTAGACATGCTTCCCCTATATTCAGGGGTCATGGGATGGGCAAGTAAAAAAAAGGCTACTGTAATATAATATGAAAACCCCCCTCAATTATTCTAATTACAGTACAGACATATAAATAAGGGAAGCAAGCAGGTGGGCCAGGCTAGCTGGAGCAGCGAGGAATCATAAGGAAGAGATAGGAAGTGGCATGTGCCAGGTGGGTCAAACTATTGTTGCCATCTCACCTACCTCCCTTAAGACTCAGAGGTAGCCTAGGACCTTGCACCCAAGAGCCCCATGTACCCTTAAACTACAAACCCTGCTTTCAGTCTAGCCCCTGTAACCATCATAGAAGGGGGCAACCCTTATGGAGAAGGGACTGATGTCTCTGTAACCACAAACTGTAGAGCAACTGCCAACAATGTGCAAGTAAGCCGAAGAGCCCAGGAATAGCAGAGCTTCTCAGACCACTGACCCTGCCCAGCCCTCTTTGGTATAGGTGGAAAAATCCTTGTGGAAATGCACCTAGCAAATTCTTCTACAGGTTTTGTGGCCCTGGCCTCTTCAGAAGCCATAGCTACTGAAGATTCAGAAAAGAAAGTTCTTAACACCAGAGTCTTTGGCATTGCAAATAGTTACACATCAGAGGGGATGGAAATGTCACTAAAGATATATGCATTGCCATCTGCTTTGCTACTATACTCTGAGGACTGCTGGACTTTTCCATCTGACTTGCAACTGATTCTATATATGTTATGATTTCCATTGTAATGTGATCTCTTTGAAAGCAGGAAATATCTTTGCAAACCTTAAAGCATTACTGTATGTTAGCTATTATTATTTTTATTTGCCTTCCCAGGGCTTAGTGCTTTGCAAATAGTAAATGCTTAATAAATGCTTTTTCATTCATTCTTAAAATATGGATATGGATTTGTAAAGTTGGTTCCTCCCCCCCCCTTGATTCTTATGGATAAATATCATTGTCTGATTTATTAATCTTCTTGCTTGTCTTATGTGGTCTCTGATAAACCTGAAATCTTCACTTGTGTAACTCAGGGTTAAATTGCCATAGCTTAGAGTGGGAGAAGAAAAGCATCAGAATAAATCTAGCTGTAGAAGTAAGGAAAAAACAGGCATTTATTAAATGCCTACAATGTTCTAGTCACTGTGCTAAGCACTTTACAAATGTTATCTCATTTGATCCTCACACCTGGTGGGTAAATGCTGTAATCATTTCCATTTTATAGATGAGGAAACTGAGGCAGGCACTGGTTAAATGATTTCTCCAGGGTCACACAACTAGTAAGGGTCTGAGGCTAGATTTGAACTTGTCTTCTTGATTCCTTTTGTCCACTGAACCACCTCGCTGCTTCTTAGCAGAAGACTTAGAAGCATTTCTCTTAAAGGGAAGAATTTGAACCTCACATAGAAGAGAGAAAAGTTATAAAGAGAGACCACTGTCAAGGGGGTTCGCTAACCAAGTATCTTATTGTCTTATGGGTCATTTCAGTCTTACTTCCTAAGTGAAAATTAATTTATTCAACAAAACATTTAAAGTACCTAATATATGCAAAACCCTATGCTTGTTACTAAGGAAAAAAGAGAAATAAGAGAGAGACCCTGCCCTAAAAGAGTTTTCAGTCAAGAAATGGAGATAATTTATGTAAGTAGTTACAATATGATATATATGAATTACAACTATAAGGGTCATAAATCTAGAGTTGAAAGGGACCCCAAAGGCCAATCAGACCAATACCTTCATTTTACAGATAAGGAAATTAAGACTCTCTTATACTAAGGTTAAGCAACTTGCTTATGATCACACAAATAGTAAACAAAAAATAGTAAACAGTAGAATTTGAACCCAGGTCCTCTAATTCCAGAGCCACTGGATCGCACTTTTTTCCACTATATCACAAAATTAACTTCATGATAGTCTTTTTGGAATTACTTATTATGAGCACTGCAATTCCAGGTGACCAGGTGTCCTTGTGACACCTGTGCTGTTTCTTGTTTCCTTCAGATATATAATAAAATCAATTTGCCAACTCCTTTATTTGCCTCTCCAAAGGTACCTGAGAGCCAGCAGCCTTCCATCTAACTGCAACTTTCTTTTGTCCTCTGGTTTCATTTTGATCCAGAATGTCAAGATTCTATGGTGTAGTCCCTCTGATTATCATATATCCAGCTGTCCTACATCACAAAGTCTGACTCCAATGCCTTATTGTAGTTTGGAGGTGATCTTAGGTTCCTGAAATGCTACGCCAGGAGAGCATAAGCTTTGTCAGGTTCTACCACGCTGGAAAGGCTTCAAGTAGTGTCCTAGCAACAGAATATGTTGACTTTTCAAGGACCAGCCTGACTAAGTACAGTGTGGCTCATTGCTGAGATGCTGGCCTCTTAGCGATGAATTCTTTGGCCTTGGCAACCCGTGAAACAAAGGAGAATACAAAATGGCTTCCAGTCCTCCGTGACCCCTTTCAGATTTTGTAGTGACTGTTGTTGTTGGTTGTCCTTTGTTCTAGAAGAGGACCATGACATTAGGAAGGGGATGTCATGACTCGTAAGTGAATTGGATTTAAGCGAGGTAAGGCTATGCAAAGTCACCAGCCTCACTTTCTCCTCTGGAGCCATCTGGGTATAGATCAGGATGACTGGAGATGGCCTTGTATATAGTGAGAAATCTTGGCCTTTTTAAAGTCTCAGTTTGTCTGAGTCAATACCCATTCAGTGATTGAGGCTATGTAAAAATGAGGCAAAGAATGGCCTCTTTTACCTAGTCAAAAAAAATCAGTTTGTATGGGGAAGACCCCCAGGGTTTCTGGCCAAAACAGAAGTAATTGCTCTTTATACCGTCTCTGAGCCATCAGAACCCAAACAATGAGCCTAGTGGCACAGTGATAGAAAAGAAAGGCAAGAGTGTTAAGAAATATAATTTTTAGATTATCTATGAACACTGACTTAGTGGTTGTCATTCTTACTAGGAGATCTTTGACCAGTGACCAGTGACGAGTTGGATATGTGATAACCAGAGAGACCAAATCATAGAATCTTGATATTCTGGATCGCAATGAAACCAGAGGACAAAAGAAAGTTGCAGTTAGATGGAGGGCTGCTGGCTCTCAGGTACCTTTGGTGAAGCAAATAAAGGAGTTGGCAAATTGATTTTATTATATATCTGAAGGAAACAAGAAACAGCACAGGTGTCACAGGACACCTGGTCACCTGGAATTGCAGTGCTCATAATAAGTAATTGCAAAAAGACTATCATGAAGTTAATTACAGCTTATGTGCCAACATCTGTTGTGGAGGAAGAAGAAACATATAAATTCTATCTCCTTGATAAGACTCTTCAAATTAAATTGACATGTAGTCTGATTACTTTAATGCAAAGGTAGGCATAGAGGTAAACAGGAAAAAAAGCTATAAACAAGAAAGGCTAAAAGATTGTACACTCAGAAACTCCAAGCCTGTACATAATGAAGAATTTATTTGAGAGGAGAATTTAAAAACACTAGACTTGTGGAATACCAAGTAACATAATAAAGAATGAAATTATATTTAACAGGTAGAAAACACCTATCTATTACTGTGAGAATCCTTTCCAAATTAGCTGTCTATATACAGTCAGTCTGTTAGGAAAAAGAATGAAAAATAAGATGATGTGAGAGACATTTGAGACATCTTCGGTCTGGCCAATTTAAATTAGCAGTTGATGCAGAAAAAGGGGAACAGATAAAAGAACAGACATTGACATGAACTACCACCTTTTTCCTAAGCAAGTTTAACTGCTGTAAATTAGTTGTCCCAGTGAGATGACTGAAAGATCCCAGCAAACATTTGATCTCTTTGCCAAAGGGAGAGAAAAAGAAATGATAAGCAACAGTGGTTTAGAACAGGGGTTGGCAAACTACAGTCCATGGGCCAAATCTGCCTGCTGCCTGTTTTTGTACAGCCCTGAGCAAAGAATGTTTTTACATTTTGAAATATGATAAAATATAAAAATCATTCTTAATCTGCAAGTTTTACAAATACATTCAATATGGTATTTAAAAATGTAAAAAAAACCCCACAAAACCATTTTTAGTTTGCAAGCTATACAAAAACAGGCAGTAGGCTGGTTTTGACTCTTGAGTGATAGTTTGCCAACCCCTGGTTTAGAATATAAATTCATTTTTAATATCTTAAGGGGGAAGGCAGTGGAAGGTTTTGAGCAATACTGCTTCATAAAACATTTAAAGCTAAAACACGTTTCAGAAAACTTGGTGAGAGAAAGCCAGATCATCCCATGGGCATTTAAGAATGAAATTGAAAGGAGGTCAATGAACAAACCAAAATGGAAGAGATCTGGAAAGATTTTCACAGTAAACCTTAGAAAGGTGAAGCCATAACATTTGCACATTATCATCCCAGAGCAAAACATGGATTCAGTGGAACATCTCCAACAGAATGTTGACCGTGAATATGTCAGAATCACACAAGATTCCCTGAAAGACATAACAGTGATAACTTAACCTCATGACCCTCTTATTTTGGTATCAAATTGTCACTGAAGAGGGAGAGTTTTGCTTAATAAAAGTGTTCACCACTACCACAGAGGAAGTGCAGTGAAGAGTCCAAATATAAGAGGGGTTCCTTATAGATGATGAAGTCTTTTGAATACTCTTGTTTGCAAATGACATGAGGAACATTGCAGATCTTTCTTAATGAAATCCATAATCCTCCAAAAGCATTTGGGCTAACTATCTGCTCAGGCAAACCCACAGGAAACCCAAAGAAGTAGACCCATCAGTACACAGAATCTTGTATGGGCACTGCAGATGGACAATGAACTGGATCTGAGATTGAATAGAATAGGAGGAGAGTGGGACTTTAGGAAACCACCCTGTGTTTTTCACGATGCTAAGTTTTTTTTTTTTTACTGAGACAAAGATTCACCCTTTTAATATCAATATTCTTCTAGTGACACTGTATGGCTGCGTGGACCATCTAAGTCTCTGAAGAATTAAAGTTGAGAGTCACCCAAGGGTCACTGGAGAGACACATGATAGGAGTGCATAGGATGAAGCATTTTGCTGGTAAAGGATTGTGTGGGAAAAGCTGATGTGATTCAGCACTTAGCACAGTGGCTGGCACATAGTAGCACACATTAACTGATTTTTCTGGGAAAGCAGGTGGACCAGTCAAGTAGCAAGAGTAAAGAATAATTGATAAATGGAATGTCCCCTGGCACCTATACAATTTCATGAGATCTAAATGAAGAACCTACATGATGGGTGGACCCTAGGTGGAGGATTTTTAGGAAGATATAGACAAGAATCCCACAGGAACAGAAGATATGGGAGAGTTGCAATTTGTACTGTAGGAGGGAATGCCCAACACTGATGAAATTTGTGATTCATAAAGTCTGGAAAAGAAGGATAAAGTGATAAATGAGAGGTCAGAAGAGGAACAGATAACTATCATGTCTCAATATAGAGAGACTATGTTGAGGAGGTGACATTTGAGCTAAGTCTTAAAGGGCTTGTCATAGGAGGCTTTGGATAGTTGGGGATGGCAGAGAAGGCATTCCAAGCATGACCTATGCCACGTAAAGGACATAAAGCAGAAGCTGGAAAACAGACAAGTAGAGGACATGCTCAGAAGACAGTCACCTGACTTGATGGGGAATAATTTGAGATAAGACAGAAAATGTAGATCTGGTCCAGGTTGTTCAGCAGGCTTTGAATGACAACATAATGAATTTAGACCTTATTTAGTAAGTAAAAAGCAGGCACTGAAAGTTTTCGAGTGGAGGAATGGCATGATCAGAGATGTATTTTGGGAAGATTAATTTAGAAATGATGTATAGGATGAAGATCATCTCCATGAAGCTTTCCTTGTTAAGCCTCACAGTTTGTTTTGCATGCATTTTTTTAATATGTGTCATAGTTCCCTACTAGATTATAAGCTCTATGAGGGCAGGGGACATGTGTTAAATAAACTGTCTCCCTCATTACCTGGTACAATGTGCTGCATACAATTTGTGCTTAAATAAATGTTTGTCTGAATGAATTGAATGATTAAAAAGAGGAGAAAATGGGTTATTGTAACAGTCCAGGGAAGTAAGACCTCATGAGAAGGTAAATGAAGATACAGATTTGTGAAATCATCTCTTTTACTCTACCATATAATTGATAAGGCATTCAACAATTATCTATTGAGTGCCCATTATCCCCTTACTATTTTTTAGGAACTCTGGGAGAACCAAAAGAAATATAATTATCTTCAACTTCAAAAACCTTGCGATCCATTTAGGGGACAAAACTGTTACATAAGCAATAGAAAACTATTAAGTATAAAATTGTATGAGCTGGAGTAGTTAGAAAAAGCTTTATGGATCAGAACTTGAATTGAGCTTTGAAGGATGGATAGGATTTGGTTCGGTGAAAAGGCAAAAAGGAAAATGGGAATCCAGGTGGGTTAAATAGCATCAGCATGTGCCTGAGATAGTGAAGAGACCAGTTGAACTGGGGCAGGGGTTAAATGCTAAGGAGTGGTGGGAAATCAGGTCCAAAGAACAGGGCTCAGTTAAATTATGAAAGGTTCTGAAAACATGGCAAAGGAGTTTAAATGTGATGTAGGAGTCAATAGGGAAGCATTTTAAGTTTTTGAATGGAGGAGTGACACGAAGGAAATGGTGTTTTAAGAATTCTCTGTGATGGAAAATGGAGTCTGAATACAGATCAAAGCATACTATTTACACTTTTTTTCTTTCTCATGGGTTTTCTCTTTTGTTCTGATTCTTCTTTGACAACACGACTAATGTGGAAATAGGTTTAATATAATTGTACATGTCTAACCCATATCAGATTGCTTGCTGTCTTGGGAAGGGGATAGGGAAGGGAGGGAGGGAGAAAAATATAATCTTATAAATCTTATAAAATGAATGCTGAAAACTATCTTTACATGTAATTGGAAAAAATAAAATACTATTGAATGAAAAAAAAACCCAAAAAACAAAACCAGGAATGCTCTGGCAAAAGAATACAAGGTGGATTTGGCAATAGGGAAAATGCTATGATAAATGCTAAATTCTATGGCTTGGTGAAAAAAGGCACTAGACACAGAGTCAGAAGACTTTGGGGGTTTTTTGGGCCCATTTTTGTTAACTATTTGACTTTGGCTGAGTGTGGACCTCAGTTTCCATATTTATAAAATAAAGTGATTGGACTAGATTATCCCTAAGGTTCCTTGAAGCCCTAACATTCCATCTTATTTTTCAATCTTTTAACTTGGTTTTACTATTTCTTGTTGTTTCATAGGGTCATTAATTTCTGTTTGGTCCATACTACTTTTCAAGGAGTCAGTTACTTAGGTAAAGTTTTGTTCCCCTTATACTGAGCTGTTAATTCTCTTTTCAAGTCTGTCTTCTAGAACAATGATGTCAGACTCAAATTAAAATAATCGACAGAAACATACGTCTGAGCCATGTATTGATCTTGAAAGCCTCATACTAATATTATCTGTTTTGTTGTATTTTTATTTATTTTGTAAAATATTTCCCAATCACATTTTAATCTGGTTTGGGTATCACTCAGGTGTGTTTGTGGGCCATGAGCACACAGCCCACAGGCTGCTTATTTAATACCTCTGCCGTAACATTCTCATTTCTTTTCTTATTTTTTCCTCTAGAGCTCTCATTTCATTTTTAATATACTTTTTAGCTCTTCAAAAAATCTCTTGCCTCCTTTCTTTCAGAAATTCTAGTTGACCTTGAAGCCAGATTGGGTTTTTTTTTGTTTTTGTTTTTTAGGCTTTACTTATAGGAATTTGAGAGTTACTCTTTTCTTCTGGATTTGGGCCTGTCTTCAAAATGGCTCTTTATTATCACTTTCTTTTTTATTTACTTTTTCTTCTAGCCTTCTGAATTGAAATTTTGTATTATGGTCAGGCTCTGGGCATTTCTGGAGGAAACAGTGGAGTTCTGTATGGTCCTGGTCTGCATTATCTGGGGTATTATCCAGCAATTGAGAGCTGTGTTCTTCATGGATGTTGGGGACAGCTCAGGCTAAGAAATTTCAAATTTTCAGTTTGTTCTAGCTTTTACCTAGGGCATGGAATGATTGTTGCCTTTCTTGTTTGAGCTTTGTAGGCTCTGGACCCTGGTTTTAGTCTGAGAAACACAACTGCAGGCTTACCTGATTTGGGCTCCAGTAGACAGTTACTGGCCCCACTCTTGTTCCTGAGCCTAAGGGTTCTGCAGGTACAGAGTAAAAGAGTTGCCAGCCCACCTCTGTCTTGTCTGTACCTGCAAGTTGAATCTTGCTCCTACTCTGAGGTCAGAGCAACAGAGTTGCTAGCCCACCCCTATTCTGACCTCCCTGCCCTGCACTTGCTTGTTGGCTGATTATGATAATGATCAGAATCTTAGACTGGGGAAAAATGACCCACTGTGGCTTCTCCTTGGATTTCCTGATTACTACTCAGTCTCATCAGTCTGTCACTCTTCATAGATCTTTTCTGGAGTAGTTGTAGTAGAGAGCTGGACTGTACAGCTTCCTCCTACTCTTTCTTCTTTGCTGCTTAACGTTCTATTCAAAGAAGCATTTTTTTTAATAATTTAGGCATAATATAAAGTGATAGAGTAGGTTAGTGGTGGTGAGATTGAGATTTTAAAGAAAGAATCACCATCAGAGGTTAGATATAGAAATATACAGGTTAAACTAGGATAGCTCTTCAAGGAGGAGATGACCACTGTCCTTTATGTGAGGTCATAGATCATAGAGTTACAGTTAGAAAGGACTTCTTTGCTCATCTAGACAAACACTCTAATTTTATAGGTCATAGGCTCACAGCATCACAGATTCAGAGCTGGAAAGGATCTTAGAGACCCTTGAATCCAATTCCTGCATTTTACAGATGAAGAAACTAAGGCAGAGAAAGGTTAAAAGATTTGCCTAAGATCACACAATTAGTAAACATTTGAGATAGGATTCAAATTCAGGTCTTCTGGCTCCAATTCCAGTTCTAGACACTATGCTACCTGGATCTGGAGAGGCTAAATGATTTTCTCAAATTAACACAGGATTTTTTAGTATTTAAAGAAATTGTCATCTCTTCATCCTGCACTGGCTTTAAATAAATGTTGGAACCACCAAATGTGTAATAAAGGCCAAAGATCACAGGAAAAATTAAGCAAAATCACATAAACATACAGTCACGTAGCACAGGGGAATCCACTGTTTAGGTTCATTTGAATTCCTAAAATTCCAAATTGGAAAATTGCAGTGATTTTTGTTATTTATAGCTCATTTTATCTTCAGTCCCTTCTAAAATAGCAAAGGAAGCAGTACAAATTTGGAATGATAACAAAGAGTATTCCAGGGGGTTAAATAGCATCTCTAAAGCTCTACTTTAAACTCAGAACAGGATAAGTACCTCCCCTCTAAAAAAAAAATCTTCCTAGCATCTTGGAGAAAAGCCAGCAAAAAAAGTTCAGATGGAAAATATCATTTGCCGACAGTCAATAGGATGAACCTTGAAAAGGTCAAATCAAGTTTGGTGGGTTAAAATGATGGGCCAATAGTTAATCCATAAAGGTTAGGGCCCCAGACGGTGTTCATTGTAACTTAATTGTGCTTTATAATCATTTGCAAATATTTTATATGATACTAAAAAAATCAATCAAGGCAGTCACAAGAGAGTTTCTGTTGGCTTTGTGTAGACAAACTTGTGCCTAATTTCTGGGGTCAGATCAGCAAACTCATTCTCCTGCTCTCTCAGGTGAACTTACAACTTTTCAGTTCAGATGTGTTTATAATGTGCTATATAAACACTTATCTGTGCTTAATGCATATAATCTGTCAAAGATGATCAAAATTTCACTTGAGTTAGACATAGAACAGGCAAAGACAACTAATGTTGTTAATTACACCTCAGTTGATGATGAATTTTCTGAGCCCTGCCGCCATTGAACATTTTCACAAAATCTTTGTAATTGCAGATTCCTCCTGGCAGTCCTTGGGTTGGTAATTGGAAACTCGTTGCTCTCCTTGGTTCTGATTCTTGAGATAAACCTGGGACAGTGAGAACAATAATCGGAGGAAGGACAAATCAGAGACTCATCCAAGCCCTACTCCAAATGATATGTTTTTTGCAAGGGAAACTGAAAAATGGTCATTGGCTTGTGCGGAGGATAAAACTGCTTAATTTTCTTTTCCTTTTACAACCAGCACCCCAGAGTGCGAATGTCACCCACTCCATATTTGCAATACGTTTTTGTAGACTTTGTCCTGGCACCCACCCTAGAATCTCTACTTCTCTTTGCTCAAACATATATAACACAGGGCAAATTTCCTCCTGTTCTGACTTTAAAATCATATGCAAATGGATGCAAATCCTAAAGAGCAGCTCAGCAGATGCTAGGGTTGTCTGAATTTTGTTCCAGAAAGCCAGATCTGTTCCAGATCCTGAAGGCACAGAGGTTATTTTCCAGGGAGCCTTCTCTCCTCTTTGCCACCTGGCACAGGGCTCAGGCAGCCTGTTTTTGTTCTTTTGGGGACTTTTTTACACCTCCTTTCTTGATGTTTATCACTATGGCATTGGTCTTTCATTGTATATCTCTTCATCCATGCACCTAGCCAGCTTTTGCTGAGTGCCTGTTACGTGCAAGACATGATAATCCAAGATTCTATAAAGGAAGCCAAATACAAGGCATGGCTCTTGCCTTTCAGGAATTTACAGACTACATAAGGAGTTCTTAATCTGGGTTCCATGAATTTGGTTTTTTTTAAAAAGTATTTTAGTAACTTTTCAGTATAATTCATATCCTTTGTAATCTTTTGTATTTTTTTTCTTCATTTAAAAATATTATTCTGAGAAGAGATCATGAAGGAATCTATGACACAAAAAAGGTTAAGAACTCTGGTTCTGGATGGAGCAATAAGACATAACACAAAGAAAGATAAATAACAAGACGAGAGAAATGGCAGTTCAATATAACAGTATACAAAGTGTCACAAGGCAGAGTATGATGAATTGTCATGAATGTACACAGATAGTAAGCCCTAGAGGAATTCAGAGGCAGGAGAGATCTCACTGAGGGTTGAAGGGTCTGAGAAAGCTTCCTTTTGAAGGACTAATGCTTGTAACTTGAGGGATAGATAGAAAGTACATAGATGGAGAAGGAGAAAAGATTCCAGGTAAGGAAAGTGGGGAGAATGAGAGAAATGGTAGTAGTAACAGAAAATAGAAGGGACAGGAGAAACTGGTTCAAGGGGGAAATATGGGAACTCTGGTTTTAGATATGTAAAATTTAAGGTTATGAGATACAACACATGTGAAAGATCAATGATTTGGTTAGTGTATGAAACTCCTTCTAACAACTAGAATTTTGCACACAAGTACTAGGGAGTTGCATGAGTCATATAGATATCAAGTGACTTGCTCAGCATCATAGAACAGAGTTATTTTAAAACCACACTGCATATTAACACTGGGCTAAAATCAATGATCACATTTTACATATTTATAACATCCTGTTAATCTGAATATGTGTAACCACTTTATGGGGACTAATTATTTGTACTAATCAGAATATAGCCCAGGATTTGAACCTAACGGCTATCTATCCATTATGTCTGCTTGCCTTGATAGCAGAAATATTTAACCCTAGAGTCTGTGAATTTTTAAAAAAATTATAATTGTATTTCAAAATAATTGGTTGCATTTGCATTGCTATATATTTTGTCTTAGGCATTTAAAAACATTTCTCTGAGAAGGGGCTTCACTAGACTGCCAAAGGGGGACATGGTACAAAAAAGGCTAATATCTCTGCTTTACAGCAAGACATTAAAATAGAAATGGCCAATAGCAATTTGGGAGGGAGATCAAAACTGGTGATATAGGTGAGGAGAGGATGAAATCTTATGGGGATCCTCCATACCCTATCTCCTCTGTTATAGGAATTCCTTGGGTGAGGTTAAGAAAAAGAGTAATAATTCACAATTTAAAAAAAATTAGTGATTTTAATGAGGCTTCCTTGACTTCACTGGGACATATAGAAGGTAATCAGGATGTTACATTCTCCAAACCACTTTGGGAGAGTGTCCATAGGCATCTACAAGGGGTTCCCAGACAAGTTCAGGAGCACGAGGCCATGATAGGGCTTGGTAGGAGAAATGAGAAGGAGGGCATCCAAGGAGAACAGTGAAAAATTATAATTACACACCATCCCACAAAACAGAGCCACTCATGTTTCTTTCTGGCTGCCTGAAGTATTTTTTCATTATCCTAGATGCTCTGGATTTTGGAAGTTTTCATTTGGTCATTTCTTTCAGGAGGTGACCTGTGGATTCTTTGTTTCCCCTTTGCCCTTTAGTTCTCAAGAGATCTGCCTTGTCTGACCCAGGACAAAGTCAGATCTCTGACCCTGCTGGTCTGGGCTCTGTATGTTCCTGACCTGGACTTGAATCTTCAGCTGGACTCAGTCACTATTGGCCAGCTGGGAATTCTGTTGGTTCAGGGTGTCAGATCTGCAGGCTTTCATTTGGTCTGGGATTTCTGTCTTGGTTATTCCTCTGAAGGCTTCAGAGTGGGCTAGAAGCTGGAACTGAGACCTGTTCTCCTCCTGGGGTCTGAGCCACAATGCTGCTGCTTGCTTCTTTGCCTGCCCCACTCTCTCTCCACAGCCTAGGGCCTTCCTCTGCTCCATACCCCTGCAAGTTACTCAACCCTGTTTGCCTCAGTTTCCTCATCTGTAAAATGAGTTGGAGAAGGAATGGCAAACCACTCCATATCTTTGCCAAGAAAACCCCAAATGGGGTCATGAAGAATTGGACATGACTGAAACAACAACACACCAAACTAACCAACCTTATTTCCTTTTTTTTTTTTAAATTTATTTGTTTATTTATTTATTTTTAATTTTTTTTAAATTTATTTTTGACATGTTTGGTTTTCAGCATTGATTTTCACAGGCGTTTGAATTACAAATTTTCTCCCCATTTCCTCCCCCCCCCC
>CM053624.1:248662973-248703632 GCA_028646595.1 Phalanger gymnotis | reverse complement strand
CACTTTGTGGGTTCTGCAGCTCTAGAATTGGTTCAGAGCCATTGTTTTATAGGTTTTTGGAGGAACTTGGTGGGGAGCTCACGCCAGTCACTGCTTCCCAGCCGCCATCTTGGCTCCGCCCCCCCTTATTTCCTTTTTTGATGTGATTACTATACTGATAGAACAGGGAAATGTTATAGACATTGTATGTCCTGATTTCAGTAATTCAAAGTTTCTCATGATATCCTCTGGACTAGATGAAGAAATGTAGATAATAAATAACCATGGTACCCAATCAATGTCAACTTGTGTCAGGGTCCTATGACCCTTGACTGCCAGGATTCCATTATTTATGACACAAGAGTGTTGAGAGAGAATTAAGGAGATCAGAAGGCATCCCTAAGGACAGAACCGTCATTAACCTTGTGACACAAAGATGCTTCTACCTCTTGGAAAGCTTGGCGTCCTTCAAGGTTCAGTTCAAATACTACCTTCTTGAAGAAGCCATTCCTGAACTCCCTAGTTACTAGTGCTTTCTATTTCCTCATGTTATTTTGTATTTACTTATCACTTTAAATGTTATATCTCCCAAGTAAAACATAAGCATGAAGGCAGGGACCATTTTTAGTTTTGTCTTTTTATCCCCAGAGCCTGTTCATAGTGCCTTGCCCATATTTTTTAATTGAATCATTTTCCTTTAAAGGATTTTATTCCTAAATTACCTTCATTTCTGATTTCTTCTCCTCTCCCCTACTCAGTCATACCTTGTGAAAGAATTAAAAAAGAGAAAATGAATCAACAATAATTTATTAAGCACCTGCTCTATGTCAGGCACTATGCTAGTCACTGACTTCCTGATTATGTTATATATTCTGCTTTTCTAAGATCTCCCTTCCCTTCCCCTCCATGGTGTTATGTGATGTGGCTTCTCTATCTGGAGGGAATTGGTACACACCTGCTAGGCCATCTTCCCTCAGTGATTGGCAATGTACTAATTTTTTAGTATATTTTAATTTTGTTAAATATTTCCCAATTACATGTAAAAATTTTTTAACCTTCATTTAAAAAAAAAATTTGTGTTCCAAATTCTTTTCCTCCCTCCCACCACTTGAAAATTGCCAGTGTATTTATAATTGGCATAGGAGCTTCTGGGGTTGGCTACTTCTCCCAGTGTTTGCTATCTGGAGCAAATTAAGGTCTATTCTTTGTGTAGTGCTCCTTGTCTAGTCTCTATATCCTTTTCCCATAATTTCTTCCTTGCTCTTCTCCTGAAGAGTGATTTATATGAAGGGTTGCTCCAGTTCCTTTACATTGTTCTGTCCTGCTAAGAGAGTTCTACTGGTGACTTTTATGCCTTTCTTTTCTTTGGTCTTCTTCCCTTGAGATGAAGGTTTAAAGTCAAAGATAGATCAATGATAGAGACATAGAGAGATAGATAGATATAGACAGAGATAGACAGAGATAGATAGATGGATAGATAGGTAGATAAATAGATATAGACAATCAGAGATAGATAGATACAGAGATAGACAAATAGATGGATAGGTAGATATAGACAGTCAAAGAGAGATAGAGAGACAGACAGGTAGATAAATAAATATAAACAGATAGATGTAGATCAGAGATAGACAGACAGACAGACAAGACAGACAGATAGACAGATAGATCATTTATTAAGTACTTACTGTGCTAGGCAGCATACTAAGCACTGAGGACACAAATGCAAATGAAAAGGACAGCCTCTACCCTCACAGAGCTTAAATTCTAATGGGAGACAACAACACATAAGGGGATTTAGAAAGAGGAGTCTGGGCCAGAGAATCACCATTCCAGAAGAGAGGGCCGTAGAGTAGGGGCATCTCCAGAGTGAAACAGTTGATGGTGAGAAGGTGGAGAAGTTCAAAGACTGAGGAGTAGAGTTGGAAGTGAAATAAGAGTGGCTTGGGTCCCCTGAGCTCTTTTCCTCAATCTGATACTCAAGGCCTCTTGACCTTAACTGCTCACGGCCAGCAGAATGCTGGTCAACTCTGTCTCCCTTGACACTACATCTGAACCTTGGGACCTTGTAACTCTTCATCCAAGGTAATAGGCATTCTAGCTATTCTGGTAGTGTCATGGGGATTTCTCAGACCCTCTTCCAGAAATGACACTGAATTTTGAGTCAAAGACCTCGGATTGAATCTGGGCTCTGAGACTGACTGCCTCTGTAAACTTGGGCTAGTCATTGTGCTTCCATTAGAAGTCTATAAAGTCAGCTCTTGGTGGGGGACATAAGGAGAAGAAAAGACTAGACCCTATCATTGTGCTTTTGAAAAGAGACTCAGACCTGGGTGAGCCTCTTGGGTTTGGGAAGGACATGACTGCATTGTTAAAATCCCTCGGAGTCTTACCTGATGTGGCTGTATCTCTACTGGTTTACTGACCCTAAGGAAGGTGGCCAGGAGAACTTTATATGTGTCCATTTCCCATTTCCCTGGGCATCTTGGATGCCATAGCTATGTCTGGCACCTTCTCACTGGCAGGGGGAATAAATAGTCTTTTGTTATTAAGTAAATCTGGAATGATAGTCATCCCAAGACATCCTATGACAGTTTAGGTGTTCAAGGTGGGGTCACTTACCCTCTCTGCAAATAAAAGAAAGTTGGACTTCATGGCTTCTAAGATCTATTCCAGCTCTAAATCTATGATCATGTGAGCCTATGATCTGTAAAATTAGGAGCTCAAATCAGATAATTATGAAGGTCCTTTCCTGAGACAGCCTAGGCCTGCATCTGATACAATTTCTCCCTGACATTCTATTCTCTAAGACATGGGAGTGGTTTATCTGAGGGCCTTGGATGTAACACTAAGCCGCCTGGGAGGAGGGAGGTACATTGTCTTGATTTCTAGTTCGGGTAAGGGTAGTGCTGCCTGGGCCAGAGGGCCAGGGGCCATTATCCTAAAAACAAGGGTTGAAGTGAATGGGTCCAGCATGGTCATGTTGTGGGGGACTGAGGTTCCTGGTTCACTTTTAATAACTTAGCTCTATTTCTTTCCTGCCTTTCCGACCTGCCAAGATTTCTCTTCTCATTCCCTGATGCCATGACCATATAAACTGACAGGCCAATTCAACAAATGTTTGTTAAGTTCATGCTATGCTGGGAATAATAATTCGCATTGACCTAGTCCTTAAAAGTTTATAGAACATTTCCTTCACCCCATGCCTATTAGTCAGGTAGTAGAACTATTGTGAACCTATTTTACTAATTCTAAGATTATAGATTTAGAGCTGAAAGGGACCTAAGACACTACCGAATACAATCCTCTCATTTTACAGATGAGGAAACCACAGCTTGGGAGGGTGTAGTCTAATCTGTAGAACTTCTTCCATTTTCATTTGTTTGTTTTGTTTGGATAAATGGGTTTCCTCGCCATTGCTCTTTATGGTGGTCTTTTGTGTAGCTGGCATTTGGCAA
Organism: Phalanger gymnotis; assembly: GCA_028646595.1. Classification (NCBI taxonomy): domain Eukaryota; kingdom Metazoa; phylum Chordata; class Mammalia; order Diprotodontia; family Phalangeridae; genus Phalanger; species Phalanger gymnotis. Next base: position 248,700,198 of record CM053624.1, on the reverse strand, counting down.
GATGGGGCAAAGCTAGCGAGGGTAAACTAAGGGGTAACTGCCTTCCCCTCAAGTTGTTCCAAGCCTATCATATTCCTGGAGATATTGGACACTGGAGGAGTGATCTCCTAGCCTAGGCAGTCTTGGATCATGCCACCCCATCTTCTCAGCTAGGCTGTTGGGAGTGACCTCATGACCCTTCTCCTACCCTCCAAAGAGGTAAACCAGAATTAAAATAATGTTTATTCATTCCACCTGCAAGGCATTTCTGCATATTTAGACAGCCCACAAACATGCACATATATGTTCGTATATGTATATACACATACATATATACACCATATTATACCATACCATACCATACCATACCATACCATACCATACCATACCATACTGTACTGTACCATACTGTGCCATACCGTACTCTACTGTACCATACCATACCATAGCATACCATATTATACCCTACCATACCATACCATACCACACCATACCATACTGTACTGTACCATACTGTCCCATACCGTACTGTACTGTACCGTACCATACCATAGCATACCATATTATACCCTACCATACCATACCATACCATACCATACCATACCATACCATACCACACCATACCATACTATGCTATGCTATACCATACCATACCAAATGTGCATTATATCCATCAGACCATTTGGGTTATGAGAGTAAGAGAGAAGTCTTCCATGTTATGCTAGCATTATTTGACAGGGTCACTGACTTATGAGATCTCACAGTCCCTACAAGGCACACACAAAAGATTTGGGAAGGCTTCAGAAAGCATTGTTAGAGATATATTTAGAGTGACTAGGTGGTTCAGTGAATAGAGCGCCAGGCCTGGAGTCAAGAGGATCTGAGTTCAAATGTGACCTCAGACACTTACCAGCAGTGTGACCCTGGCCAAGTCACTTCACTGTTTACCTCAGTTTTTTCATCCGCAAAATGAGCTGGAGAAGGAAATGGCAAACCACTCCAGTATCTTTGCCAAGAAAACCCCAAATGGGGTCATGAAAAGTTGATAGGATTGAAACAACTGAGCAATAAGTTGTTGTTTACTTTGTAATGCAAATTTACCACTTCCTAACTTTTTGCTGTTTATTCTGTGTTTAAGTTTTTAAAAAGAACCATGTGCTGAGGGGCACATACAACAATTGGGGACACAGGAGAAGCCACCCAAGTAACTCATCTCCTAAGCTCATCACTGCTCTAGCATAGAGTAGTCTGCCCTGGCACTGGACCTCCTTCCTGTCAGTACATTTAGCTCTACGGTTATATAAAACTAAAAAAACCCACTGGTTTAGAGCTTTTATAAGCTATCTGCAGGCAACCTCAGAATAGGAGATAACCTTTACTAGGGACTTTGATAGCAGTTGCTGGCTTCTTGCTCTCATAGTTCAATGTCTCTTGGTATGATAATAAGAGTAAGGAAGTATCTAGTGGTATGCTGTAGGGTGCTGTCCATAGCTCTATCCTGGTTAATGTTTTTAACCAATAACTTGGGTAGAGACGGCATGCTTATAAAATCTGCACATGACCCAGAGCTGGAGGAAGAGAGAATGGGAGGGATGGGACGGAGATGGTTAAATCATTTATTTTGTGTAGTGTTCCTTGTCTAGTCTCTGTATCCTTTTTCCATAGATCTTTCTTCCTTGCCCTTCTCTTGAAGAATTGGTCTACAAAAGTCTTTCCAGTTAGTCAGTAAACTTTTATTAAGTGCCTACTATGTGCCTGGCAATGTGCTAAGTTCTGGGGATACAAAGAAAGGTAAAAGACAGTTCCAGCTCTCAAGGAATTCAAAGTATAATGAGGGAGACAACATGCAAACGACTATATACAAACAAGCCACCTACAGGATAAATTAGAAATAATCAACAGGCTAAAACAATAGGTCAGATTTCATAGATGAAATTTAACATGGTTAATGTAAAGTTCTGCATTTAGGTTAGAAAATTCACTGAACAAATGGAAAAAATGAAAGAGATATTGTTGGTTAGATAGCAAGTCCTAGGGAGGGTGGGGGATGGGATTTCAGTCAACTGGAAGCTCAATGTCAATTCAATAGCGTGGCATGGCTGACGAAAAGCTGATTTGATTTTAGTTTATATTCACAGAAGTGTAGCATCTTCTCTGCTGTCCCAGAACAAAGGAAATAATTAATAGTGCCACCATTCCCCTTGTTGGTTAGACCACGGGTTCTGGATATCATATGTTAGGGAGGACATTGACAAGATGGTGTAGTCTGTGGGAGTATGATCGTGAGAGTAAGGGATTTGGAAATTATGTCGCATGAAGAATGGGTGAACGAACTGGGGGTGTTTAACCTGTTAAAGAAAAGGACATTAGGGCAGCTAGGTGGCACAGTGAGCAGAGCACCGGCCCTGGAATCAGGAGGACCTGAGTTCAAATGCAGCCTCAGATGCTTGACACGCTTACTAGCTGTGTGACTTCGGGCAAGTCACTTAACCCCAATTGCCTTGCCTTTCCCCCTCCAAAAAAAAAAAAAGGACAAGAATAGTTGCCTTCACAATATTCTTAGGGCTGCCCCTTGCAAGAGGAATGAGATTTTGTTTTCCCAGTGCCTGACAAAGAGTAGTTACCCAATAAATGCTAGTAGTGGCTAGCGTTGAGATAGCACTTTAAGGCTTGCAAAACTCTTCCCAAATATTGTCATGTTTTATCGTCACAGCAGTCCTGGGAGAGAGGCACCATTATCATTATTATTCCTATTTTATAGGTGGTAGACAGAGTTTAAGTGACTTTCCCAAGGTCACACAACTAGTACGTGTCTGTGACTGTACATGAACTCAAATTGTCTTCTTGACTTAAAGTCCACCATCTATATGCTACTACCACCTAAATGCCCAATTGACTTTATTGATTGTTAACTAATTAATTGATTGGTTAGTGCAAGAGCCAGAGGGCAAAATCAATGGGTGGAAGTTATAGGGGGCAGATTTCGTCTCATATTATTAAAAAATTAAAACAATGAGAGAAATCTAACAGTAAAACGAGGAACCTCCTGCTGGAGAACATCCCTCCTCTTCTTCATCTTCATTACCAGACCGGGATGACCACTTGACAGTGATGTTATAGAAGGATCCATGTCAGGAAGGGAGTTGGACTTGATGACCTCCTATAACTATAATGTTCTATTTCTTCACTAGTTTCCAAGTTTTTTAACCAAAATTTTCCCTTCAGAAATCTCAGTGTCCTATTTATCCAAAGAGCCTTGGAAATATGAATAAGGTTGGCTGGGTTTAGTCTTAATCCATCAGTATTCAGTCATGACATTTTCTGATGCAGAATGAAATCTCTCCATGCAGAATGGGATTTAATTTTTGCTAAAGGCATTGCTGTCTGTGAAGATTCCTAGTTATCACAAGTTGAAGTGACAAATAAATTGTCCCTTTCGCTTAGAAAGAGAAAAAAAATGTTTCAGGTAAGCTGCACGGGAGCACATTTGAAAAATAGCTCAGTGTGGTTCAGTGGAGACATTACTGGATTTGGAGTTTTCTTTTCTTAGAGTGAGTTCTAGCTTTGCCACTTCACTACCTTTTGTGACCTTGAGCAAATCATTTGAATTTCTCTGGGACTCAGTTTCCCTATCTGTGAAATAAGTTTTAAACTAGTTGATCTCTAAGGTTCCTTTCAGCTTAGATCCTATGATTCTAAAGTCAGATGAATTTATCTGTCCTGGGTTCATTAAAGGTCCATTAAATTTCTTGAAAAAAAATTATCTTCCTGGTCTGGCCTGAATCATTCTTTTTTTATTTCTATAAAGAGTTTGTGGAAAATAATGAAAGAAACCAAGAAAGCAGGGTGCTTAGTGTGACAGATATTATATCAAAGGGCCTGGGGCAGGCAGGTATGCTAATAGTTCATTGAGCATTCTCAGATAGATTTTTCAGTATTCTTGTATTTTTGTTGTTATAAGGTCATTTTTCAGTCATGTCTGGCTCTTTGTGACCCCATTTGGAGTTTTATTAGCAGAGATACTGGAGCGGCTTGTCATTTCCTTCTCCAGCTTATTTTACAAATGAGGAAGCTGAGGCACACAAGGTTAAGTGATTCGCCCAGGGTCACGCAGCTAGTAAGTGTCTGAAGCCATATTTGAACTCAGGCCCAGCACTGTATCCATTGTGCAATCTAGCTATCCCCCACCCCCACTACCAAATTCTTGTATGCCTTTCTGATAATTCAAGTGCCTCAACTAGGGTATATTTATGTTTGTTCATTTTTGTCTGTCTCATATTAAGAACTGAAGCTCCTAGTAAAATAAATTCTTATGTAGTGGGAGTCATCTCTTGGGATGCAGCTGAAAAACAATCCAGCATGATTTGCAATGAGAAAGGGAGTGGGAGGGGTGGACCATTTCCTTTTCTGTATACACTGAATCATTACCCCTTCCAGCTCCATGGTAGGCCATGGAGCTTTCCATGTGGTCACCCATATCCAGGAATAGAGACTCTGAATATGCTGTATGGGAGATGGGGTAGAGGGAAACAGTAAGGCCCCAATCTGTAAAAGTCATTGCCACTACTGGAAAATGCAGATTGTTTGCATTACTTTAGTGCAGGCCTGCACAACCTGCAGCCCACCGAAAGATTTTGGGCAGCCTGCAAAAATCGTTTTTCGTGGGCCGCCTGAAATCCTTTGACAGACTGCCAGTTGTGCAGGCCTGCTTTAGTGGGCTGGGGAAGCTACGTGGTGAAATGGACAGAGTGCCCATCCTGGAGTCAGTAAGACTCCTCTTCATGAGTTCAAATCCGGCTTCAGACACTTAATAGCTATGTGACCCTGGACAAGTCACTTAACCCAGGTTACCTCAGTTTACTCATCTGTAAAATGAACTGAAGAAGAAAATGGCAAACCCCTCCAGTATCTTTGCCAAGAAAACTCCAAATGGGGTCGTGAAGAGTTGGACACAAGTGAAACAACTCAACAACAATAGTACCATCCAATATTGTTTGCCTTCCATTCTTTTGAGATTTGAGGTAGTGTTACATATTAGGCAGCTAGATGCCACAGTAGATAGAATGCTAGGCCTAGAACTCTACTGAAAAATCTAGGTTACCATCCAGATAAGTTAATATTCTCTCCCTTCAAGGAACAATCCGCTAGTGCAGTGTTCGGGGCATGGTAGTCATGCAGTAAGTACTAGCCACCTAGAAAGGAGGTGCCTCACTCTCAAATGGCTGAGAAAAATGTAGCTTCAGTCGCTCCTAAGGGGATGGAGACAGATGGTTATCAGTTAAGGAATAAACCAGAAAGGGAAAGGCGAAGCTACCTTGGTGTCTCTAGAGTTGGAAACCTTTATCCAGCCTTACCACATTTACTCAACTGGTTTTCCTACTGTCTAAAAATAAATTCAGGCAAATTAAAGTTAAGAAGAGATCACAAACCCTTTGCATTAGTTTACTTGCTCTGTTGGCCTACTTTGCTTAATATCTAGGGATCTGGAATCTCCCCAAAGGAGCACACTGGAGGGAAAACTTAAAGCTGCAAACCTTTGAAGCAATCTGTGACAGGTTTTCTGCAGCACTTACAACGTCAGCCATCTGTGGGTTTCTGTTGCCCGGGGAGGTGACCTCTGTGATAACTCTCAGCCTGATCTCCAAGGTCAGGTCTCCACAGCCAAGGTTTTGGATAAATAGGCTTAGATCAAAGATTGTCAAACAGTTTGGTCTTAGGATCCCTTTCCACCCTTAGAAATTATTGAGGACCCCAAAGGGCTTTTGTTTGTATAGATTATATCTATCAATATTTGCAGTATTAGAAATTAAAACAGATCATTGGAAAATTATTCATTAATTCATATGAAATGCAAATACTAATCCATTACATGTTAACATATTTTTTTTTGTGAAAATTAACTTTATTTTCCAAAACAAAAAAAAATCTTTGAGAATGGCAGTGATTTGCATTTTTTTTGCGAATCTTTTTTAATGTCTGATTTAATATGATAATAGTTAGCATTTATATAGCACTTCAAGGTTTCCAAAATGCTTTATGTATGTTAACTCATTCTTACAATAACCTTATGAGGTAAATCTCATTATTTCCAATTTACAGACGAGGAAACTGAGGCACATAGAGGTTGCGTACTTTGCCCAGGGTTACACAGCTGTCTGTAATAGGATTCAAATTCGAGTTTTCCTAACTAAATCGATCCAATGTGCCAGCTAGCTGCCTACATTAGAAGGCAGCTAGATTCTCATACGATATCTAGAAGACAGTTGAATTCTCATGTCTGCTTCTACATTCAGTCTGTTGCGATGTTATTTTGGTTGAAGTATAGGAAGAAAATTTGACCTCATACAGTTATGTAGTTAGAAAAGGGGGGAGTATCTTTTTGGGCAAATCACATCTTAGTATTGTTATGAAAATAGTTTTGACCTCATGGATTGCCTTAAAAGGCAGGATACCCACACTTTGAGAACCACTATCTTAGACTATTGGAATAGACAGAGGAGACTTACATTTTTCTTTAGTGATTTGGATATTGGCCATGAAGTTTGACCAACATTTATTGAGCACCTGCTGTGTACAAGGCAATGCCAGAGGTTGTGGGTTACATGGTCCTGATACCAGAAAACTTAGTTCAGGTGAGACAAGACATATACAAAAATCATATACCCCCAGGTAGATGTGAAAAGTACTACCAGAGGTTAAAAGCAAAGGACTGTGGGAGGATAGACAGATTACTTTTGGCTACATGAGATTAGAGAGGGCTTCATGGGGTAGGTAGCATTTTTTCCTAATTAAAGGGGCCATCCCTTGACTCACTTCTTAAAGAGGCCTATTCACTGAATGGGTGTTACTTCACTCTAAGTGAGTACATGAAAAGGCCTGAGCCTAAAAGGGCCAGGGTCTCCCAATATGTCCTGGACCATCTCCAGTTGTCCTGTTGAATATCAGGTCACTGGATCCAGATGGCTCCAGAGGAGAAAATGAGGCTGGTGGTCTTACCCCCCCTCACTCAAATACAATTCAAGTACAAGTCATGTCATCATCTCCCTGATGTCATGGCCCTCTTCAAAAATGAAGGACAAACACAACAAGTATTTAAACAGGGAATTGTAAGAAGGGTTGATTTTTGACAGGTAGAGATGAGGGGAGGATATTCCTGATTGGAACAGACTGAGAAGAGAGCACCGAAATAGGAAAAATACATGATGTGTTTAAGAAATAACACATGAAATAGGTCAGCTGGAACATGGTATATGTAGAGAGGGTTGGAGATGGAGGAGCAGTATGAGATAAGCCTGGGAAGGTCAGTTGGATCCAGAATGCAGAGGCCAAGTTAAGACACTTTATTGTGTAGCCAATTGGAAGCCAATGACGGTTTCTCAACAAGGAAATGATGTGATCAGAGCTGTACTTTAGAAAGATCAGTCTGGAAGCAGTGTGTTGGAAGTACTGAAACAGAGAGAAACTGGAAACCCAGAAACCAGTTAGGTGGTTATGACAATGATCCAGGCTTAAAGTCATGGTGGTGTGAAGCAGTGATGGGAGGAACTATGGCCCCATGTGAAGTGGTGGAGCATAATGCATTTGAGTGACAATGTTATCTTCCATTTCATTTTGGCCTGTAGAGCTCCCTTAAGAATCTCAAAGCATTTGTTGGACTGGTGAAAGCTTACGTCTCATTCGGGGAAAAGGAGGCACAGTGAGAGACTCAAGGTTGCATTCTAAGGCGAGCAAATAGAGTGGAAAAGTTCCAAATCCCTTAGCCCTTCTCCAAAGTTTGCCTAAGACTTTATAAAACAAGAACACAGGCTTTTATGTTGACTGAGGTTCACTAGCAGGAATGGGGTCTGGAACCAGGCATTGCTTCATTATCCTGCACCTCGAGACCTGTTAGCTGTAATACAAGTCCTTGAAATACATTCTGGAATCCTTACCTTCTGAAAAAAATTCTTGTCTGTGCTCCTCTTTTTATTTTGACTGCCAACATTTGGTCAAATATTGTTACAGCTCTTGCCCCTCAGCATGCTGGTGACTTCGTGTGTTTCCCAGTGAAAGAAAATAATTTTTTTTCCCTTTTCCTTTCTTTTTCGTGAACTAAAACTTCTGGAAGTAACAATAGATGACATTTTAGAATCCAGTCCCTTTTCTCATATTTCACAGCTTATTTCTACCTCTACGATTCCCTCACTCACCCTGGAGTATGTATACCTCCCTGTCTAGGAGGCACAGAGGATAAAATGCTGGGCCCTGGAGTCAAGAAAACCTGAGTTCAAATCCAATCTCAGATACCTACTGGCTGTGTGACCCTGGGCAAATCACTTAACCCTGTTTGCCTCAGGAAATGGCAAATCACTCTAGTATCTTTGCCAAGAAAACTCTAAATGAGATCACAAAAAGTCAGGCACTACTGAACAACAAAACTTTTATGGTTTCAATTGAGAAGGATTTCCAGTTGTTGTAGGTATGGCACTAATACTGGCACACTCTTAGATTAGGCTCTATTTTGAGATGAAATAAGGCACTCTTAAGTCACTGAGCATTTAATAACAGAGGATTACTTTGCCCAAACACAGCAGAGATACAATGGCATTTCTCTTCAGCTTGGTTAGATGCAGTCTTCTTCGCCTCCTCACTGAGCCTGATCAGCATGTCTTCAGGATATGATGACTCATGTGGTCTTAGGCACCCACCAAGTCTGAGAGGCCCACACCCTGCATGGCTGGGGAGTTTTTTATGCCTCTAGACTAAGAAGCTGTGTCAGGAAAATGCTGGTCCTGTCACACTGGGGGTCTGCAAGGCTGGATAGCAATGAGAAAATGGACTCTCCAGGTAGAGCAATTCCTAACAAATCTTGTTTAAATTTTTAATTTAGAACAATAGAAGCAAGAGTAAAACTAATGAAAAGCATGAAATGTTCTCAGTTAATTCAATGCCAATTTGCTCCATGATAAATTTTTTTTCTTTTGCACAAATAAGGACATCTTGTAAATGGAGAAATAAAATAAATCTCTAGTGGGCAAAGGAAGAGGCCATTGGGTAACAGTCCAGGACAGAGTAATAGTAGCTAACTCCCAACGTTAGGAGGATAAAGTGAGATGTTTGTAAAATATTTTGCAAACCATAAAGCTCTACGTACATATTATTATTATTCCATAACTTTCTGCTGATGTGGCTATTTTGTTTGACTTTATAATATCTGAGGCAATAGATTTTTCTGTTAGGTAAGAATTTGCATAGTGTAGTTGACAGAAAACTGTCTTCAGAGTCAGGACACCTAACATATACTGTCTGTGAGAACCTGAGCAAATCGTTTAACATCTCAATGTCCCAGTTACAGAACAAGATACAAATCTCTATTGGTAGGAGTTTGTTCACCAGGAAGCTCCTTACACTGAGAAAAATCACAGTTCACCCCCCAAAATTGGTTTATATTCCTTTCATGCTGCTTTTGTAGCAGCTGCTTGGCAAATCTGTAGGGAAGGTTTGGTGGTGTAATAGAAACTTAAAAATAAAGGTACTCACACTTCTGGCTCTCTCCCACTGTAAGAATGGAGAGGTACTGGCCAGGTATGGCCACACCTGTTTCCCCTCCCACCATTCCGTCAACTAACATTTATTAAGAGACTACTATGTGCCAGGTGGGGCAGCTAGGTGGTGCAATAGAATGCTGGTCCTAAAGTTAGGAAGACTCATCTTTCTGAGTTCAAATTTGGCCTCAGACTAGCTGTGTGACCCTGAGCAAGTTACTTGAGGCTTTTGCCTGAGTTTCCTTACCTGTAACATGAGCTAGAGAAGGAAATGGCAAACCACTCCAGTGTCTTTGCCAAGAAAACCCCAAATGGGGTCATGGAGAGTCAGACATGACTGATAACGACTGAACAACAGTAACGAAATGTGCCAGGCAGTGTGTTAAGTCACAGTTCCTACTCTCCAGTCACCACTCCAGGCTCCACCTAAAAGAGAACAGGGGGAGAAAAGGAAGGAGTAAGAAATCATGACTTCACAGCCCCCAGCCTTATCTCAGACAGCAAAATAAAATGGCGCTCTAAGACAAAAGAAAAAAAATCCCTAGATTTAGTTTAGTTCTGCCTTTCAGGAAATTTATCAAGAATTAATAATAATCAAACCCAAAAGATTCTCTCAGAATCAGCTCAGCTTCCAGTTAGGTACCTCTAGCATTCTGGATAGAAGTCTGATCCTCTAATCCATTTTTTATTTCTTTTTTAAGTATACATCAAGCTAGTCACTGGTGTCCTCCATTGCCCCTCTCTACCTACCCCATCCCCAATTAATTTTAAGATATGTATAAAAAAGTTATTATTAATCATAGTTTTTATAAAAAACAAAATTAGGAAATAGAAAAAGCACAAAGAAATAGAGAAAATTATATTGAATGCTTCTCAGGCACAGGGGAGGGGGCCCTAAACCTTTGGTGTCCTTGAATTGATTCCCAAGGAGTAGTTTGCTCCAGCCCTATAGACTTGGGTTCTCCTACGTGGAGGTTTAGTCACTGGAGCCAACTCTCCAGGTCAATGTCTATTCTCCCTCTCTCTCTCCCCACCCTCTGTCTCCCTCCACCCCACTCCTCATCCCTCTACTCAAGTCTATTTCTGCTGAAGGGGTGGCCAACCACTACATCATAGTCACTACTAAGTTATAAAATCACAACTCGGGCTTAGTCCTCTAGATCTTTATTCTCACTCAGCCACCCTCAGGGCTCCCAGGGCAGGAGGAAGAAAACAATGCTGTATGTTCAGGACTGCAATTCCCAGAAGTCGCCGGTTTCAAAATTTTTCATTCTCTTCCAGGGGTGGCTAAAAAATCCTTCCCTTTAAAATACAACTCCTTTGTTTGTGAAAGAAATCAAAGGCGCCCAGCATGCTCTGCGGGCTTCATTTCACCCTCAATGTTGCACCTCTCCCCGACAAGGTTCCTAGAGTTACCTTGGTGGTAGGTATCTGGGATTACACTCAGTCTAATTGGAAGTAATTTCAAGTTTTCTTTATTATTTGATATTTTAATATAAAGTAGAAGCCAGGTAACTCTCTCTGGTCAATCATACCACTCTCTAGTCGGAAACAATTATGAAAATATTGCTGGAGTGGCTGTCACTCACGCCTTATAGACAGGAAACAAAAGAAGAAATGAAATCTGTTTCAATCAAATAGAAAGACAAGTCGAGATAGAAAAATTGCTGTCTTTTTTTGCCTACAAGAATCCTAATCTTAATTGACAATGCTCTAACATTGTGATATAGCTTCATCTACGCTTTTGGCATTCCCCGTGGACAAAGAAGACTGGCATTATAAGGAAGATGTGGCTTGAGGACTTGAGGGGAGAAAATGGAGGGGCTTTGGTGAACTAGAGGGCACATCTCAGCCACAACATTATTCCTGGCACTGGGTGGCATTGGCCCTAGGACCATATTTTTCCAGTGAAGGTTGGCTTTGAGGGAAAGACAAGTGCTTGAGTCAAACCGAAACAGTGGAGTACCAAACCCTGGAGTACAGTTCCTAGGACCCTGAATCTTACATCCTGATACTGTGTTTAACCCAGAAAATCCCCAGTACTCAGCATAATACCTGGCGTATAGTAGGGAGGGAAGTAGGGAATAAACATTTATATAGCACTTACTAGGTGCCAGGAATTGTGTTAAGTACTTTACACATATTCTCTTGTTTGATACAACAACTCTAAGAGGTAGATGCTAGTATTATCCCTATTTTACAGTTGAGGAAACTGAGGCAAGCAGGGGTTATGTGACTTACCTAGGGTCACACAGCTAGTAAATATCTGTATTTTAACTTAGGTCTTCTTCACTCAGGCCTCTAGTGTTCTATCCCCTGCGCAACCAGCTGTCCGTAGGGGCTTAATACGTGCTTTTGGACTGACAGACCATCAATATAGGTGTAGACAGCCTTTTGTTAGTTAGCTATCCATGTGCCCCTTCCACCTCACCAGTGAATAAGAGGTCTTACTTAGGGAACACTGACTTCCCGGTTAGCTTTCCCCTGCCCTCATGTTTTGGTTGAGAGGCTGAAGAGGACCAAACCAGATTTCAGCCTGAGGGGGTGTATTGTTTGCCTGGAAGGGCTGAACCAGGATGTGGGACGGATGTCCTTTATGATATTTGTACGTGTAGTGTTTAAGTTTACCTAACCTCATTAGATTGTTGTTGAATTTGACTTTAAGTGGGATTGGTGACTAAAGCAACATTGAATTTAGAAGGGAAGGACCTACTGCAGTCAGTAGGTGGGGGAGAAATCATAGGAATGACATACCATGATTGACATGCACACTCCTAGAAAACCGTCTGGGACATAGATGTGAGACACTGCTTGCTAGGTGATGGACAGCCGCCTGCCCCAAGGCCCTGACTATTGACAGCATCCAAGCAACTCCACTGTTCTAGCATTAAATGCTAAACACTCAGGGGTGTCTCTGGTGATCTCAGAAAGGAATTTCTCATGGAAAAAAAATTTGTGTTGAGTTAGCTGAGGACATTTCATACTTTTTGTGAGCTTTGGTGCTATGAAATTCTCTCACATTTGCCCATATAAAATTAATTTTAATTCCCTTTAATTAAAAAATATGCAATGCAGCACTTTGAGGGGGCAGAAAAAGATTATTCCAAATCAAATAGTAATAGGAATGAACAAGCATATTGGAAAGCGCTGGGCTAGTACTTAACTGACATACATTAACTTGTTCTCTGCTAACTTGTAATGATTACCCCCCATTTAAAATCACTTTAAAAGCTCTTGGCCTGCAGTCAGGACAAGGAGTGTTCCAAGCTTTATCATGATTTGAGAATTCAGTTTTGGATTCACAAATTCCCAATGATTCTCAGTGCTGGTTTCTTGGGGGTTTCTCCTGTGATCTCAAGAGGGCGATGTGAAATTCTCAAAACGTTATCTTGGAAAATTAATTTTAATTTCCCTTAATTAAATATAGACATATCCAGTATAGAACGCTATACTTTTCGGAACCAGAATCATCAAACAGCTGACAGTATTGACCCTCAGAGAGGTTGACAATTACTAGGCTAATGCTTTTTTTTTTCCAAAACAATTTATTTTTATTGCTATCTTCTGTTTCTGCATCATGTACATTTGTCTTTGTACCCTTCCCCTTCCTCCTCCCAGACATCTGTCCATTATAACAAAGATTTTTTTCAAAAAGGAAGAAAAAAAAATCCAGCAAAACCAATCAATGCACTGAAAAAAAAAGTGATGACGTATGCAGAATTTCATACCTGCGGACCTTCTGTTTTTCAAAGGAGCAGGGAGAGGAGTCTTCTCCCGTCTTTTCTGGTTCTCTATACTTTAATGGCACTAAGTTCCCAGTGTTTCGTGGTGTTCGTTCTTTAAATTTACATTTTTCTAGTCACTGGGTATATTGTTTTCCTGCCTCTGCTTACTTCATTTCATATCAGTTCATATCTTTTCCCGTGCTCCTCTCTGCATTCATCATGTTCACAGTTTCTTACGGCATTATAATATTCCATTATATTCACGTACCACAGTTTGTTTAGCTCTTTCCTAACTGATGGACACCCGCTTTGTTTCCAGTTCTTTGCTACTACAAAAAATGTTGCTCTAATGATTTGGGAATGCACGAAGTCTTTTTGTTTGCTAATGACCCCCCTTGGGGCACATATGCCTAACAATGGAATCTCTGGGTCAAAGGGTCTGGACATTTTTAGTCATTTTATTAACATTATTCCTTTTGCAGTTCCTGAATTGCTTTTTAGAATGATTGTACCAATTCTCAGCTCCATCAACAATAAATTAATGTGCCTCTCTTCCCGCAAACCCTTGAACATTGATTTTTTTCCATCTTTTGTCATGTTTACCAGTTTAGTGGATGCAAGTTAAAACGCAGCAGTTCTTCTGATTTGCTTTTCTCTTATCATTAGTGGTTTGGAGCATTCTTTCGTATGGTCATTAATAGTTTGTAACTCTATTTTCGAGAATTTTTTCTTCATATTCTTTGACCATTTTTCTATTAGAGAATGGCTTTTGGTCTTATATATTTCTGTTTGTTGTCTACATAGCTTGAATATTGAATCCTTTTCAGACATGAGGATTTGATGCAAAGATCTTTTCCTACTCCCTGCTTCTCTCTTTATTCTAGATGAATTAATTTTTGTTTGTTAGAATCAAAATTATCAAATCTTTTGTCATCACCTCTATCTTTCGATTAAGAATTCATCCCCTAACAATATCTTTGAAAGGTATATGATGTACCTGTCTTCTAATTTTTTATGGTGTTTCATTTATTATTTAGTTGACATAACTATTTTTAATTGATTGTGGAACATACTATAAAATATTGGTCTAAGCCTAATTTCTGCCAACTTGCTTCAGATTTTTTCCCAGCCATTTTTAACAAATAGGGAGTTTTTTCCAAAATAGCTTATGTTTTCAAGTTTATCGAACACTAACTTATTGAGTTCAATTATTTCTGATTCTTTCTCATCAAGTCTGTTACATGGGTCTACTTTTTCTATTTTTAAACCAGTACCAAATGGTTTTGATGATTGCTGCTTTGTAATATAGCTTGACATCTGGAAGTGCTATTTCCCCTTCATTCCTACCTTTTCGTTCCCCCAAATGAATTTTCTTAGCATTTTATATAGGTCTATAAAGTATCCCTTTGGTAGTGTGATTGGTATAGTATAAAAATCTGCAAATTAACTTTAGGATTTGTCATTTGTCATTTGACATTGTATTGTCATTTTGGTAGATTTGGTCATATTTGGTATTGTCATGATTGCTATAGTGTTAAATCTGCAAATTAACTTTGGGGTTTGTCATTGTATTGTCATTTGATGTCATATTGCCATTTTTATTATATTGGCAGGGCCCAGCCATGGGCACTGAATGTTTATCTAGCTATTTAAGCCATTCTTTATTTCTTAAAGGAAGACTTTTGTAATTGAATCTATACAAGTATCAGGTGTACTTTAGTGGACTGACTCCCAAATGTATTATCCATTTTGTAGTTATTTCGAGTGGGACTTCCTTTCTGTTATGGCCTCTTGGATTTTGATGTAACTATATAGAAATGCTGTTGGTTTTGTGCATTTATTTCATAGCCTTTAACTTTGCTTAAGCTGTAACTTGTCTCTATTGATTTTTTTTTTTTGCTGATTCCCTAGTATTTTCTAAGTAAACCATCATGTCATGAGCAAATAGGGATAGTTTTGTCTCCTCTTTGCCTACCTTTATGTACTGGGCTAACACTTAAGACATCGCAAAACTTGCCCCCTTTGCTGATTTGTCATGACTATACTCCAAGTCATAGTCTGTGATTCAAACCTAAGCAGTGTAACAAATGTAACAAGCATGACTGGAACCTGCTGTCGTAGGGGGTTAAAAAAGCTGAGTTGAGCAATATGGACCTTACTCTTTGTTCAGCTATGTGCATGACCTCGTGTCATACGGTAAGATTAAGATTGCCTCCTTATTTCACATCAAACATAGGGCAGGATAAACGGAGGAAGTGGGGCAATACTGGAAGGATATAAATTTTACCCAAACCTAGCCTGCTGAGGCCTGCCTCCGTTCTATGCTCAAGTCATCTCCCATTCCTATGGCGTGCTAGCTCCTTGTATCCACTTTTCAGAATTTTTGTCTTGCTTCAAGGTTCAGTTCACAAGCCACCTCCTCCTCAAGGTGAGGATGTCTTGGAGCCAGCTCAAACCAGCTCAAGAGAACAGATTGTTCAATATTCAGTGTGGACATTTAACAAATCTGCAAACTATAAATCAGCCTTGATTTATTGTTTTGTTGATTTTTCTAGAGGGACTCTAGACTTGAGAAAATGATGGGAAAAGACATTATTAATAATGGTTAAACAGAAAAGTATGTCTTGTGGTTCTTCTAGAGAGCTAGTAGTTAAACATTTACCCATATATCCTTACTTTGCAGCCTTCTGTGATCCTTCTTCACTCTCTTTCCACTCATCCCTAGCAAAAAATGTTTTCTCCTTTCCTAGATTTTCTTAGAGTGCTTTATCTGCATCTCTGTTTCAATTACATCGTACTCTATCCTATATTCTATTTGTCTGGTCCTATACTCTATTTATCTGGATATATGTACTATATTTCCCCAACTCTAACAGAATTTAAACATGCTTTAGAAGCAGGAACTACCATTTAAAAAAAGCTATCACCATAACAGTTACTTAAACATGCTACATACTTTATAAATGTTAACTGAATTGAATATGAAGAAATACTCAGGACGTACACATTGTCTTGTTGTTGAGAAGTTTTGTTATAACAAGTACTTTGCTAGAAATCACATTCCTAGTCTATTAGAGCAGGACAAAATTCTCTCATCTTACAGCAAATGAACAAATGAAACTCTTCGAACCCAGAAAGGGAAAGTAGGAAACTTCCCACGAATACCCACTCTCATTCCAATTCTTTTCTTTCTCTAAAAAGGTAGATAGAATGTGGCTAGATGTAGTTTGTGTGAAAAAGATCTGGAGGGTCCAGGGGACAATGTGATTTGTCAACCCCAAAAGTCAATACAACCTTAGACTACATTAATAGAGGCATAGTGTCCAGAATGAGGTAGGTGACAAAATTCAATTGTCAATTCAGTTGTCC
This sequence comes from Phalanger gymnotis, assembly GCA_028646595.1. NCBI lineage: Eukaryota > Metazoa > Chordata > Mammalia > Diprotodontia > Phalangeridae > Phalanger > Phalanger gymnotis. Next base: position 248,683,601 of record CM053624.1, on the reverse strand, counting down.
GTACAATTCAAACTGTACTTTGCCCTGGTCAGACCACATTTGAAATATTGTCCTGATGTCTGGGTACTACATTTTAGGAAGGACCTTGACAGGCTGGAACATGTCTGCAAGAGGTAAATGATGATAGCTTGGAGGAGAAGATTTGGCTTTGAACCCCAGCCCTGCACTTTATAACCTATGTGAAGATTGAATGAGATAATATTGATAAAGTGCTTAGCACAGCGCTGGGCACATAGTAGGTGCTTAATAAATGCTTGTTCCAAAAGGTCCAGAATATCAAGGGAATTAATGAAAAGAAATGCTAGGGAAGGTGGCCTAGCCATACCAGATCTTAAACTATATTATAAAGCAGCAGTCATTAAAGCTACTTGATACTGGCTAAGAAATAAAGTGATGGATCAGTGGAACAGGTTAGGTATACAAGAACTGTTTGATAAAGCCAAAGACTTTGGCTTCTGGGATAAAAACTCACTATTTGACAAAAACTGCTGGGAAAGCTGGAAAATACTATGGCAGAAACTGGGCATAGACCAATATCTTACACTGTACACCAAAATAGAGTCAAAATGCGTTCACAATTTAGATATAAAGGCTGATACTATAAGCAGTCCGGGAGAGCAAGGAATAATTTATCTGTCAGATTTATGGGGAAGAGAAGAATTTATGACCAAGCAAGAGCTAGAGAGCATTATGAAATGCAAAATGCATAATTTTGATTATGTCACATTGAAAAGTTTTTGTACAAACAAAACCAATGCAACTAAGATTAGGAGGGAAGCAGAAAATTGGGAAAAAATTTTTACAACCAGTGTCTCTGACAAAAGGCTCATTTCTAAAATATTCAGAGAACTGAGTCAACTTCATAAGAATACAAGTCATTCCCCCATTGACAAATGATCAAAGGATATGAATAGGAAGTTTTCAGAGGAAGAGATTAAAGTTATCTATAGTCATATGAAAAAAAATGCTCTAAATCACTATTGATTAGAGAAATGCAAATCAAAACAACTGTTAGATACCACATCTCTTCTGTCAGATTGGCTAACATGACAAAACAGGAAAATTATATATTCTGGAGAGGATGTGAGAGAATTGGAACACTAATGCATTGTTGGTGGAGTTGTGAACTGATCCAACCTTTCTGGAGAACAATTTGGAACTTTACTCAAAGGGCTATAAAAATGTGCATGCACTTTGACCCAGCAATACCACTTCTAGGGCTGTATCCCAAAGAGATCATACAAGTGGGAAAAGGACCCGTATGTTACAAAATATTTATAGCAGCTTTTTTTGTGATGGCAAAGAATTGGAAATCAAGGGGATGCCCAGCAATTGGGGAATGGCTAAACAAATTGTGGTGTATGAATGTAATGGAATACTATTGTGCTACAAGAAATGAGGAGCAGACGGACTTCATAATAACCTGGAAAGACTTATATGATCTGATGCTGAGTGAAGTGAGCAGAACAAGGAGAACGTTATACATGATTACAGACACAGGGTATCTCTGAAGACTAACTTTGATAGACTTGGCTCTTCTCAGCAATGCAAGGTTCTAGGACAATTCCAAAAGACTCATGTTGGAAAAAACAATTCACATCCAGAGAAAGAATTATGGAATCTGAATGCAGATTGAAGCAAACTATTCGCTCTCTTTTTTTTTGTTTGTTTGTTTTTGTTTCTGCGTTGTTTCTTCTTTCTCATGGTTCCTTCCATTGGTTATAGTTCTTCTTTACAACTTGGCTATTGTGTAAAAATGTTTAGTTTGAAGGTATATGTAGAACTTACATCAAATTGCATGCCATCTTGGGTGGCGAGGGGGAAGGAGAGAGAGGGGTAGAAAATTTGAAACTCAAAAACTTGAGGAACTGAATGTTGTAAACTAAAACTAAAAATCAATCAATCAATTAATTATTTTTTAAAAAATGCTTGTTCCCTCGTGTGGTCCTGGACAAATTATTGACTTCTCTGAGATTCCATTTCTTCATTTGTAAATAACGATGAATGAATCTACCTACAACATCCTTTCAATATCTAACTCTGTGAATGTATGAGCCAATCCAATCCAACAGGCATTTAACAAGTAGTGTTGAACATTGTGCAAGGCTTTGGGGGATACCAAAATAAAGCAAAAAAAATATAGTTTCTGTCTTCAAGGGGGCCAATGAATTGTTTTTTAAATATTTTAATAGCTATATTTTCATATAATTGGTTTCCTCTGTAACTATGTATCTTGTGCATTTAAAAATGTTATTCTAAGGTCACTGTTAAAAGAATCGATAACACAAAAAAATGAAGAATAGCTTGTTTAGAAGGCATTTTAAATTTAAAAACTACAGAATTACTACAGAATTGACTACCAGTTAAGTAGTAACTACAGTAACTAATTCTCACTATTTGACAAAAACTGCTGGGAAAACTGGAAAATAGTATGGCAGAAACTGGGCATAGACCAATATCTCACACCATACACCATTACAGTAAAACTACAGAATTAACTACCAGAACTGTTATATCATCTTCCTTCTCTCCCTTACCCATTTGCAGGGCTAATAGACACTTGCCTTTGTCAAAGGTATGGACATGGACCAAAGAAAGAAAACTTTTACATCATATTATCCCTTTGGCATATTGGCATAAGTGACAAGTTAAAAATAAAAATGCTATTCAGCCTAGCCAAAATTTATTACTTTAGAAACTATAGAATTACATAGCAAACGTCAATATGTTAACACAGAAGGTTTAGAACAGAAAGGAACTCAAATAACATCACATCAGACCACATCATTCCTTAGCATACTTACTCTGATATTCAAATCCACAAAGCACTGCCTCTGAAAGCCATGTCACCTGGCCTGGGATGGCCTTGTTATTATAGAGAATTTTCCTTTTTCCTGTCATTCGCTATAATGGCATTTTACCTGTACGATGAAATAAGGAAAGTTTGGGACAGCTACGTGGCGCAGTGAGTAGAGCACCAGCCCTGGAGTCAGGAGGACCTGAATTCAAATCCAACCTCAGACACTTGACACATTTACTAGCTGTGCAACCTTGGGCAAGTCACTTAACCCCAATTGCCCTGCCAAAAAAGAAATAAGGAAAGTTTTGGTCTGGCTTTCCAGCTGTATGCTATTAGAAGACCAAAATCAGTGCCCAACTGTCATTTGTGGGAATTTTTAGCTAATGACGGAGGGCGGGGGGGGGCATAATTCGGTTCAATTCAACAAACATTTATTAAGCACCTACTACATACAAGACAGGGCCAGGCATTGGGAATACAAAGACAGACCTGAAACAATCCTTGTCTTTAAGAAAATTGCATTCAATACAAATGTACATAGCATATGCTCTGAGGCAGCTATGCTAACTCTCATTTCAGTGACAAATTGGATCCCCAAGGTATGGGATACTAAGTCACTAAAAGGCTCTGAGGTTGGCTTTGAAGGTTTGAGGTATCTTTTTAATCTTATAGCTTACAAGACCCCACAAGTCAGCTTCTCTCTGTGATTAAAGGTTGATATCAATTAGTAAGGTAGGTTTCTTTAGCTTTTAGAAAAGGGTATGTACCAAGGTGGTACAGTAAGAACAACTGGTATAAAATGCACCCCCAAAGTCTATGACACAGCCTCCCGCAACTCTATGCGGAATCTAGGGGAAAGTAGGCTAAAGCTGAAAGAACACATGTGGCAAAAGTGTAACTTACTGCTGGTAGAAGTCCTTTTGCTGGAGTTCATAAAATGTTCTGCTTAGGTTTGGTGGTGTTTCTTTTCTTCAGCAGTACTTTTTTGTTGTGGTTTTCTTTTTGGATTTGTAGCCAATCTGTACTTGAATCCCAATATACTCATCAGTTGTTCTGAGAATATTATTAGGATGCCATTTGGAAGATGGGAAGGCCAAAATCCTCTTTGCCCTTCAAAGCTTACAGTGTCATCCTCTGACCAAGGGGCGGGGGAAGAGGCTGAGTCTGAGACCCTCTTCCTTCTCCCCCTTCCCCCCAAGTGTTTACTTCACAAGGGCTGGGTTCAAGGATTCTTACTTGGCTCTCCACTCAATTGAATCTAATTTCAAGTAGCTCAGTGATTTGATACAAGTCCCAGAGCGAATGAACAAGTCTTTTAGTGGAACTTAGACTTCCTATCACATCTAGTGAGGTGTCCAGTCTAGTTTCTTCTTCTGCTCTCTTTGTAGACCCTTGGATTGGCATTCAGTCAGCTTGAATCCTGAAAATCTAATTCACATCTAGTGAACAATCGAGATGTAGTCTCACCTGCTAAATATATCAGGGTTAAGGGAGGAGGATGATTTTGACCTCATCATCGCATATGTATGCAAATGAGCATAGCAAAAAGAAAATTAAGGAGAGCACAAATGATGAGAGATCAAGAGAAAATTTATGAAGGAGATGTCACCTGAGCTGAGTCTTGAAGGAAGACAAGAATTCTGAGGAGTGGAGATAAGGAAAGAATGGATTAAAGACATAGAGAGTGGAGGGGAGTTGTCTGAATTCATGGAAATGGCAAACAACTAGGGTTTAGCTTGGCTGAAATGTAGAATTTTTGAAGCTGAGTAGAACAAAATAAGACTGGAAAGGTAGGTAGTTGCCATATTGTAGAAGAGCTTAAATTCCAGGCTATCAAGTTTTGTTTTGTTTTGTTTTTAATGGGAATAACATGGGCAGATCTGTGCCTTTGGAAGATTATTTTGACAACTGTGAGGAAGATAAATTGAAAAGGGAAGAGACTGGGCACGGAAAGGTCAATTAGGAGGTTATAATGGTCAGGGGAAGAGGTGATGAGGGCTTGAATAGGGTGATGAGTAGAGATAAGAGGACCTATGGAAGAGAAGTTTCAGGTGTAGACTTGATCAGAATTGGCCATTTAGTAGATATTGATGGGGAGAGAGGGAACTAGAATTGGACAAGTCAATGACTCCAGTGTTGTAAACCTGGGAGATTAGAATGATGATACCCTCAATAGAGACAGAAGAGACTGAAGGGGAGAAGATTGGATGTGGGTCAAATGAATTAATAAAAAGTTCTCTGGATTTGAAGTCAGAGGACTTGAGTTTGAATCCTGAATTTGCTACTTATTGTCGTGGTTGTGGTTTGTCCTTTGTTCTTGAAGAGGACCATGACAGCAGGCCGATGATGGTATGACTCACAGTTGACTTTGATTTGAGTGAGGGAGGGCTGTGAAAGGTCACCAGCCCCACTTTCTCCTCTAGAGCCATCTGGGTCTGGTGGCCTGATATCAATAAGGATGACTAGAGATGACCCAGGATGCAGTGGGACACCTTGGCCCTTTTAAGCTAAGGTCTTTTCAAGTGAGGCAATGCCTATTCAGTGAATAGGCTTCTTTAAGAAGTGAATCAAGGGAAACCCCCTTTAATAAAAAAAATAATCAAACTGGGAGGTGAAGACCCTCAGGGTTGCTGGCCAAAAGAGAAACAGTATTTATATTCACTCTTGAGCCAAGAGGGCTCAAAAAATAACCATTAAATGGTGCTTGGGCAGGGACCTATTGTTGTCCAATCCATGAGATCCTGACTGAATTGGATTTAAGGCTTGGTCTTTGAGAAAGAAATCTAGCCAGTGAACCCCAAATTAACTAGGTAGCTTTTGGCCATCAAAAATTTCCCTTCCTTCAGGCAGAACATACTCAGGTAAGGGGAAGAGAAGGAAGAGAAGAGGAGGGGAGAAGAAGGGAAGAGATGAGCTAAATTGCCCAACTGGAACTGGCTAGCTAGATTCTCATTCCGGCAACTCAGACTGCTCACAGGTTGTAGTTTGTCCTTCATTCTCTAAGAGGCCCATGACATCAGGGAGATGATGACATGACTTGCAATTGACTTTGATTTCAGTGAGGGAGGGCTGTTCAAAGTCACCAGCCTCACTTTCTCCTCCAGAGCCATCTGGGTCCAGTGGACAGACAGCAATCAAGACAACTGGAGATGGCCCAGGCTGCTACTTACATAGGAAAGTCAGACGCAGTTAGGTGGCAGTAAATAAATCTCTGGACCTGGGGTCAGAAAGACTTGAATTCAAATCCAGCTTTAGACATTAACTAGCCATCTTACCTGGGCAAATCACTTAACCTTTGTCTGACACAGTTTCCTCATGTAAAATGAAGATAATAGCAACTATATCTCAGGATTGTTGTAAGGATAAAATGATGGCACAGTGAATAGAGCACCAGCCCTGGTGTCAGGAGGACCTGGGTTCAAATCTGGTCTCAGACACTTGACATTTACTAGTCGTGTGACCTTGGGCAAGTCATTTAACCCCAATTTCCTTGCCTCCTCCCCCCAAAAGGATAAAATGATAATATTTATAAATATTTGTATTTGATTGAAAAATATTTGATAATATTTGCAAAGGGCTTTGCAAACTTTAAAGTGATATGTAAATACTAGTTATTATCATTAAGTTACTTAACCTCTCTGAAGGCAGCACGATCTAGTGGATGGTGTATTGAACTTGATATAGAAAGATGTTGGTCTGAATCCTGCCTCAGACACTCACTAGCTAGCTGTATCTCCTTGGACAAATCCCTTTTGGGATTGAGGTTACGTATGTTAGCTTCAATTTCCTCATTTTTAAAATGAGGAGGTTCATCCACATGATCTTAAAGGTCCTTTTCAGCTTTAAAATCCTCTGATACTGTGATCCTAGGGGGCTTAGGTACAATTGGATGACATGTACTAATGAAAATAACTTTGGTATTAACAGTAGCTTCCTGTAAGCATCCATTGTCAATGCAGATCTAGATGCTGGCAGCAGGCATTTATGGAAATCACTTGTATTGTTCTCAGTGCCTCTTACAGATATTCCCAGAGCAGGACTAAATTAAATGGTAGCAACAGAATACTCTTCGCTCAAGGCAGTATGGCTCCGTGGGAGTGAAAGGAACACTTGCCTGAGTCAGCAGATCTGGAATCTGCTATGGCCACTGCCCCTAACTAACTCTGACACATTGGGCAAGTCACTTTAACCTCACTGGGCCTCACTTTCCTCTTTTGTTACCTGTGGAGTTGGACGAGACTATCTTCAAACTTTAATAGTCTATAATTCTATGAAAATTGAAATTGAAGGCAAGACCAGATTGAGGTCATAGATTCCACAGGGCCAGAACAACAGAGTTGAAGGGTCCTTGGCCAATCACTCAATGGACCTCCCTCTTAACCTTTTTATCTAGGTGAAATAAAATTAGCTTGAACAAAAGCGGTGTTGAAGGGGAAAAGAAGTCACAAAAGTACACCCAATGTGCCTCTTAAACAGAGATAGAGGCAGTCTCCCCGTGAGAACATTAATGGACTGATTGCAGGCAAGGATGCTTGTTTTTTAAAAGTCCTTATCAGAACCACTTCCTTCTTCTACTCTACCAGCTACTCTAAGGTATTGTCCCAAACAGGCTCTTGGCTTTACTCTAGGTGTTAATATACCTGTGCTTCTTCATTGATAATAGTTTTGATTTCAGCTAAGGATTAAGGTAAAAAGTAGTATTATTAAGTGGATGAACAGGTCTGGCCTGAGAACCAGGACACCTGGATTCTAGTTTTAGCTCCTATGGTCATCATTCAGCCTCCTTTTGGATCTCAGTTTCCATGTTTGAAAAGCAGTAACGCTTATTGTATCTACCTTACAGGGAAGTTGACCTAGTTCAAGAGTTTTGAAGATGAGAGAGATCTGGGCAATCAAAGAAAGAAGCTTCAAAGGCATCTAGGCTGAGCCTTGAGGGGTGGCAAGAATCTCAAAAGGGAGACATGTAGGATGCTATATAGTTCAAGAGGGAGGGTAGTATAGTCTATAAGAGTGCTTGGATTGGATTTGTAGGGATTGAACCTTCGATTTAATTGGCATAGAGCAGGATTTCTCAAAGTGTTGTTCATCTTGGGGTCCTCGAGACCCTTTTGGGGGGGTCCTTGAGGTAAAAAATATTTATATAATAATACTAACATCATTTGCCTATTAAAATATTCTCCTCTTTTCCAACTACATATCTGTTGACCAGATTTTCTTCATATATTTAAACCAAAATAGCATATCACAACAGATTGAATGTAGAAGAAGATATGAGAATTTAGCTGTCTTCTATGAAGCCAGATGCTAACAAAATTTGCAAAAATATATAAAAATATATAAAACAAATATATAAAACTCCTCTCACCAAATTTGTTGAAAATATAGTTATTTTTCATGAAAACATTATTTATATTAATATATAATAGGGTTATGAGCATTTTTAATGAATATTTTTAAAAATATCAATTTTAATTTCTAGTATGAGATATATCAGCAGTTATTACCCTCAAACAAAAGCTCTTTAGAGTCCTCAAAGAGTATAACAGGTTCCTAAGGCCAAAAAATTTGAGAATTGCAGGTATAGAAAACTCTTGGCTGAGAAACCTTCTGCCAGTGCAGATCAGCACTTTCTCTATAGCTAATAGCCTCAGAAAGTTGTCTAGCCAGAACACTGAAAAGTTAAGTATTTGCCAGTGGTCACACAGTGACTTGTGCAGGATTTGAACCCAGAAGTTCCTGGCTCTCAGTCCACTGTGCTTCACTTCCTCTCAGACCAGCAACTTAATGCAGCAAGTCCAGAAAACTTGGGTTCAAATCCTGCCCTTAACACTTGCTAGCTGTGTGACCCTAGACAAGTCACTTAACCTCAGTATTTCTTGATCTGTAAAATGGGGATAATGTTACCTCCCTCACAGGGTAATTATGAGGCTTCAGTGATCTAATGTAGGTAAAGGCACTTTGCAAACATCAAATTGGTATGTAAATAACAGCTATTGTTAGTTTATTAATCATTTATTACATGCAGGGGCAGCTAGGCAGCTGGTAGAAAGAGAACCGGCCAAGAGTGAGGAAGACCTGAGTTCAAATCTAGCCTCAGACACTTACTAGCTGTGTAACCCTCAGCAAGATACTTAAATGTATTTGCCTCAGTTTTCTCATTTGTAAAACGAGCTGGAGAAGGAAATGGCAAACCATTCCAAGTATTTTTGTCAAGGAAGCCCACAAAATAGGGTCACAAAGAGTCAGACATGACTGAAACCACTGAACAATTATATGCCAGGCAACGTTCAAGGTACTGGGAATACAGAGATGAAAAGTAACAACATGGGAGTCAGTTTTGAATTTTGAATTTGAAGTCGAAGTTGATTTTGCATCCTCTCTTAAGTTCTACTTTGTACATGGCCATGCTTTTTTTTTCTTTTCTTATTTTATGTTTAAGTTTTTGTATTTAAGTTTGTTTCTTTCTTATTTTCTTATTGTGTACTTAAGTTTAAAATAAATGAATTTTTTAAAAAAAGAAAAGAAAAAGACATGCTGTAATGAATAGTTTGGTGAATTTGGATTCAAATCCTGCTACTGACCCCAGCGCTATAACTATGGGCCTCTCTGAGCCTCTGTTTCTTCATCAGTAAAATGAGACGATTGTATTAGAAGGCTTCTGGGGTCCCTTCTAGTTCTAAATACAGGCTATTATTATCCCTGCCACCTAGGGAATTTATTAAGCACCTACTATGTGCCAAGTGCTGGCTTTTTATCGTTTTTGATTCAGACCTGTGATTTTCATCCACTTATGGAACTCTCTCTACCAATGCAGATTAACAACTGTTGCTGGAGCTAGAAATACAAAGACAAAAAAAAAACTCAAACAAACCCAAAAGGAACTTGTAAATTAGAATATATTTTTAAGTGTGGGGTCAGGGGTGGTGAGGAGTGACAGGACAGTTTTGAAGTGGTAGGGGCATCTAGGCAGTCAAAGAAGAAGCTTCCAAGGCATGTGAGCTGGGCCTTGAGGAACAGGAAGAATTTCAATAGGGAGAGATGCGGGATGCTACATAAATAAATGTCAGGCATGGCTGTTCTCACAGGTGTTTTAATTCAAAAGAGTGAGGCTCATGAATGTGCTAAATTCCTCTGTTGCCAGAGGTCACACAGTATTTATATGGAGCCAGCCAAATGATTCTTTTACCATTCAAAATCCCCTGCAAATAAATGTGAATTTGGCTGTAAATACTCTAAAAGCCTAGCATTTTAGAAAGTAGAAGTGGTTATCTTCTAGGCCAGTTTCTTGTGATTTAAATGGAAGGTGCTGCATAATTGATCTCTTACAGAACCCTCAAAGGAAGCTGCTTAGGAACTGGAGCAGGCTTTGTGTGTATCCCTGATGGGAAAATATGCGTGTCTGGCCTGAAGGGGCATTTCTGTACAATGAGTTACCTCTAAAAGCCAGACTGACCGACAGGGAGAGCACCAACAAGTAAATATCCAAAACTGCTTCAAGGAGGGAGTAAAGGATGGAAACCTTTCCACTTCCAATGATAGAATAATATGTGAATATCATATAATCAATCAAACAATAAACCAAATCAATAAGTCCATATAAATAAATCAAATAATTTCTGAAGCACCTACTATGTGCCTGCGATGTGTGCTAGGGAAGCAAAAGAGAGTCTCTGCCCTCAAGGTACTAGCAATCTAAAGAGGGAAACAGCAAGCAAATAAGTTATATGTGTGTACATGTGTGTACACACATGCACCTGGATATGTATATACCTATCTGTTGTTATTCAGTCTTTTTAAAGTTATGTCTGACTCTTCATGACCCCATTTGGAGTTTTCTTTTGCAAAGATCCTGGAGTGATTTGCATTTCCTTCTCCAGCCCATTTTACCGAGGAGGAATTGAGGCAAACAGAATTAAGTGACTTGCCCAGGGTCACACAACTAGTAAGTTTTTGAAGCCAGATTTGAACTCTAGAAGATGAGTCTTCCTGACTCTATACACTCTATGCATTATGGCACCACCTAGCAGTCCATCTATATGTGTGTGTGTGTGTATTGTAATTGTATATATGTATATATGTATGTGTATGTGTATATACATATGTGCATATGTATATCCATGTCTATGTCTATGTCCACATCCATATAAATATCCATATCTAAATCTATCTATCTATCTATCTATCTATCTATCTATCTATCTATCTATCTATCTATCTAATTATCTATCTAAGACTCAGCATAGTATGGTAGATAAAGAGCCAGGCACCAAGCCAGGAAGACCAGGGTTCAAGGCTATTGTTGTATGATTTGTCCTCCATTCTTGAAGAGGACTATGACACCAGGAAGATGATACCATGACTTGCAAGTGAATTGGATTTAAGTGAGGGCACACCTTAGTCACATACAGACTGTGTGACCCTGTATAAGTCACTTAAACTCTATTCTAGTTCAATTGTGTCAAACTCAAATAGAAACCAAGGTCACTAAACCACATATATTGACTTAGAAAACCACATATTAATATTATCTATGTTTTATTGTATTTTTATTCATTTTGTTAAATATTTCCCAATTCTATTTTAACATGGTTCCTACATCGAAGGAGCTTACCTGTGTTGGTAGAGGGAGTTAATTTCTACCGGGAAAATTACAAGTACAGGCTCTATCCCCCTATAATAAATAATACTGACTTCTAAGAAATGCTTGGATTGTAGAAAACAGTGGCAAGGCACTTCTGATATCAGGGACTAGGGAAAATAGTTTCTAATTCTGGGTCAAAGTTTTTCTCTTGCTGAGAGCCATTATTTCAACCCTCTTTTTTCTTGCATTTCCCCATCCAGCCTTGGAGCCCTGTTCCTGTACCTCCTTATACTTTAAGAGCTTCCTAGTTGCTTTGCATTGTGGGAGTTTGACCAACCGGTTTTGTTGGAGCCCTCTCATAACATTTGTGGATTATTTATGTCATTATCTTTTCTGTCTTGTGATGAGATATAAGGCTCTACTTCTTTTTTGTACCCACCAGGCTCCGTTATGGAGTAGAAGTATCTTAGAAGGAACGAGATTATCAAGCCATACAAATAAAATTGCTATTCTGCTTTACCCATCCTTCTCCTTCCCCCAGTTAGTCACTCCAACTATTTGTCAGTTTCTGAGAACTGGATGCTTCCTTAAAGGCAGAATGAGACAGATTTGAGAAATTTTTGCCCTTCATCTGAGGGCCTCTCTCTTTTGCAACAAAGAGAGTCAAACACCCCTGATGCTTGTGGCTTGCCCACGGCTCTACCCAGGATGAACCAAGTGATGGAGTAACCTAAAGCAAGAATCCTAAAGGCAGGGAAGGGAGAAAAGGGGGAACAAATGAGCCATGGTGACAAGAACTAGCCGTGGGGAGGTGTATGTGATACTGAGGCATTCACAGCTGCTGGGCTGCCAACATCGTCTCTGTCTCTGAGGAGAAAATGAGTCTGCACGGGTTATTGACTTAACAGTCTGGGTTGACGTCAGTGCCAAAACAGAAGCCTGAGATGTGATCAGAGCTGCCCTCATCCCTGCCACTGACTGTGAGTGAAGTCAAAGAAATGAGAAGGGTTACTCTTGGCCACAGGAACCATTCATGGGGTCGTTTTTCCACCTGCTCATCCTCTACTGATATACTGATGGCTCCCCAAAGAGAGGAAGGCAGGTGAGGAGGGCTGAGTCCAGCTAGAGTACAGAAGAAGCATTCATCGTTCCTCCCAGCTGAGGGGACATAAAATATGGTAAAGCAATGTGACGATGAGGAAAACCCACTTACCTCCCTAAGCCTGTTTCCTTATCTGTAAAATGAGGATAATACCTCCTAGTGTTGTAAGGATCAAATGACTTAATATTTGTATTTTGCAAACCTTAAAGCTTTATACAAATGCTAGCTATTATTAATATCATTATCATTATTAAATCAACTAAAAATAAAGAAACTCGGGAGCCTGGGAAAAGCGTTGTTGATTTTTCTCTTTCTTCTTCTATCATGTCCAATAGAAGTTGCCAGGAAAGACAACAGAAACAAAGAATTCAAACAAGCCTTGGATAGAGGGAGCCCTGGCAGAGTTGGCTTTTGTGTCACAGAATCCTAATGGGAAGAATCTTCAGGTGCCACCTAGTCTAGTTTGCACCTGAACAAGAAGTCCCTGGACAGTATACCTGACAAATTGGTCATCCAGCCTTTGCTTGAAGACTAGACCCATAGTTAGTATGTGTTACTCCTCATAGCAGCTCATTACACTTTGGATAGCTCCGATTACATATAGAAGTGTTTCTTTACAGTAAGGCTAAACCTGCCTCTCTGTTGCTTATATCTGGTCACTGGACCCAGATGGCTCTGGAGGAGAAAATGAGGCTGGCGATCTTGCACAGCCCTCCCTCACTCAAATCAAAGTCAACTTGCAAGTCATGCTGTCATCTCCCTGTTGTCATGGTCCTCTTTGAAAACGAAGGACAGACACAATAACCCATTGTTTCTAGTTCTATCCACCGGGGCCAAGCCAAAAAAAAAAAAATCTAATCTCTCTTCCATATGACGAACGCTTCGAATACCTGGAGACAGTGATCATTTCTTTCCCTCCTCCCCCAAGTTTTCTTTTCTCCAGGCTAAGCCTCCTCAATTCTTCCAATCAATGGCTGTTGCCATCACCTCCTCCTCCTCTTCTTTCTCCAGCATTTACTTAGTATTTCAGAGGCACCTATCTGGTACATTGGATAGAGCATTGGGCCTAGAGTCAGCAAGACCCGAGTTCAAATCCAGCCTCAGATACTTAGTAACTATGACTCTGCCAAGTAACTCCTATTTGCCACAATGTCCTCCTCTGTAAAATGAAGATAATAATAGCACCTATATCCCAGAGTTGTTATGAGGATAAAATGATATAACGTTTGCAAAATGCTTTGCAAAACTTAAAGCGATATGTAAATGTTTCCTTAATGTTTCCAAAGCTCTTTATCCACGTTTTCTCATTTGGTCTTCCCAACAATCCTGGAGATAAATACAACTGTTATCCCCATTTTACAGATGAGGAAACTGAGGCTGAAAGACCCTTGTCCAGGGTCATACAGCTAATGAGTAAATGAGGCAGGATTTGAAGTCAGGTATTCCTGACTCCAAGTCCGGTGCTCCATTCACTATGATACCTGGCTGCTTCATGGCATAGATATGGTACGATCTTGGTTGAGGGCCCTTATGGACCAGGTCACCCTCCTCTGGAAAGAGTTTAGTTTATCAGCGACTTTCCTAAAACACGGCATCCAGAACTGAACAAAATCCCGTCTATGCAGGGGATTCGTTTTCAAAGCGGGGAGATTCAGGGGACACACAGGAAGGAAGCAGGTTTAATAACTCACTGCAAATTGACATATAATGTTGCTTGGATTACTTTGACAACACCTTTGAAAAGTCTTGCTGTGAGAGCATCTGGTTGCAAGGAGTGTATCATAGTGGAGTCCCTAAGGGAGTGGATGCCGAGCTGGGAGCTTCGGGGTTCTAATCTGGAGATCTCGGACAAAATGAGCTCTGAGGACGCATCTGAGCACTGAGACCATTGTCACAATCATCCAGCTCGTAATTGCTTACTGTTTAGCTGTGTTGTGCCAGCTAGGTGCTTGCCTGCACATCTGGACATAGAAAGACATGGTCCCTGCATGAGCTGGGTATTCCATATCTCCTACTGTCTCTTTCAGTCCCTTCTGAAATGTTGGGAGCTCCCACTCAGCATCCCCTTGGCACTGTCTCTCTCAATAAACCCAACTCATAGAGATTTTAAAGACTGGAAGTCAGGAAGCCTGGGTCCTATTCGTGATTCTTAGATTTAGTAGCCATATCACCCAGTGCTATATGACCCTGGGCAAGTCGCTTAATCTTTGTGTGCCTCAAGTTGGTCCTGAGGATTTATGTTCAATGGAATAGGACCTAGGTGTCTTGACTCCCAGTCTTTAACATGTTAACATCTGTACATTTTACTCTTTGCAGAAGTGGAAGACTATATGGGTGTGGAATACTGCATATATAATTTTTAATTTTTAAATATTCATTTTGTGAAATTTCAAGTTCCAAATTCTCTTCCTCTCTCCAGCCCCTCCTCCACCCATTGAGAAGGCAGACAATATAATACTCATTATGCATGTAAAGTCGTGTAAAACATATTTCCATAACAAGCATGTTGCAAAAAAAGCAAGAAAAACAAAGTTTAAAAAATAACTGCATATCATTTTAATGTTGGTTAGTTTGGGTGAAATTTTTTCCTCTTTTTTTTTCTAGGAAAAAATAGTTCTCTGTGAGGGAGCAAAGGAAGTATGTATACTTCAGCAAACTTAAATAATATAAACAAAAATATTGATAAGAATTTTATATGTATATGTGTGTGCATATATTCATGTATATACTAATAAATTTGTGTATATTATGCGTACTTGTATGTATACACAAATATATGCACCTAAATACATACATGCGTATATCGATAACACCATATAGGAAATATGGCTATATATGAATTCATATATATACATATACATGAAATATATGATATATACACATATATGTGATATATATAAATATATGCACCTAAATACATATGTGCATATATTGATAATCCCATATAGGAAATATGGCTATGTATGAATTCATATAAATACACACATATATGAAATGCCAGCTTCCCAGAGGTAGAGACCATATCTTTTGGTGTCCTCAGACACGGGCTGTGATCTTCATCGGTGATGGGAACTCCCAACAATGACAAAATCATAGGTCCTTCATGAGCACAGGTTTGTCATCCCGTGTAATTCACCTGGCATCTCAGTTCCTCAGACTCCTTATCTGCAAAATGGGACTCCGTCTTCCATCCTACTCACACAGGCCTAAGGAATGCACCTTTCTTTTCCTGTCTTACTCTGCTTAATTTCTTCCAACACGTGATTAGGTGGTTGGTCACTGAGCTTTGCAAGCTTGATTAATGTGGCATATGAGAAAATCGCTGCCTTGCTTTCTTTGCTGCTAGAGTATTTTATATTCGCTTTGATAATCTGAGTAATTGGTTCTGAAATGGAGTTTATTTTCTCCTCCTAAATATAGACTGTTATTTCTGGCTGTTTTACTTCAGGGAAATGGGAAAAGAGAGTCATTTTCTCTCCATAAAACCAAACTGAAGATTAAGCAGCTTTTTAACCTGTGCTGCACCTGAACTCTCCAGGTTGGTTCTACCACCCACTTACCAATAATTCTTGGAAACTGTCTCATTGTTGAGAACTAAGGAAATAGCTGAAAGCGCTCTAGCTCTGTTACTTAAAGGGACCTAGATTTTTGACTCAAAGAAAGGTAGAAATTTGGGCATTATTTTGGGCCCTCTCTGTATGCTCTCATTCAAAGATCAAAATCTTCCCCCAAAATCCCTTATCTCTTTTAGGTGACAGCATTGTAGGATTATAGAAACTTGGAAATGGAAGGTTGCGATGAAAATAGAGCCCTCTTACCTCGTTTTCTAAAGTGAAATAACTAGAAATAAATGTCTGTATTTAAATAGGGGCGAAGGGCAAAAATATTTGTGACCTAACCTAACTCAATACAGGTTCTATTTCAGTCCAGATTATTCACTTAGAAAATGTAAGCTCTAAGGATGATAATAGTGATCATAATAATAGCTAGCATTCATATAGTATTTTAAGGTTTACAAGGCACTTTGCAAATATCTCATTTGATCCTCCTGACAAACCTGGGAGGTAGGCGCTGTTATTAGCCCATTTTACAGATGAAAAAACTAAGGCATACCCTGGTTAAGTGACTTGCCCAGGGTCACACAGCTAGTAAGTATTTGAGAATGGATTTGAGTGCAGGTTTTTCTGACTCCAGGCCCAGCGCTCTATCCGCTGTATCACCTTTGTTGTTGTTCAGTAGTCTACTCATATCTGACTCTTCCTCTGCTGTAGACCATAGCATGCCAATACTATTCGATACTGTTCTTAGCAAAGATACTGGAGTGGTTTGCCACTTCCTTCCTCAATGTGTCCCCATTTTACAGATGAGGAACTGAGGCAAATAGGGATTAAATGATTTGCCCAGGGTCACAGCTAGTTAGTGTATGAGGCCGGATTTGAATTCACATCTTCCCAGCTCCACGTCTAGCACTCTATCCACTGAGCCATCTAGTTGCCTTCTGGTGTTTCTGCCCGGTAGCTAGGTAGCTCAGTGATTAGAGTGCGGGGCCTGGAGTCAGGAAGATCTGACCTCAAATGGAGCCTCAGACACTCACTAGCTGTGTGACCTTGGGCAAGTCACTTAACCTCTGTTTGCTTTAACCTGCTGGAGAAGGAAATGGCAAACCACTCCAGAATCTTTGCCAAGAAAACCTTATATGGAGTTATGAAGAGACAGACACGACTGAACGACTGAATAGCAATAATTGTACCACCTAACTGCTATCAAATGTGCTATTTTTAAAAGTATTATCAAAGCATTTTCATGATTAAAAAAATTATGAATATTGTTAATATTGAATAGATACCATTTCTATTTAGCCTTGAATGAGGAATAGTGATTATTTGGGGTCTATCTTTCAAACTATCTTAAGAAAAACCTCTTTCGGAATTACTTTAAATGAAAAAATTTGCATTATCCACTTTGTTGGAAAACTAGAAGCTTTAGTAACTTGCTTAGGAAATTGATGGCAGTACTAGGACTGGGAGGTTATAACCCTTAGAACTAATATACTAAAAGAGCAGTTAGGGAGAGGCATTTATGCATTATAATAGCTACAATCCAATTATTCCAACCAAACTGTAGATTCAGAAAAGGGGGAGAGGAATGAATAAAGCAAAAGACAGAAATTATCATCATTTCCTACGAAAGTTTCACCAATTAAAATCAATCACCACAATAAGAAGGACAAAAAGATCCAGAAATTTCCACAGTCGACAAATATTTGGTTTCTCCAGCAGAGAAACATGGCAGCCATGGGCAACATCAGTTTAGAGTGTAAACTCATTTGGAAAATGCTTTGAAAATTAGATGTGTGTCACAAAAGAGGGAAAAAAATGTGGACGAAACAACCCTGCAGGAAGATTGGCAAAAGACCCAATGAAAGCAGATTATCTCAAGAGAATTTACAGATTAAACTCAAAGTAAGACAACAGACAAATTAAAAATGAAGCAGATCTGCCAGCAGTTTTATAGCAAACTATTTTCCCCATCGATGATAGTGAAACCACACCTTAGTCACAGATGAGCTCTATGAAGTAGAGATAACACTGACCAGGTTAAGCAAACAGAGAAGATATTTATGTTGAAGCTAAAAATTTGAAAAGCTTTGAGGGGTTGATTTTAAAGATATTCCAATTAGAAGAAGTTAACCAATGATTAGAAAAAATTAAAGACAGTTTTATTACCAAAAAAAGCAATCAAGATGATATTAATATCTATCAAACTATTTGCCTACTTTCTTAACTCTTTAGTACCAGGATGCCCTCTAAAATGAGGGGCCTCTAGATTAGTTACCCAAGGTTACAGGTACTCACTAGGTCCACATCCACATAAAACAATGGTTTATGGGCCCCTACGACAATATGTACTTCCTACCTCACCCCTACCCCCAGTTAGCCAAAGGACACAGTTGATTCAAAGCAAAGGCATTTAATGAAATAGCATAGCTGGTTGTTGTCCTTTGTTCTCAAAGAGGACCAAAATGACATCGCTATGCTAGAGTCAAGTTTCAATGTGTCTGATTGTGGCTGATCGGGCCAATACAAGCTCAGAATGTTCTACCACAGGTCAGGCACAAATAGTCCATATGAACATTTGGGGTGGATTCTCTAAATTTGCACATCCTACGTTTCCTTTGAGCTGTTGCAATTCTGCTTTGCTCATAGAGCACAGCACCTTCTCTGATGTGGGCATGCCATGCTGAGCGGTCCTGTGCCAGTATCTCCCATGTCATACAACAATTCCAAAGTTCTTGAGAGAGACCTTGAGAGTGCCCTTGTGTTGCTTCTTTTGACCACCATGTGAGTGCTTGCCCTGTGTGAGTTCTCCATAAAATAGTCTTTTTGGCAAGCGTACGTTTCGCATTTGAACAACATGACCAGCCCATCAGAATTGCGCTCTCTAAAGCAGAATTTGAATGCTTGTCAGTTTAGTTCAAGAAAGGACCTCAGTGTCTGGTACCTTATCCTGCCAGGCGTTCTGCAGAATCTTCCTAAGGCAATTCAAACGGAAGTGATTCAGTGTCCAGGTTTCACAGGCATACAGCAATGAGGTCGGCACAACGACTCTGTTGACCTTCAGTTTGGTAGTCAGTCTAATACCTCTTCTCTCCCATACTTTCCTTCGCAGCCTCCCAAACACTGCAATAGATCATTCTCTCATAAACCTATTGAAATAAAATGAAATAATATTTGTAAAGTGCTTAGCACAGTGCCTGGCATATAGTAGGTGCTTAATAAATGCTTATTCCTTTCCCCAATAGGGAAGAAGTTCCTTATTGCATATTCTCTACCAAGCTCATTCTCCCCACTGATGTTGCATACACAGCATTAGTTGGGAGAGTGAGAATGCGCAGGGATCATGAATGAGGGACCAATAGGTGGGGGATGTGTATAGAGAAGTGACTTATACTTCTGATGCTGCAAGAACCCCCGATGTCTTTGTCTTGCTACTCTCACTTGACTTGCAGCTCTCTGGGCACAGCCTCTCTCTCTTGGACTTGTTGCTTTATTAAACTCTGCCGGTTTTACCACAGTCTTCTTTGGTCTCAGCTGGTGGTTACTGCCATGCAACTAGGATATACCAGTGTGTTGTCCTGTGCGTCTATTCTACACTATGCTATCTCCAAATGGTAGATAAGACGGACCCAGAATTAAAGAGGAAGAGAAGAGCAGACTGGATTGCATTTCAGAAAATCCATAGCAATTTCAGCAATCCCAGGATTCTCCCTGTGTGGGTATCGGGTGAACCACACTGACTCCATCTTGTGACTCAGTTCTGGTTCTTCTTCAGTTCCCTTTCTCTTCAATTATGGGTCTTGTCTATTTTCTGCATTTTTATTATTATTTTATTTATTATTTATTTATTTATTATTTATATGTTTATATATTTATATATATTATTTATAATTTATATAATTATAACATAATATAATTTGTATATTTATATATTATTTATTTATTATTATTTTATTGCACTGTCCGAACCTAGCTTTGCTGGATCACCTCTACCTGCTGCTTAGAGATCTTTAACTTAGGACCTAGGTTATGCTGACCAGAAACCCATTCAGATCCAAAGATGGATGCAAGGAATTTTCTCACAGTTGTACATCTCAAGCAACCCAGACGTCTTATCTGAAAACCGGCCCCATACTGGTCAATCGACTGTTGTCACCACATTGGTTTGATTGAATAAATAATCCTCCCCTTAGGAAGAGTGGAACACCTCTTTTTCGGATTTCAGGGAATTGTACCTGTTTGTCCTCTCCCTCTCAATTTGGAAAGTCTCTAGTCTTTCCTTCAGTTAAAAAACAGGTGACCTAATTTTGTACCCTGGTTGTTTTCTTTTAATTAATTGGTCTTGTTTGGGTAATTGTTTCTAATGCATAAAAATGTGTCTCCTCCCCATATTTGGGGTCCAGTGCCAAAGCTGAGGAGACCTGGTTCCAATTTGTTATGCATTTGGCACTCATTGTTCAATACATCAATATGCTCAGAAACTCGAACCTTTGTTTCCTTAGTCATTTCATCTTTTACCTGCCACACCTTCTAGAAAACCTCACCTTTTTAATATTAATATTTTTACAGCTATGCTTTGTGGGTAGAG
>CM053624.1:248641329-248662473 GCA_028646595.1 Phalanger gymnotis | reverse complement strand
TATTTGGGGTCCAGTGCCAAAGCTGAGGAGACCTGGTTCCAATTTGTTATGCATTTGGCACTCATTGTTCAATACATCAATATGCTCAGAAACTCGAACCTTTGTTTCCTTAGTCATTTCATCTTTTACCTGCCACACCTTCTAGAAAACCTCACCTTTTTAATATTAATATTTTTACAGCTATGCTTTGTGGGTAGAGAGCATGACTAGGCATTACCCTGAAGCCAGGTGTGAAATTCACTACATTAAGTGCAAAAGCATTTGTCCATTGATGAAGATTTTGTTCTGGCTTTGGCATTGTCTTCTTAACAAGATGTGAAATTCCCTTGACAAGGTTAACTTTGAAAAAGCAAGAACCAGACTTGTCCTGGGCATCACTGAGTTAACACCATCTTGATGCCGAAGTTCAGGGATGTTTATTACCCAGTTGTTACTTCCTGGCTAGTGAAGTTAACATCTGAGCTATATCTCAGCCTTGGCCTTGGGGGTGCGGAAGAGGAGGGGAGGTGACTGGAGGACTTAGATAAAGGAGAGGTCCTGGAGAGAAAAGACTAAGGAGAGAGGGATTCCTGGATCACATTTTCAAAGCAATCTGTGCCTTCCTTCTCCTGCCACCAGAACTCAGGCTCCAGTCCCCAGAATCCTGGGCTTTGATAGGCAAATATTCATCTTATCTTGCCTAAGAGAGGCCACTGATCCTCCATACACTCCAGCCTTCCTCCATCTCCCACCGGAATTCAGATTCTCTAACCAAACAAAGACCAAAGTCTAGGAGCAACAGAGAACTGAGCCACAATATAGAGAAGCGAGTTCAGACCTTACCCTTCATTTATAATGTAAGTTGTGGGGATTGTGCAGGTCTAGGGAACAGAGGTTAATTTTTTAGGATATGTCATAATTTTATTAACATACAAATCTACCTTAGAAATAAAATAAAAATAATGGAACATACATGGATTTTTATGACACAAAATAACTGTAATCATATTAATGTGTTGGGTGGTCTTGTTTTGGGTACAAAGTTTCTCAAAATATGGTGTCTTTGGCACTGCTACTCATGATTATTTTTCACCTACTTTTCTTTTTACTAGCAATCTATTCCTCCCACAGTACTCCCTCCCACCTCCACCCCCATGAACAAATTTCAAAAGCAGCAATTTTTTTAAAAGCCCCCAATACATGTGTCCAGCAAAATAAATTTCAACAGTAGCCATGCCAGAAAGTCTATATCTTTCTGCATTTTTAAAGTTCATTATCTAAATGGCACGTTCCATCTTCATTCTTTTGGATTCATGGTTTTTCATTGTGTCGATCAGAATTCTAAAGTTTTTCAAAATTCTTTTTCTCTATAATGTTATCTTCATATAGATCCTTCTTCTGCTCGTTTCTCTCTGACACAGTTCATGGAAATCTTCCAATTTTCCTCTAAAACCGTCCATTTCTTCTTGTCTTTATTTCTTATAAGACAACAATATTCTATTTATGTACTACAGTTTGTTTAGTCATTCCCTGTTTTTTTTCTAACTTTTGGCTATCACAAGGAGAGCTACTATAAATATTTTTGTATATATAGGTCCTTTTCATAATTTTCTGAGCTCTTGAACATATATAGACCTTATTATGGCATAGCAGGGTCAAAGGATATGCATGCCCGCATGTCATTCACCCATTTTTTATTTCTATAAAGAATATTTTGTAGTTGGATTCATATAGTTCCTTGATGAATCTTAGTAAATATACCATAGTTATTTTAATGGAATTTTTGTTTCTGGATTTTCTTACTAGGTTTTGTTAGTAATACACTGACAAACCTCAGAGATATTGTGGATTCAGTTCCAGACAACTACAATAAAGCAAATATTGCAATAAAGTGAGCCACACAAATTTTTTTATTTCTTAGTGCATATGAAAGTTATGGTTATACTATACTGTAGCCTATTAAGTGTGCAATGCTATTGTCTAAAAAATGTACATACTTAATTAAAAATACTTTATTGCTAAAAATGCTAACCATCATCTGAGTCTTCAGCAAGTCGTAATCTTTCTGCTGATGGAGGGTCTTGCCCCAGTGTTTATTGCTGCTGACTGATCAGGGTGGTAGTTGCTGAAAGTTGGGGTGGCTGTGGCGATTTCTTAACATAAGACTACAATGCAATTTACCCCACTAATTGACTCTTCCTTTCATGTGAACTCTTAGAGGTCATGGATGGTTATGAACTGGCCTAATTTCAGTATTGTGTCTCAGGGAATAGAGAGTCTCAAAGAGAGGGAGAGAGAGAGAGAGAGAGGGAGAGAGAGAGAGAGAGAGAGAGAGAGAAAGAGAGAGAGAGAGAGAGAGAGAAAGAGAGAGACAGGGAGCCCCTGGTTGGTGGAGCAGTCAGAACACACACAAAATTTATCTATTAAGTTTTCCATCTTATGTGGGCCTGGTTTCTGGAGTCACAAAACAATTATAGCAGTACCATCAAAAATCACTGATCACAGATCACCATAACAAATACAATAACAATGAAAAAGTTTGGAAATTGCGATAATTACCAAAACGTGACACAGAGATACGATGTGAACACATGCTGTTGGAAAAATGGCATTGATAGACTTGCTCCATGCAGGGCTTCCACATACCTTCAATTTGTAAAAAAAAAAAATGCAAAATCTCCAAAAGACAATAAAGCAAAGTATAATAAAATGAAGTACACCTGTCTAGGAATGCTAATAATTCATGTGGATTTATTTTATATTTTACAACTTTGAAGTCATTAATTATTTAAATTAATTATTAATTGACTTTCTCAGGTTAGGTCAATCCTTTTGCCTCTAGGTAGGCCTATACCAAAGTTATCCCAGGAAGATGAGATTTTATTTATTTATAAATGAATATCTGCTAGATAACCTTTTTTTTTGTCAGATATGGCTGACAGTAGACAAAGGAGAGTAGTAGCCCAGCACTTGGCTGAACGTGGAAGTGCTTCCCATTTGACTTCCAGCCACACCATAAAAAATTCCTAGAATAGTAGAATCAGAAAAGACTCCATTAGTACTGAGAATGAGGCCCAGAACTCTGTGTTATTAAAAATATAATTTGGATCTGTAAAAAAAGAGTATAAAAATATAATCTCTTTGCAGGGCAAAGGGCCAATATACAAAGAAATGGGGCAAGGGTGAGATAAAACTAGGGGCAGACATTAAAAAAAATGATGACTATGAAGAATTCAGAGAAGCATGAGAAGACTTACAAGAACTAATGCAGAGTGAAACAAACCAGGGAAAACAACATGTATACTGACTGTAACTAGATAAAAAACAAAAAATTAAAACTGAACATTATGTAATTACAAGGATCAAACTTGTGTTCGGAGAAGAATAAAGGGAAATGTGCTTCCCTAACCATTTTGCAAATGTAGGGCACTAGTTGGTGCAGCGGATAGAGCACTGGGACTGGAGTCAGGAAGACCTGAGTTCAAATCTAGTCTCAGATATTTATGAGCTGTGTGACCCTGGGCAAGTCACTTAACCCCTATTTGCCTCAGTTCCTCATCTGTAAAATGGGGACACACTGGAGAAGAAAATAGCAAACTATTCCTCTGTCTTTGCCAAGATCCAATGGACAAAGTACATGGGGTCATGTAGAGTCAGACGTGACTGAACAACAACAACACGGGCATGGAAAACCACTTTTACTGCCAGAGGTGACTGATGTCTTGGGTATTTTTTTCCTGATATTTTTTTCTTATTTTCTTTGTCACTAAGGATAGCTCGCTGGATAGAAGAGGGGGGAAGGAATATATTCAGAAATGATGTCAAAATAAACAAAAAATATAGATGGAAGTCAGAAAAAAATGGACTGAGAAAAAAGAACAAGGCAAGAAGAAATATACTAAAAGAAATGTTTCAAGATATGTGCATGGGAAAGAAGAAAAGGTCAGGGACTTAAAATAAGTGTAGCATTCTGGCAAGTGTGCTGGACTTGAAGCCAGGAAAGATCTGGGTTCAGATCCTGGCTTTGACACTGATAGGCTGTATGATCCCGGCAAGTCATGGAACATCTCTCAGGCTCAGTTTCCCCATCTGCAAAATGTCGATAATACTTACATCATGTATATGTTAGGGTTATTGTCATGAAAGCATTTTGTAAATCTTAAAGTGCCATGTAAATATGGGCTATTTTTTTTGGAGGGGGGAAAGCAGGGTAATTGGGGTTAAGTGACTTGCCCAAGGTCACACAGTTAGTGTGTCAAGGGTCTGAGGCCTCATTTGAACTCAGGTCCTCCTGACTCCAGGGTTGGCGCTCTGCTCAGTGCCCCCTAAATATGGACTATTACTAAAGGGCAGAGCAAACTGAAGGATAAATTTTTACCCATCACGTAGCAATGTGAAATACGGAGACCAAATCCATCTCAGGGAATATCATTCTTGCAGCTACACAGTTTGATTATATCTGACTTTCTCAAGATGATGGTATTAAAGTTAATGCTCTCCCAAGAAAGAAGTCCAAAGAGCCGGCTATTCCAGGGCTGCATTACCTGATTAGTGAGGACATTTAAAAATGGATCTTCATTTACATTTAGGCCTGCCAAGCTCAGGAAGGTCTGTTCAGAGGGAGGTTATATTGTACAGAAGGGAATGATGCCAAAGTGAAAGCTAAAAACCCTTCAGAGAAAAATAGGTGTAAATGGCAGTGTCCAGTCCCTGGCAATCCTCCCTCGCTATTTGTTTGAGCCATCTGGACACAGAATGACATCCCTAGGTAAGAGCCATAACCAAAATAGGTCACAATGAATGAGAGGTAGGGGATCTTCATAGGGTTATAGACTCCTACAGGCCAAAAGAGGACATGAATACTAGTCTTGCCCATTTCTCCACCATCAAGCAAGAACATAATGAAATCTTCCCTAATATATGAGGATCTGCTCTCTTTGCAAAGAGTTTGGGAGCAGGCCTGCACTTCTATCTTCAGCCACGTGCCGGGCTACCTTCCTCGGTCTAATGTCTGCTCTAAGGGAGCAAGAAAGCAAGAGTCAGGCTGTCTGACAAATGCGGCAGACGCCACTTAGGAGTAGAAACTATTAGTAAATCGACTACTGAGCCTAAAGAAATCCTATTATCACAGCAGCATTTATTTAGCATATTCCTAGAATTGGGCCTCGGTTTCCTCATTTGTAAAATGAGGGGATTGGATTAGATGATCTCTACAAGACCTTCCAGCTCTTAATGAGGAAAGGAAATAAGTATTTATTAAGTGCCTATTATGTGCCAGGTACTGTGCTAAGTGCCTTACAAATATCTTATTTGATCCCTGCCACCACCTTGTGAGGTAGGTGCTATTATTATTTTTTTTTGGAGGGGGAAGGCAGGGCAATTGAGATTAAGTGAGTGTGTTTAAGTGTCTGAGGCTGGATTTGAACTCAGGTCCTCCTGACTCCAGGGCCAGTGCTCTACTCACTGTGCCACCTAGCTGCCCCTGTAGGTGCTACTATTATCCCCATTTTACAAATGAGGAAACCAAGGCAGATCAAAGTTAAGTGACTTGGCCAGAGTCATAAAGCTATAAATAGCTGAAGCTGGATTTGCCTCCAGACTCCCTCAGTCATTGATTCTTTGAATATTCCTGTAATCTTTTTAAGTCTGAGGGTCTTAAGAGGTCATCTAATTAAGCACCTTGCCTTCAGGTTGGCCCACACCAAAGTAACCCCAGATAGATGAGATCTGATCTATCTTTATTCCGTAGACTTGTATTTTGTAAATCTAAATGACGTCATCAGCACAGTCTAGAAGCAGTCTAGCTTCCATCTGACAAGCGAGTGAGTAATTAAATGAGCCACATGATTTTCAGCCTAAGCAATTTTTTAAAATGAAGTTAATTTCCTTCTGTATTGTAATTATTTTAGCCTTCACCAAGCAAGCTTTTAAGGTGCACCATTTGCTTCTCCCCCCATCCTGTCTCTGCCACCTGTTCCCTTTTGCTTACTTCTGCATTAGCGTGTAAATATTGTGTGGGGAAGGCTCTGGGAAGATGCATGAATGGCTGCTCAAGATACATTTGTAATTGCGTGTATGCATGAAATCATCCTGAAATTGCATCGATAGAGGGTAGTCCAAGAATGAACTTTGAATAATATGAAGAACTTGTGAAAGAGATGAAAAACATTTGCGGTTTATGAAATTTAATTGGCACAATTATCTTCCTGCAATTACACGGTCTTCAATTTCCACACTCATTTGACAGTTCTGGCAGTTCTTTCTGAACAAAGAATAATTTGTTCTTTCATATCGGGCTCTCTAAGGACCTATAAACAAATGTGATACCCTCACCTTAGAGATGGAGAAATATATTCATCACAGGGAGGTTTAGTGACTCATTGAGGGTCACATAACAATTAGGGGAAGTATGAAGTGCGATTATGACTCATGTGATTGACTGTTTAACAAACATTACTAAAGCTCAGAGCCATAACCAGCTATTTTCGTTCCAGGGACAAGGGGCATAAAGCATATCCCAAGCTAATTGAGGTGGGGGGCAGCAGACAGAGACCCCAAGATATTAGCAACTTTTGGGCAGGGGGAAAACTCCAGATTGTCATTTTGTAGCTTCTTGTTTTAAGTAGTTTTTCTTGTTAACCAAACTGCTGAAAGATTGTAAATGTTCTTAGTTTTTTAAAAAATTTAGCATTCTGAGGCAAAAGCCCAGTCACTCCATCCTATTTTTGGATGTACCAAAGTTTATATATCCACACAAACTTAGGGTATGGTGTCGGCAAAGAGAGAGGTAGAAATTTTCTTTTACCCTTCTCAGGGGGTTAAATAGCGGCAAATCTTTATCCTTTGAAGATAGATTTGTGGTACAATTTTTGGTTTTAAAAAAGGTTTGAAGATAAAATAATGGTAGGCAATATGTACGTAGCATTTTAAGGTTTAAAAACATCATCCCCTTTGATTCTGACGACTCTGTGGTAGGTAACACTGGTATTCCATTAGAAAGATGAATAAACTGAGGCACAGAGAAATTAAGGTACTTGATCATGACCATACATCTAGTATGGATCAGATGTGGAATTTGAACACAGGAGGTTTCTCCAGACTCCGAGACTATTCCTCTTTCCAACTATAACGTGCCGCTGTTTCTTTTTTAAAAAAAATTATGAATTGGACAAACATCAGTGAACATTTCCATATATGAAGAAGAGAAAAAAAAGACAGTTGTATAAGAAACTGGAAATCGCTGCTATATTCTTGGGGTTTTTTTTTCAGTATATACCACATTTGACATGGTAGCACCAACATTGCCTTGTTTTTCTGCATCCTCTTTGAATTTCCTTCTAAAACCAAACATTTAATTGATTTTCTTTTCTTTTCTTTTCTTTTTTTTTTTTGCATTACTCTCACTACCTGCTAGTTGCCTCACTAGAGCAGCTTGACTGTATTACAGAGCATCATAGCCCTTCCCGGGGATGGTAAGAAAAAAAATACAACAGAGTGATGGGCTCACATAGGAAGAGCCAAGTAGGAAAGACAGAACCATAATTGCTTTGCAAAAATAAAAAAAAAGCAAAGCTCAAACTGTTCCTAATAATGAAAAGGTGTGAAGGGAGCAATCTTTACACCCCCATGCTTTCCCTTTGGTGAGATGATCTCACCGAATGTTGATTTCATGATCGAACCTGCTCAATAGCTAAAGTCTCTCCTCTCCCCACCCCCACCAAAAGCCTTCTTCTCTCTCTCTCTTTTTAAAACAATTTAAGCAAAACAAATTCACACATTGGTAATATTGAAACACTTATGTCTCATCCTCCACCTCTATGGTTTATATCCTCTCTGCTGGGAGGTCATAAGATCATAATAGGAAGCATGTTTCATTATCACTCTCCTGGAGTTGTGGCTGGTCATTGCATTAATTAGTTTTCCTTTATAGTATTATAGTCATTGTATAAATTATTCTGCTCACTTCATTCTGTATCAGTTCCTATAAATCCTCCTAGGTTTCTCTTAATCTGTCCCTTTCATTATTTCCTATGGTTCAATAGTGTTCTATCATTTTATATCCCATAACTTGGTGAGCCATTCTGTAATTTATGAGCTATTCTTCTACTGTCCATTTGTTTGCTACAACAAATTAATTTTTTTATTTATGAGACCCTTAATATCTTTGCTCTTTTGGGGAGTATATTCCTAGTAGTAACATCACTGAGTCAAAGGGAATGCAGAGTTTAGTGACTTTTGGGGGATAGTTTAAAATTGCTCTCCCAAATGGTGGGATCTATTCACACTTCCACCTATAATACATTGATGTGCCTGTCAACCCATAGCCCCTCCAAAAGTTGTAATTTTATATTTTTGTCAGGTTTGCCAATATGACGGGTGTGAAGTGGACCCTCAGAGTAATTTTGATTTCTTAATTAGTTTAATCACTTATTATTAATTATTTGGAGCATTTCCCCTTAGAATTGTTAATATCTTGCATTTTCTCTTTTGAGAATTGCTTATTCATATCATTCATCCATTTATTTATTTATGCCGCTGCTGCTTATAAGGAAATTAAATTTCTTGTGGAGCTTAAAAAAGGTGACTCTGAAATATGTTGCCCAAAGATGAGCTCCAAAAAACGTTCTGAACATCAGCAGCATAGATATCTGTTAGTTGTGTGAGTATGGACAAGTCATTTAATTTCTGTGAGCCTCAATTTCCTTGTCAGTAGAATGTCAGTAGAACTCATGGAGTTCTTGTTAAGAACAAAAGAGATAATGCATGGAAAGTCACTTTGCTGTTTTGGGGGGGTTTTTTGAGGAGGGGGACAGGGCAATTGGGGTTAAGAGATTTGCCCAAGGTCACACAGCATTTTGCTATTTTTAAGACACTATTATCTTTACTTTGAAAGATAACACTTAGATACATAAATTTTAGTTTGGCATGTTTGTTAAAACCAACAAAAATGTAATTATCATATCATCCCCATGCATGTACCTAAAATATGGGCTATCACTTCCAAACCAGATTCTCTGTCAGCTAGGTGGTACAGTGGATAGAGTGCTGGACTTAGAATCAGGAATATTTATGTTCCTGAGTTCAAATCTGGCCTCAGACACTTACTTATCTGTGTGGCTAAGGCACTTAACCCTGTTTGCCTCAGTTTCCTCATCTGTAAAATGAGCTGGAGAAGGAAATGGCAAGCCACTCTTTGCCAAGAAAACCCCAAATAGGGTCTTGAAGAGTCGGACATGACTGAACAACAACGACCCAGTCTGTGCTCCCTACCTTATAAGCTTGGTAATGATTTTCTTTCATGCTTTCGCTTTCATGGTAGATTGTTTTTACTCTTTGCATTTTCACCTCTCGTCTTTTATCAACAGTCACTTCTGTTTATTTTTGCTGATGAGCAGTTTCGATCATGAAATCAACATTCAGTGACATCATCTCACCAAAGGGAAAGCATGAGTGTGTAAAGATTTTTCCCTTCATACCTTCTCATCATTAGGAACAGTTTGAGGTTTACTTTTTTTTTATTTTTGCAAAGCAATTATGGTTCTGTCTTTTCTACTTGGCACTTCCTATGTGAGCCCGTCACTCTGCTGTATTTTTTTCTTACCATCCCCGGGAAGGACTACAATGCTCTGCAATCCAGTCAAGCTGCAATCCAGTCAAGCTCGATAAACCTGGAGGTGGGGGAAGCAGGAGCTGAGATGACTCAGTTGCTAAGCAGGGATATTAGCCTATGTCTCAGAATCATCAATCTAGAGAGGAACGTGACCTCAGAGGTCATCTAATCCAAACTCCCTTGCTTTACAGATGAGTAAGTTCAGGACCATTGAGGTCCTTGATTTGCTCAAGATCATACAGGTCTGTTAGGCTGTATTTGAACCTAGCTCCTCCGACTTTAGAAGCAATGTTCCTTCCATGGTACCATCCTGCTTCCACCTATGTAATTCAACACACTTTGTAATAAGGCTTTGGATATATGCCCACAGTGGTAGAGTAGGATCTTCTGGTCCCCTTGGGTAACAAGACTTTAATGACTTTGCTTCACACTTTGCAATGTTTCTTTTAAAAAAAAAAAACAACAACAAACCCCAAATTATAATATATAAAAAGATTTTTTCCTAAAAAACATATCACTTTTTAAAATGAAAAATAGGTTTATATTTAAATTACTTACAAAAATATTTTAACCTTTTAATCTATAATTAAAGATTATATTCAAAGGACCTTAATCTCATTAAGGTAGGTGCTCGCAACCTGTCTCCTCATCCTGTGACTCTTATCTATGCTTTCCTGCAGACTGCTACATTTTTGTGTCTCCATTGAATGGGGGCAGTTAGGTGGTGCAGTGGATAGAGGGCCTAGAGTCAGGAAGACTCATCTTTCTGAGTTCAAATGTGACTTCAGACACTTACTAGCTGTATGACCCTGGACAAGTCACTTAACCCTGTTTGCCTCCGTTTTCTCATCTATAAAATTACCTGGAGAAGAAAATGGCGACTACTCCAGTGTTTTTGTCCAAATGGGGTCACAAAGAGTCAGACACAATTGAAAATAACCAAACAACAACCCAACATCCCCATTGGATAAATACTTTGATTCGTTCAGTGCCTAGCACGGTGACTGGCACATAGCAGGAACATCATAAATTCTTACTGATTAACAGACAGATCTCTCCACCAAGGATCTGCCCAGTGTGCTGAAGATCTAGACTTTTTCACATTTCATGAGTAACAGTGCAGTCCCAGCATAGTGTCCATCTGTTATTCCTTTAAATTCCCACATAGTCACCCCACTGCTTTGTCTTTGGTGATGAAACTTAAAATTAAAATATAAAAATGTTAATAGTGTCCTTTTGTTTTTTTAAAGAGTATAACAACCATTCATAAAGTAATAAAAATGAAACTGGATTTAGAAAATGCAAAACTATCAATTATAAGTTGAAAGAAACTATAATAAACATAAATTTGTGCATAATAAATAATAAAATAGACTACGTGACATAAACATAAAATGAATATTTTATATCTCTAAATTTTCCAAGTAATTTTTTTGCTATAGATATAATTTTGTGTTTAATATTTTAGAAGAAAAAGACAGCACCCTATTCATATCATGTGAAACTCCAGGGGTCCATGGAGCAGAGTCTGAGGCATATTGTTGGGTGGAACCTTAGCACGTAGCCCCAAACTCTCATTTTACCAATGAGTATACTTGCCTTCCATTTTACTAAAAGGGTTCAGTCCATGAAGTGTGAGCTCCTTTGTTTATAATCTTCTTCACTTCAGTATATTCAGTTGCAGATGAAGAAATATGCCCCCTCTTCTCCAAAGCCAACCCCACCACTCTGTTCTCTCCTTTTTCCCTTCCCTGTTTCTTAATAGCCTTCATGTAAATACTAAATAATAACTCTTCCTCTTTTGTCTAGGAACCCCGAGGGTCTTCCTCTCCCAGTTAGATTTATTTATTTTGGAGTTTTTGATTAAAGGGGTCATCCCTTGATTAACTTCTTAAAGAGGCCTATTCACTGAATGGCCTTTCCACTCATAGTGAAAACCTGCAAAAAGGCCTTAGCTTAAAAGGGCCAGGGTCTCCCAGTGCATCCTGGGTCATCTCCAGTCATTCTGGTGAATATCTGGCCGCTGAACCCAGATGGCTCTGGAGGAGAAAGTGAGGCTGGTGACCTTGCACAGCCCTCCCTCCCTCAAGTCAAAGTCAACTGCAAATCATGTTATCATCTACCTGATGTCATGGTCCTCTTCGAGAATGGACAAACACAACAACAACAATCTTAATAGCTTTCATTCCTACATTTATTCCCCGCCCCTGCTAGACTTTCCAATCTCTTTTCAATTTGCTCTCTTCTGCCTTCACTCACTCATTCATTCTTTTTAACAAGCATTTATCATTAGTCAGTGAATAAGCATTTATTAAGCACTTACTGTGTGCCATACAGGGCAGCTAGGTGGTACAGTAGATAGAACACTGGGCAAAACACTGGGGAAAACCAATCTTCACAGATTCAAATCCGGCCGCAGACACTTACTAGCTGTGTGACCCTGAGCAAGTCACTTAATCCTGTTTGCCTCAGTTTTTTCATCTGTAAAATAAGCTGGAGAA
The DNA here is from genome assembly GCA_028646595.1 of Phalanger gymnotis. Taxonomy (NCBI): domain Eukaryota; kingdom Metazoa; phylum Chordata; class Mammalia; order Diprotodontia; family Phalangeridae; genus Phalanger; species Phalanger gymnotis. Next base: position 248,650,383 of record CM053624.1, on the reverse strand, counting down.
GGAAATGGCAAACCACTTCAGTATCTTTGCTGAGAAAACCATAAATGGGGTCTTGAAGGGTTGTGCATGACTAAAATGACTCAATGACAACAAATGTGCCAGACATTGTCTTCAGTGCTAGGGATACAGAGAAAGTGTGAGTGGAGAAAAGGAGATGTGTGCTAGAGATGCTGTGAAGGTAGAAACAAGATTGGGTATATGGGGTAGGCAAGTTTGAATGACTGAGGTTGGTGCAGCCCTTCACAATAAGAGAAAACTTCAAATCGTTCCTCTGCTCATGAACCTATTTTCTACCTTGGCTACATTTTGTTTACAGTATAAGCCTTAAACTCTTTTATGTGACTTTCAAAACCCTTTATACTCTTGCCCCAAATTTACTTAAGCAAAATTTTTTCCCATCATACCCAACATGAATTCTATATTTAACCAGGTTGGTCCCCTTGCCATACCCTGCCCCACCCCCCATATACCATGCTTGCTTCCATTTCTTTCCCTTTAGTTATACTCTTTCTACTCTCTATAATTCATACCACCTTCCCTATTTTTTTCATATTTCAAGGCACAACTCACTTTCATAAATACTTCTCTGATGACGCTAGCCCACATTCATCTCTTCCCTCACTGAATTCTTTTTTCACTTAATGTCTGTAAAATCTAATTAGCACCTTCTTACATACAGTAATATGCTCTAATGGTCTCACACCTCAAAATTTAGTGCTTTATTCTATCAGTGTATAATGCTAATATAAATCATTCCATCTTCTTTTCTCATTGCTTATTGGATCATATCTCTACAATCTGCTTGTTAAATAGTTTGGAATTTACTTGAGAGCTAAAAATATTTCCCACCTGTGACGCCCAGTATGATGCTGGGTACAGAGATGATTCTCTTTGATTGGCTTGTCAAAGTGTTGGCTGGGTCTCTTGGCTCTGGCTTTCTCTGGTCTCTGTGCTGGGGACACATCACTGTGCAAACATTGACCCTTCTGTGGCCTCTGGATCACAAACGGGGGAATAATGCTTATGATTAATAATGCTTATTACCAGAATGGGGTTTTTTTCTTAAGAGATAGGAGAAAGACTGTTGGAGCTTCAGAAAAATAGATGCATTTGAATAACAATAATAATAGTGTTTATAAAGCTCTTTCTATGTGCCTGGCGCTGTGCTAAGAGCTTTACAATTATTATCTCACTCCATCCTCACAACAACCCTGGTAGGGAGGTGCTGTTATTATCATTATTTTACAAGTGAGAAAACTGAGGCAAAAAGGGGTTGAGTGACTCTCCCAGGGTCACGCAGCTAGTGTCTGAGGCTGTCTCTGAATTCAGGTCTTCCTGACTCCAGGTTTGGCACTCTATCCAGTGTGGCCCCTAGACGTGACAAGCAGAAGGAAAGAAATCATTTCCAGCTGAAGTGACTGAAGGTCCTCACTGGCCACTGTAGTCAACGCCTTGGTGTGACTTCTAAGAAGGCAACCTCGACTCTGAATTCTTTGGTTCCTCCTCCTTTTGCCTACTATGTAAAATATAATCACCTTCCTACCTCTTGCCCTCCCTGTCAATTGAATTCCTGGTAGAATTCCAAAAGCTGTTCTGGATTTCCAGGAGCCATACTTAATGAGATAAACAGAGAAAAGAACAGACGTCATGAGCAGCTGGATTACAGTTGGTTACTTTATTTTCCTTGGCAATAGTAATTCAATAAAAGCAAAGGGCTATTTACCATTCTATTCATTATGGTAAGAAAGCAACTCTTTTGGAAACATACAGTGTTCTATAATATAATGTTTGGGAATAAATAAGTTTTACCAGGCAATTAGCTAAAGACAAAACAAAACAAAAACAACCTGATGTGTTACCAGAAGTCTTCAAAAAGGGAATCAATCTAGAAGAGAAAAAACTGAACCTACCACTTTGTCCTAAAATGGTCTAATGGGATTACATTGTGCTTACAGGTAGAAAGTAAGATTGAGTCTGCACAACCTCAGCAACTTTTCACACACTAAGATGTTTAAGGAATGATCAAGAGTCAGGGATGTTTGAATATTAAGGTATTAAAAGTAAACCGCATTCAGGACCAAAAAGAAAGGAAGAAAAAAAAAGAAGTGAATCAGGGTATCTATTACCCAAGCACGTAATCCAAATATTTGCTCAATGGTTCACAACCTCCTTTGGGAATGGGGGGACGTTAGACAACAGGAAAAACTTCCTGGATATTCGTGGTTTGCATTTCTCTAATAATTAGTGAATTGGAGCATTTTTTCAAATGGTCATTGATAGTTTGTATTTCTTCTGTTAAAAACTGTCTGTTCATTCCTTTTGACAATTTATCTATTGGAGAATGGATCTAGTTCTTGTACATTCGTATCAATTCCTTACATGTCCAGTGTATCAAGACTTTATTAAAGATATTTGCTACAATAATTTTTCCCCAGAATGACTAAACAAGTGGTGGTATATAAACGTAATGGCATACTATTGTGCTATAAGGAACGAGGACCAGGAAGATTTCAGAAAAACCTGGAAAGACCTACATGAACTCTTGCCAAGTGAAGAGAGCAGAACCAGGACAACATCTTGTGCAATGATCAACCATGATTGACTTAGCTCTTCTCAGCAATACAACAATCCAAGACAATTCCAAAAGACTCATGATGGAAAATGGAGTCTGAATGCAGATCAAAGCATACATACTATTTTCACTTTTTTGTTTTTTGTATTTTGTGGCTTTTCTCTTTTATTCTGCTTCTTCTTTCACAGTATGACTAATATGGAAATATGTTCACATGATTGCACATGTATAACCTATATCATATTTACTGCCATCTTGGGGAGGGGGGTTAGGAGGAAGGGAGGGAGAGAGAAAAATTTTGGAACTCGAAATCTTACAAAAAATGAATGTCGAAAACTATCTTTACATGTAATTGGAAAAAAAATACTATTTACCAAAAAATAATTTCTCCCCACTTAACTCTTTCTCTAATCATACATTAATTTTGTTCCTGTGAAACCTTTTCAATTTTATATAAACAAAAATATCCATTTTACCATGACTTCCTCTATTCTTTGTTTCATTAAAAATTCTCCCCTAGATTAGATGTATTACACAAGGGTCCTCCTGATGTTCTCCTCTATTTTCATTTTTATGCTGTGACCACTGTGATTTAGGTCAAGTATCCACTTGGGTGATATGTAGTGTAGAATGATGGCTTAAACTTAATTTCTATGAGACTAGTTTCCAATTTTGCCAACAGTTTTGGTCAAATAGGGAATCCTTGTCCTGTTGTTGGTGTACTTGGGGTTATGGAATACCAGGCTACTACGTCTGACACTTTCCCAGAAAGCAATTCTTTATAAATATAGCTCTCTCTGCTGTGAAGGGGGAAAGAACTCAGGGTTGATAAAGAGCCAATCCCTGTCCCCCAGATCTTTATAGTCTTACAACTTACAGTACAAATGAAGTTCAAAGACCAGTTTGGTTCCTCTGCATTGGTGCTTCTAGAAGTCTGGTCTGGGGACTCCTGGGTCTCCAAGATCCTTTCAGAAGGTCTTCAAAGTCAAAATGATGATTGCACACATATAACCTATATAAAATTGCTTACTGTTTTAGGAAGGGAAGAGGGAAAGAAAGGATGGAGAAAATTTGAAACTCAAATTTCTTTTAGATGAATGTTAACAATTGTCTTTACATGTAACTGGAAAAAATAAAATACTATTTACGTTTTTAAAAGTCAAAATTATTTTCCCAATAATACTAATGAGTCTAAATTTCCTAATGTGGTAATTTGGGGGGTAAAATTTCAATTTATTTTTATTTTTAATATTCTTTTAATTCTTCTTCTTAATTCTTTAATTCTTCTTTTCAAATTCGAGTTCCAAAGTATTTCCCTCCTCATGTGGAATCACGCAAAACATATTTTTATGTTAACCCTATTGTAAAAAAGCAAGAAAAATAAAGAAAATAAAAAGCTTACACTCCAATTTGCCGATTATCAGAGATTATTCTCTTTCTGTTGGTGGATAGCATTTTTCCTAATGTGATAGATACTGATGGATAATAATCCACATAAACAAAAACTCTGGAGGGGGGAGTCTTCAATAAAAGGTCAAAAAGACGCTATGATCAAAGGTTAGGAAAAGCCAGGACCAAAGAGCAAAGAGTGAGTAAAACTTACTACTCCTCAGCTCTAGCTTTGCTTTGGTCAAGAAACTTGGCATGGTACACGAGCTTCTGTTTGGACTTGGAATTTGATCTACCCTTCCACCTCTGCCTTTCTGCTACTTCCACGTTTGGGAAGAAGACATTCAGGGGTGAGGGGGGAAGGTTGCTTTAGAACACTGTCTGCTTCCCTTCCCCTCACTGAAACCTGACTGCGCATAGTCCCATCACCTCTGCATTTCTCTCTAGAAGCAAATTCTTTCTCTGTGTCCCCTAACCCTCCTTTTAAAGGTTATGTCTAAGGGTGCAACTCAGGTATCAATTTCATCGTCAATGGAGGTTCAGCTAGGTATTAAGCAACCTTCAACTTCATTAACAAAGCGGGGCTAACTCAGGACACTCAGGATAGCCTTGTAAAGAGCTGACCCTGTCAAAGGAATTTCACGACTTGTTAAAGAGACGTCATCAATGTTGGAACGAAGTCTCCATTAGTGGGCAACTTTTATATCTTCTATAAAGGAGTTTCACAGTTGGTTCCAGGGCAGTGTTTGCACATGTCCTCCATCCCTAAAGAATCACTATAGATTGTGAGCTTTTCATTAGCTCATGAGCTCCTGGAGGACAGAGACTGCCTTTTGCCTCTTTTTGTATCCCCAGTGCTTAGTACAGTGCCTGGCACATAGTGGGCACTTAATAAATGTTTATTAACTAACTGATATTAGTATTGAAAAGATGAGATCAAGGAACAGCTTTGGATTGTTGAAAGTGGTATAAAATTTTTCAAGCACAATCCTATCTGCTCTTTTTATCTTAATTCTGAGCCTAGCCTACAACTGGGGGGGACAGCATGATACAGTAGGAAGAACACAGTGTGGAGTGAGGATCTAGGTTCAAATCCTATTCCTAGTGCCCATTACCTGTGATGCCTTGGGCAAGTCACTTAACCTCAATTTCCTCATCTGTGAAATGAAAGGGTTCCAGTAGATAGCATCTGAGATGCCTTCCAGCTCTAGCTCAGTGATCCTATAACTTTCAGGAGGAGGCAGTGGTAGGTCGTGGGGTAGCTAGGTGGTATAGCTAATTGAGTACTAGGCCTGGAGTCAGGAAGACTCATCTTCCTGAATTCAGATCTGGATTCAGGTACTTACTGGCTGTGTGGCCCTAGCCAAGTCACTTAACCCTGTTTGCCTCAGTTTCTTTATCTGTAAAATGAGCTGGAGAAGGAAATAGCAAACCACTCTGGGATCTCTGCTAAGAAAACCCCAAATGGGGTCAGGAAGAGTTAGACAAGACTGAACAAGTGATAGGTTGTAATGTCTCTCTCATTGGAAGGCTGCAAACAAAGGGTGGATGACCACTTTTCATGTATGTTTTGGAAGTGATTTTTTTTAGGTTGTTGTTGTTGTGTTTGTATTTTCTTGAAGAGGACCATGACATCAGGGAAAGATGACATGATTTGCAGTTGACTTGGATTTGAGTGAGGGGGGGCTGTGCAAGGTCACCAGCCTCACTTTCTCCTCCAGAGCCATCTGGGTCCACTGGCCTGACATTCATTAGGACAATTGGAGATGGCCCAGGATGCAATGGGAGACCCTGAACCTTTTGGGCTAAGGTCTTTCCAGGTTCTCCCTCTGAATGAGGTAATGTCCATTCAGTGAATAGGCCTCTTTAAGAAGTGAGTCAAGGGATGGCCCTTTTAATAAAAAAAAGTCAAACTGTGAGGAAAAGACTCTCAGGGTTGCTGGCTAAAAGAGAAACAGTTACTATTTACTATTGACCACTTCTCATGTATGTTGTGGATGTGATTTTTTTAGGTATGAATTAGACTAGATGATCCATGAGCCTCCTTCCAACTTTGAAATTTTGTGATTCTGTGACTCATGTTTCTCTGCAATGCATCCTGAAGACTCCCACTCAATAAGACCACAGATCCATTTGAGAATTGAATACTGGGTATATTTTTTGTATTTTTTGTGTGGATATTGTTTCCTTCCCCCAAAATATAAGTTCTTTGAGATCAGGGATACAAGGTATGATTGAATTTTGTTTCCACAGATATTCTATGAAAATGTGATTTGAAGCCATACTAGCGGCTAATTACAGGAAATCAAACTGCATTTTGAGGCAGTTGTGGAATTTGGCTGCTTGAAGATCAGCATATCTAAAAGGTAGACTCTTTGTCCTAAGGCCTGTCCAGCTATCTCAAAAGGAACTATCAGGCCAGGTGTCAATCTCAAAAGGTTAAGACTCAATTCAGACTCAGTATTAGATGTGGTTTTTATCATTGATATCCTGGGTCTGAATCTTCAAACTCATGATTTGTCAATTTTCTTTAGCAATTGAAAGAGATCCCTTTCTCATGCTATCTAATGAAGACAAAGGGAAAAGAAACTAAAAATATAAAGAATAAAGTGTGTGGATGAGAAGGGGGGGATTGAAATGTGAAGTGAAAAGATGCAATCAAGGGGTGGGGCTTAGTGAACCCCAAAATGCTGACCAATGGGGTTCAAGGAGCAAAATTTGAATCTGGAGGAAATAAAAGAGCTTTGTACCTAACTTGGGGTGGGCTTGTGCCAGCTAAGAGGCTGTCACCTTGTCAAATAATGACAAGAAATAAAATCTTTTTTTTCTAAATTTACACATTGCCAGGTAAAATTCTTGCTATTTCTAACAGGGATTGTTGCATTTTTTTGTCTTTTTATTCCCAGCACCAAGCGCAGTACCTGATACATAATAATTGGTCAACTAATCAAGAAGCATTTACTAAGCTCTCTGCACTACACTAGTGATAGAACAAAGGCAAAGGAGTCAAGGATAACAGACTTGAGGTGACCTTGCTGCTGTTAGGGTCAAGACTGTGAAGAGAGAGGAGGAAAATAAGGCAAGAGTCAGTGGGCTCAGAGAAGAGGGTGAATTGGAATGAGTAGAAATCACAGTTAGAACAGAAACTAGGTTTTGGAGGAATAAGGTAGAGGGAAAGAAGAATTGATAGGAGGTGATGATCAGAATGAAGTTTCAGAGTTCTGGATTGTGGAGGTAGCATGGTCACTGCTAAGAGGACTGAGATGACGATTGCACTTAGGATTCCATTGGAATAGAGAACTTCCAGATGAGGACACTTCCTCTGCCAATGCGGGCTGTCACCTTGTATGCAATTTATGGTGTCAGAGAGTTGCCTAGGGCACTGAGAGGTTGGTTAAATTGGTTGCCCATTGCTACATTGTCACTGTGTGTTAGAAACAGGATTTGAACCTAGTTCTGCTAGCACCAAGGCCAGCTCACTACTTTGCCAACCTGGCTCTCCCTTTTATATGCATACATCTTGAGCTCTAGACTATCATACTCCTTCCCTAGAGGGAAAGAAGTACCTCTCCTCAAGATTCCTCATCAGGGTCAGACAGTCCTCATCCTCAAATCCCAGCTGAGTGTTCATTTGAATAAATGAAGTCAAGCAATGCCATCTTCACCTTCCCTGAGGATTGAGGTAAAGTGCCAATCCACCAGGCATGATTAATTCTTGTTATTCTACACCCCACTTCCAAGGTATGGTGCCATTTACAGCATCTGTACCTCTGAAAGTATTGAAACAAGATGAAGAAAAAAGGGAAAGATTGTGTTACTGCATTGTTAGTTCTAAGCATTGGCTGGTGTCTTAGGGGACTGATCATTTAGGCAAGGTTTGAGGCTGTGGACAAAGAGAATTAGAAACAAAATGTTTCCCATCCAAACTGTGATGGGAAACCAGGTGCCATGAGATTTCTGCTTTGGACCAAAGATAATCCTGCTAAGCAATGAATGCTTGAAGAAAGACTGACAGGACAAAACACCTATCAGTGTTTAGCACAGTGCCTAGCACATTGGAGGCATTTAATAAATGTTTATTGATCAACCAAAAAAGCCTGAATTATAAATAAGCCATTCATACAAAGGGCTACTAATGCCTCTGTGCCCCCCAAACCTTCCCAAACCCAATTCCTTTTTCCACACATCCTCCTTACTTCCCATCACAGTCCTTTCTGCCAGTGCCTTGGGAACTATAGTGGGAAAAACCTCAGAGCTTTTAGAGAATATCGTACTTGGGAAAGGAAAAGGGACTGTGAAAAGCAAACTGGCTTTGGGGAGCTGACCCTAGTTTCTCAGGCTGAACTGACTAGGCTGCCTAAGAGTATCTTTCTCAACTCTGCTTGAAATTTTTTTCCTTTACTTTGGATTGCTCACAACTCCTCCATCTAAAGATTCTTCTGGGTTAATGAGTGCGCCCTCCTAAAAGTAGGAATACCTTTGAGAGGGTTAAAAGGTTATCACACATTCACTCCTTAGTTTGAATTAGTTCTGTGTGATTGCTTTGCCCCCACAACTAGCTGAGATTTCATGCATCAAATGGAAAGGGAGTTTTGATGGAGAAGCCCCAGAAGTGGGTTAGGTCATTTGGGATGAAGTGATTGGAGCACTTTGAGGGGGGCGGGGGGAAGGAACAGCTCGTAGAGTGTGATGCAGTGGGGGCTTGTGGCAAAGACATAAAGGATCTGGGAGAAAGAGCACCACATGGTGGATGATAGGGTGTGAAACGGAGTTTAACTAACGTTGGATCTAAGTAAATCCGTCTTGGTTTTAAGAAATTACAGGACCGCTGTAGTTTGCTAAGGAAGCATCCTGTATCCAATATGAACAGATGTCTGTTAACTGTAGTTAATTGCTTGTACTGTATGTCACCAACACTACTTTAATTATCTGTACTATATATCACATATATTTTTTTTAATTTTATTTAATATATTTAGTTTTCAGCATTGATTTTCACAAGAGTTTGAATTACAAATTTTCTCCCCATTTCTACCCCCCCTCACTCCAAGATGGCATATATTCTGGTTGCCCTGTTCCCCAGTCAGCCCTCC
>CM053624.1:248611907-248640829 GCA_028646595.1 Phalanger gymnotis | reverse complement strand
TTCCCTCTGCCACTTTGTGGGTTCTGCAGTTCTAGAATTGGTTCAGAGCCATTTTTTTTATAGGTTTTTGGAGGGACTTGGTGGGGAGCTCACGCCAGTTACTGCTTTCCAATCACCATCTTGGCTCCGCCCCCCTCCTTCCTCTTACTCTTAAAAGCTGTGTGACCATGGGCACGCATGAGCGAGACCAAGGGAAGAAGTAAGGATGGCTCCAAAGCCGTGAACCTGGGGAATCGGGAGAATGGCGGTGCCCTCAGAAGGAATGAGGAAGTTTGGAAGAACGATATTTTCCCTAACTGGGAAAAGGTGTTAATTTCCAATTTGGATATGTTGAGTTTGAAATGCCTCTGGAAAAAAGCATTGTCGCTAGACATGGAGGACCTGGGTTCAAATCCTGTCTCTGATGCTTATGACCTGTTTGACCTTGGACATGTCATACCACCTCCCAGAGCCTCAGTTTGTCCATCTGTAAAATAGAGGGGTTAGACTACTTGACCTCCAAAGTCCCTGATTATCTATGATTTTATGAATATCCAGTTGGAGATATCCAGCAGGGAGTTGGTAATGTGGGACTGAAAGACTCAGAAGAGAAGTAAGGGCTGGATATATGGCTTTGGGGGTTATCTGCATAGAGATGATCATTGGATTAGCTTGGGATAGAGCCTTAGAGAATATACCCATGCTTAATGGGCAGGAATGAATGGTCATCTACCAAGGGAGACTGAGAAGGAATAATCAGACAGATAGGAGGAGAACCCTCCCTTCCAAAGTACTTTGTATTTAATTGCTTTGTATGCATTCATTTATTTAGTTTATATTTATGCTGACCACACACATATACTTAATTTTTTTAGATATGCTTTCTATTTATCCTGAATATATTTTATATTTTTATTTATATTTGTTCTGAATATACGTACATGGGCTTTATATTTATGCTGAACACACACATATATATACTTTATATTTTTAGATATACTTTATATTTATCCTGAATATATTTTATATTTATATTTATTCTGAATATATGTACATATACTTTATATTTATGCTGAATACACACATATATATACTTTATACTTTTAGATATACTTTCTATTTATCCTGAATATATTTTATATATTTGTATTTATTCTGAATATATGTATATGTACTTTATGCTGAACATATTATATATATATGCATATGTAGTTGTTCATTTCGGTTGTGTCTGACTCTTTGTGATCCAATTTGGGGTTTTCTTGGGAAAGATAGTGGAGTGGTTTACCATTTCCTTCTCCAGGTCATTTTACATATGAGGAAACTAAGGCAAACAGGGTTATGTGACTTGTCCAGGGTCACACAGCTAGTAAGTATCTGAGGCGAGATTCGAATTCAGGAAGAGAAGTCTTTCTGACTCCAGGCCCAGCTCTCTATCCACCAAGCCACCTAACTGCCTCTACATATGCCTATACATACACATATATGTTCAGCATAAATATAAAGCATTTATGTTATGTTATGTTATATTATACTATACTATACTGTACTATACTGTACTATATTATACTATATTATGCTATATTATATTATATTATATTTGCAAATACTTGTAGTCTTCACCTTTGAGATATAAGCTTCTTGTGTAGGGATTATTTCATTCTTTGTACTTGTATCTCCAGAGCCCAGCACATAGTTGGCACTTAAAGCTTATTGATAGAAGTGTCATGAAAATCTAGCGAGTTTCTAGAAGAAAAGGACCGTCAACAATGTCAAAAGCCAAGTGGGATGAGGACTGAGAAAAGGTCGTTGACTTCAGTGGTGAAGATATTGTTGGCTAGCTTGAAGAGAGTAATTTCTGCAAGGAAGTGGGGCTGGAGAACAGATTACAAAGAGATTAGAAGTGGGAGGTGGCTGGCATTTTGAAGGACAGCAGCTCAAGAGCCCAAAGTTTGCACATGTCAGCAAGGAATCATGAAATCTCTGGCATAGAATTGGACCTTAATGGAGAGACAGACGAGGGTAGTGGAAACAGTCCTGAATCTGAAGATAGGAAACTCGAACCAGACATTTGGTAGTTGTATGACCTTGGACGACTCCCTTAACCTCAGAGAGATCAGTTTCCTCATCTATGTAGTGGAAATAATAATAATTATATTACCTTCTTCAAGGATGTCATGAGGAAAGCACTTCACAAATCTTAAATGATATAGAAGCATGAGCTGTTGTTAAGCCGATCCTCTATCCTTACATGAATCACATCCTGGTCATGTGTGGGATTAGGGCTTAAATCAACCAGAATCTCACAGTAGACTGTGTGCATTGAATTCAGTGCCTTTTTTCAAAAGTCTTAAGTGGATTCGTCAGCGAGCATGGGAAACTGAAGATCAGAAATAAAAACAAATTAATCAGCAAGCATTTATTAAGTACCTTATTGCATGCCAGGCACTGTGCTGAGGGTTGGAGATACGGAGAAAGTCAAAACAGTAAGCATTTATTAAGTGCCTACTGTGTACAAGGCACTGTGCTAAACACTGGGGATACAAAGGCAAAAACCAGTCTCTTCTCCCAAGTAGCTCACAGTCTAATGAGACACAGTCTTTCCTTCCAGGAGCTTACATTCTAATGTAATGTACCTATACAAGTAGGTATCAAGTAGATGAAATGTAACCTTAGAGGAGAAACCTCTAGGAACTAGGGTTACTGCAAAGACCTCCTGCACAACTATGGCCTTTGAGCTGATGCTTGAAGGAAGCCAGGGGTTCTAAAGAGACAACAGGGGTTGGTGGGGGTGGGGATGGGGGGTGGGGGTGGGAAAGCCTTCCAAGCATGGGATGCAGCTAATTCAAAGGCCAAGAGGGGAAATGGAGTCATATGCAAGGAACAGCGATTAGGCAGGTAAGGCTGGATCATAGAATAAAGAAGGGAAGTAAGAGTAAGAAAACTGGAAAGGTAGAAAGGAAAAGGTTATAAAGAGCTTTAAATGTCACCCAAAGGACTCCAAATAAAAATGAAAACATTAAAACATAAGGGAAGGCGGGGTCCTGCCTCCCCAGCCATCTCTCTGGGAGGATGCCTAGAAATCTCCCTTCTCTCCCTGTACCTTGGCCAGCTGGAGCAATGCTCATGGGAGCATGCTGGGATGGGTTGACACACCAGTGTGATCCCTGACTAAAAAACTCAGCCCCCTCCGCCTCCAGGGAACCTTTACATTTTCACATGTTCTTAATTTGCACTTTTCTTTTTCCCTCTTAACAAGTTGAAGTCTGGAGAAAAAGCTTCGAGTCAAGGGCAAATTGAAACGTGTACATTTATGTAACTTGACACATCTTGGCCACATTCTGCAAGTTTCATTGTCACCCCGGTCTCACTCTGGATTTTAAATAGAACCCCCCAAGCACAGTTTCCATAAGCACAGGCCACTGTCTTCCAGTAGTGGTACACGTAAGGTAGGAAAAGAGCCGGTGCTTAATTGAAGAGGCTTTAAAAGCAGTTTGTCATAGCATCTGATTTACAAGGATCTGAGGAAGGAGGGAGAGAATAAAGGTGAGAGAAGAGACGATGAGCTAAGAAAGGACCCAAGTTAGATTTCTGAAAGGAATGAGCATGATGCTAAATTTCTGAAGGCTCTGTGTAGGGGGTGTGTGTGTATAGGATGGTTTAGGTTGGAAGTGGGACTGAGGAGAGAGGGATTTTATAGCCAAAGACAATACCTAGCAGGCTTCTGACACTCAAAATGTCCTGCTGCCCTCAGAACTGGTATGGGAATTGTCAGTCAACAAGCATTTATTAAGCCCCTTCTGTGTGCCAGGCATTTGTGCTAAGCCCTGGGAATATACAAAAGGGCAAAAAACCCTGGGCAAATCATTTAACCTCTCAGTATACTGATAGCTAATACTGAGCAACCAGTATTGGTAGAGGGAGTGTCTTCATCTGGGTTCTCCTTATACCAATAAAATCACTGAGCTAGGTGGCTCAGTGGATAGTACACTAGGCCTGGAGTCAGGTTCACCTAGACAAGGACCGTCATGTGTCATGTGCTAGGGATGGGGAGGGTTATTGTCTCCTCCCCACACTCTCCTCCCTCCACCGTTCCTTGCCGTAAGTCCAGTGGAGAGTTCAGAGAATCCAGACGACTTCAGAAGAGGAATTCAAAAAAAGGAGGGCAGAAACTGTCTTCTGAGAGATTGCTCCTGTTCAGTCACTAACTTAGGGCCATTCACAATGCAGTTGAAATGAGGGTACTCTGGGTTTGAGGAATCTGAAAAAAAAAGAGTCTTGATCAGCTTTTCCTACCCATTTTAATTCCTTCAACTGGCAGCAAATATCTTTCCAAATGAGTGAGTATGTGGTATAACCCAAGCATCCTCACTAGGGAGGGGAAAGGGAAATTCACGCACAAGATTTTTGTGTCCAAAGGAGATTTATTATACATATTTTGTCTTTTTTAATAAGACAATATATATTATATATTTATAGCTGGTTTGAGATGACTGTGGGATATTGTGATCTTCATCCAAATTGGGGTGATGTGATAGCTCCATACATAACTTCCCAGCTTTCCTTTTTTAATAGGATAACTACTATCTCTGATATGCATTAGAGATGGTTTCTTCTTTTCAGAAGGTTTCAAAATGTTATCTAGTGGAGCAAAGTATTATCTACTCCCTTGGCTTTCAGATCTACACTTTGAGATCGCTGTACACTAATTAGTGAAGGGGAATGAGAGTGTGATAATAGAATGTTCCTTGATTTACTCAAGATTAACCAATGAGGGGGGTTATGGAAGATCTTCCCTATGATGCCAGGTGCTGTGGGGATACCTGGGCCCAGATGGACACTTTATTTATGAAATTATTATGTATTTAACAAGGGAAAATTTTCCCGGATTATTTTAGGGAGAATTAAAAAAAGAAAAAAATAACACTTATCAAATATGTGCAAATTATCTGGTAAGTGCCAGAAGAATGATCTTGAGTTGTTCATTCAAGTGAAGGACCAAGGCTTCATAGAAATGTTCATGTTTTTTACCCTCCTGGGGATCCCATACGGCCAGGTCCCTATTAGTGCAAATAATTAATCCCCTTGAAACAGTTGCATTATTTGAATTTGAACTGCATATTTTCATTAGGCTGGAACCAATTACCATATTTTACATAATTATAACTTCAAATAGTTTGAATTCAAATGGGACCACATCAGGGGATTTGTCGTTTGCTCTAATCAGGGCCTAGCTGTATATGAAATGCTAATTCAGATTCAAATTGACATCCCACAAATAATCCTAAAAAGGGGATAGACATTATATTTATAAATGTACATCTACCTATCTACCTGTATTTAAGATAAAGATCCTAAAAGAGGCATAAAGACTTTATTACTACAGCTATTTGTGTGTGTATGTGTGTGTGTGTGTGTGTGTGTGTAATATGAGAGACACAGAGGCACAGAGAGAAAAAGAGAGAGTGTGTGTCTATAGCAAGGAATTAAAATTCATTTGCGTTCTTGAGAGTCAGAAACTTCCAGTTATAAAAATTCTAAGAAGAAAAAGCCTACCTTCATACACACAATAAAAAAGGGTACTAGAAATTACAGAGACTAGATATTATGAAAAGCATTGCAGAATGCAGTAGATTCGGTACTGGATTAGAATCAGAAAAATATGGCTTGGGTCTAATCCACTTCTGCTGTGTGACCTTGGGAAAGTCACTTAACCTCTCTGTGCCTCAGTTCCCTCATTTGTAAAATGAGGAGTTTGGACTCAATGTCCTCTAGGGTACCTTACAGCTCTAAATCTATGATCCTAAGTTAAAGTTTTATTGGATCTGCTACTAACCATCTTTACCTTACTAACCATCTTTGACACTGCCTTCAATGATGAGGGAGCATGGGGAACTATGAATATGTGGTCACACATATGCTTATCAAGAAGCCAGAAAATGGGCCCATTACCACCCATGGTCCCTAGGATGGCCCCCATCATCCTAGAGCATCAAGAAACATATACACATTTAGCTGGTCCTTGTTAAACAAAGCATGTGCAAATAATACACATACTACAGGTGGGAGAGCAAGAGTGTCTTTGAGTTGGGGAGACAGTGAAAGGGCTCAGGTCAAGTTGGCATTTAAGCTGAGCCATGAAACATGAAAATGCTCTAGGGCAAACATTTTTAACCTAGGGTCCTTGAGTGTATTTTTGTAATATCTTGGTAACTATATTCCAATATAATTTGTTTTCTTTACATTCCTAAGCATTTTATTTTATGCATTTCAAAACATCATTTTGAGAAGGGATTCACAGGCTTCACCAGACTGCCAAAAAAAAGGTGAAGAATTTCTGCTCCTAGGATATTTTCAGAAAAACCTGGAAAGACTTATGTGAACTGATGCAGAGTGAAGTAAGCAGAACCAGGAAAACATTGTACACAGTAACAGCAATATTGTATGATGAACAAGTGTGAATAACTTAGCTATTCTCAGCAATACAATGATCCAAGACAATCCTAAAGGGCATGTGATGAAAAATGTTATCTGCCTCAAGAGAGAGAACTGATGGAGTCTGAATGTAGATAGAAAGATATTATTTTTCATTTGTGTGTGTATGTGTGTGTGTGTGTTGGTCTGTGTTTTCTTTCACAACATGACTAATATTGGAAATATGTTTTGCATGATTGCACATGTATAACTTATACCAAATTGCTTAGCATCTCAGGGATTGGGGAGGGAAGGGAAGGAGAGAATTTGGAACTCAAAATTTAAAAAAAAGGAATGTCAAAAATTGTTCTTACATGTAATTGGAAAATAATACTACTCAAAATTTTTAAAAAGAAAAAAAAGAATTTCTGCTCCAAGGATTCCAAGATGTAGAGAGTGAGGCAAGCAAACCTATTTAAGAGGTTAAATCTTCAGGAGAGAACCTATTTAAGTGATAAACCTAAGGCTTGTCACCTCTGGGGCTGTGGGAGTGAGGAGCACCAAGATCAAAGCTAACACAAAATGAAAACACTGGCTATAGGGAATTTCCTGTTGCTTCCTTATTTTGTAGACTTATCAAACCTTGAAATCTTCCAAAGAAGCTTGTGTCCGGGAGGGGGTGGGGGCAGGACTATGGCTCATAAAGAGCATTCTTCCCTTTTCTCTGCCTGGCTGTAGACTTGGCTGCTTTGGTCAGCAGGGACAGTTAAAGGCTCATCTCTATCTAGTTAATGGTTTATATTTTGTGGCAGGATCTCCCTTGCTGGTGTTTAGTCCATAACCAGCTAATGCTTGGCTGATTTCTGTTTTTGTATTTATTCTTCAAATGAGAACCTTAAAAGACCCGAGGCTAGCTTCTCGTGATATTTCTATGAGAGAAAGTCCAGAGAGAAATGTGGGAGGAGGAAGGAAAGTAGAATCAATTTGACAAACATTCCTAGGATTTTTCTTTGCAAGTTCTGGGCCTTTCGGGATAGTCTTCTAGACATCAACTCAAGATAATATACTGATTTTGATCTTTCGAAAGATTTAATTTGTCTGGGGAGAGATCTTATAGGATCATAGATTTAGAGCCACAATGGTCCTTAGAGGCCAATAGTCCAACCCCTTCGTTTTACAGAAGATGAACTGAGCCCCCAGAGAGCTCCATCAAGTGACTTGTCCAACGTTTCACAATAGTTTATTTATTATGGGAAATAATTAATAATAATAGCTAACACATAACACTTCAGTTTTTGCAAAGCACTTTACATATGTACTCATTTAATCCTTGTAACAAACCCTATGAGGCAGGCTTTTATTATCCCCTATTTTACAGATGAGGAAACTGAGGCACAGAGTTTAAGTGACTTACTCAAGGTCACAGAGGTAATAAGTACCTGAGGCAGGATGTGAATTCGGGTCTTCTTGAATCCAGATTTCGCACTGATATCTAATTCATCTAACTTGAGAAACCTAGGAACCAAGGAAGAGCCAAAGCATAAGAGGGGGTGAGAGCAAAGGATACAGCCAGATCCTGGTTGCCAGAGGGAGGTTGCTGGGTGTTGGGTACTATGATTTTTTCGGCCATTTTTCAGTTACATCTAATACTTTGTACCCCATTTAGGATTTTCTTGGCAGAGATACTACAATGGTTTGCCATTTCCTTCTCCAGCTCATCTTACAGATGAGGAAAATGAGGCAAACAGGGGTAAGTGACTTGCCCAGGGTCACCCAGCTAGTAAGTGTCTGAGGCTAGATTTGAACTCAGGTCTTCTTGACTCCAGGTCTCGGCACTAGTTGCCACAGCAGAAAGAAGGAGACTGAGGAGCCTGCCAGAGCATCTCCTTGGAACTCAACATACTAAGGATACACTCAAATCTCACTGGTCCTCTTTTTCCAGATGAGGATGTCTAGCTCCCATCCTTCACACCAGTCCTACTTGGCCTGGCAGGTGAGGACCATGGATTTTATAGCAAGGGGCAGAAACTCTAGTAGGCACTTAAGATTAGTTCCTTACAATGATATTATAGAGCAAGACAGCATACCTAACCTGTTAATCACTTCATCTTAATCTTTGTATCCCAAGAAATTTACTAAGACTACTGTAGAGTAGAGAGTCATCTTTACTGACAGAAGGAATTTCTTCATCTAGAGTTCCTTATCCCAGTAAAATCACAGATCCCATCCAAAAGGTTCTTACACACATGGAATTCTGGATCAGAGGTCAGTGCTTTAGTCAGCAAGCCTTTATTGAGGGCTTAATATGTATCAAACACTGAGCTAACTGCTAAGTATAAAAAGAAAGATGAAAAATGGTCTCTGACTTTAAGGAGCACACATTCTAATGGAGGGAGATAATATAATAATTAGGTGACTGTACGATCCATATAGAGTAGCTGGCTGGCAATTGATTTGAAAGGGTAAAGCATTAGCAGCTAGGGGGAATAGAGAAAGTCCTCCCAAAGACCATAGGCTTTGAGATGAGTTTTGAAGGAAGCCTGGGAAACTGAAAGGCGAATTCAAGGGGCAGAGCATTCCAGGAAGGCAGGATAGCCATTGGAAGGGCATAGAGATAGAGATGGCACGTCTTGCAGAAAGAACAGCGAGTAGACCGGTTTCCCTGCATTGTCAAGTACAAAGAGGAGAGTAAGATGTAAGAAGACTTAGAAAGGTAGGGAGGGACCAAGACATAAAGAGTTTCTTAATGCCAAATGGAGGACTCCATAGTGGCAACAAGGGAGTTACTGGAAGTTCATTAAGCAAGGGAGTGAAATTATCAGACCTGGGCTTTAGAAAAATCCCATTGGCAACCGAATGAAGGATAAAGATGGAGGAGAAGAGAAAGATGAGGTAGAGAGACCTCTTCGAAAGCTATTGAAATAATCCGGGTGAGATGTGAGGAGAAACTGAACCAAATTTGTGGCTGGTTGATAAGAGAGAAGGGAACAGAGAGGGGAAATGTTGGGAAGGTAGAAACCACAAGATTTGGCAACAGATTGTATGTGTGGGGCTGCATGAGCACGAGGAGGGGAAGATGATGCTGAGGCTGTGAGCCTGGCTCATTCATAGGAGGAGGGTGGTGCCCTTGACAGCAATAAAGAAGTTTGGAAGTAGGAGAGTTTTGTGGGGAAAATAATGAGTTTTGCTTTGGGTAGGTTGTGTTTAAGACGTCTCTAAGACACCCAATTCAAGATTTCCAAAGGACAATTAGTTTAGTAGTCGAAGATCTGGCTTATTTTTCCCGCTCTTCTATCATAGCTTTGTGATCATAGATAAGTCATAATTTTCTTATGGTGTTTCCTGGTATTTCCAAAATGTAGATAATAAGAATAATCCTGGAAAGATAAAGTTTTCTGAGATTCCTTAATGAAAATTTCTGGGGTCTGGTGGGGAAGCAGGGAAGGGGAGATAACAGAATTTGACCCAAATGCCCCATAGACTTCTTTAACTCGACGTGTCCAAAACAGAGCTTATTCTTTCTCCCCAAAACTCTCTTTCATCCTCCAGACTTTCTTATTACTGTTGAGGGTACCACCATCCTTCCAGTCACCTAGGCTAACAACGTCTCTGTCATACTCTGCTCCTCAGACTCACTCCACATATCCATACCTAATTATATATAATTATTATTTTTAAGTGACAGTAGAAAATTCCTGGCAATATTGATTATAAATAGATGGTTTTGCCTAACGACAGGCAGTGAAATATCCCAGGTCATTAAAACATTTAGTCAGTCAGCACAGTCCTTCATCCTTAAAGGACTGGTAATTACCAAACTGTCAGGTCAACTCTCCATAGACTCATTCGGTGTCTTGAGCCAGTTAGAACTAACTCTTCTCCCTTCTCATCTTGGGAACAATTGCAGTTGGTTTGGCTGGGTCGGGAGGGAGCTCTAACTACACGCTGGCAATAAACAGCCTTGAGTTCATTAAACAAGTGCTCTCGCCTTCTCCTATGCATTTCCATTCTGTCTGTGTCTCCTTTTGTTCATGCATCTTTTTTAACTGTCTTGGGGAGGGAAAGGTCAGAGTTCCTTCTGGCTCACAGCACTGGTATCTTTAGCCAGAACTGCAGTAAATGAGAGAGACCCAAGAATCCTAGCAGCGTTAATCAACCAAATCGTTCATAGAATCTCAGAGTTGGAGCTAGAAGGAGCCTCAGAGATCATGTCGTCCAATCCCTTAAAACTGTGATTCTTAGCAACCTGTCCCACCTTCTTCTCAGTAGAGGGGTTCAGCAACCCTTGCACTACCAGCAACGGGGAAATAGCAGTGAGTTGCCCAGGGCTGGGAGCCAGTAAGTAATATTAATAATAAAATCATTTATATAGTGTTTTAAGGTTTGCAAAGCACTTTGCACACTGATCCTCCCAACAACCTTGTGAGTGAGGCGGATATTATTTTTATCCCCATTCCACAGGCAAAGAAACTGAGACTAAAGACTTAGCAGAGGGCCTGGCACATAGAGAGTACTTAAATGCTTGCAGATTGGTTGATTTACCTAGGGGCCCACAGCTAGTGAATGACTAAGATAGGGCTTGAACTGGTTGGGTCCTGCACTCTATATGCTGCTCCATCTAGTTGCCTCAAGGATGGACAGTCTAATGGTGACCAAGAAACTGAAACTACTATTCTAATAACTGAGTCCTATCAATACCATTTTTTGAGGGGGTGAGGGGTCTGGACCTGTGATCATCTCACTGTACATAACTCTGGGTATGGAACTACCTATCATCCGTGTAGACTGGTATTGTTGAGTCGTTTCAGTCGTGTCCAACTCTTCGTGACTTTTGGGGTTTTCTTGGCAAAGATACTGGGGCAGTTTGCCATTTCCTTCCCCGGCTCATTTTACAGATGAGGAACTGAGGCAAACAGGGTTAAATGACTTGCCCAGGGTCATACAGATAGCAAGGGAGGCCAGATTTTACCCCATGAAGATGAGTCTTCCTGATTCCAAGCCCAGGACTCTATCCACTGTGCCACTTAGTTGCCCAAGGTAGGCTGGTGATTCAACTGCAATTTAAAATTGCCTGGGTCCCCGAGAAGTTAAATGAATACTCCTGGGGGTTGTCACAGAGGTAGTATGTGTCTGAGTCAGTTTTTAAATCCAAGTCTTGTTAATTTCAAAACCAACTACGCCATTCTGCTGATATTTCCACAATGAACAAAACCAGGAATACCATGGCATGGTGGATGTTGTGCTGGCCTCAGAGTTAAGAAGATGTGGGTTCAAGTGCTACACCTGATTCCCATTAGCTAGTTTCCACTGAGCAGGTTGCTTAACCTCTGAATGCTTCAGGCAGCTCTAAATTAATAGAGAGATCTTGATACCAATTGCAATCACAGGGTCAGACCAAAGAAAAAATAAAATAAAATGAGATGGCAAAAGGAATGTGTGGCTAATTGGAAGGATGGCGCCTGAGTTCTCATTAGAGAGAGAATACAGTTGATGGGTTGGTTTCATTGTCCACCCAAAGGCAACAAAAGAAAGTTGTTTCATGGGCTACTTGGTCATCTCCTCTCGCAGTGCTCATGAAGGTGAATATAAGCCAAGAAATCAAAAAGGAACAAGTTACTTCATCCTAATTACAAAACTGAGGCACAGAGAGCAGATGATATGAAAGGTGATTGTAGATAGAATGCTGGACACGGATGGAAGCAGGAAGATGAGTCGAAATCTTGCCTCAGATGCTCCAGTGTGACTCGTAGGCAAATCATGTCACATCTTTATGCCCCAGTTTTCTCATTTGCAGAATGAGGGGTTTGGATTCCATGGCCTTCAAAGGCTACCTTCTAGCTCTAAATCTATTGTCCAATGAGCCTCTAAATACAACCTATGAGCCAAGAAAAGCCTCATTTAAGGCTGAGGCCAGTAGTATAAATAATGCCTTTTCTATCACCAAACATGAAATGGCATTGTTACGCTTGGATTGAGCCATGAAGATAAGCCAGGCTCCCCATCTTCAGTGAGTTTTGATAAGATTAACTCAGCATGTGAAACAGGGCAGCATCTGCAGGCAGGGTGATAGCTTAATTCTTTCTCCAGCCCGAAGCCCCTCTGGCCTTCCCAGATCGAAAGCTGTCTGCTCCTCTGATGGCAAGCTGGGGTGATCAGCCAGCCAAGGCCCTGGTGAGAAGCTTCTGGAGCCATTAGCGGTTTCCTCATTGTTCATGGAGCTGAGCTCCCAGTTAACAAAGAAACCAGCCTGCTGTTCCCTTTTTCCCTTCTGGAACCATGACATAAACCAGCCAGTGATGAGTAAACACAAAGTTTTGGTGGGGTTTTTTTCCATTTTACCTGATTTATCAAATGCCTAGATTATTGAAATAGCCTCCTATTGGTCTCCCAGCTTGGTGTCTGTTCCTTCTCTATATGCATTCATCTTCTACGCAGCCACCAAAATTATCTTTTTAAGGCACAGGTTTGTCTGGGGCCATCCCCCGTAATGAAGAGGTGGCATTCAATGGCTTCCTACAGCCTCTGGGATGAAGTACAAACCTCTAGCATTTAAAGCTCTCTACAATCTGGCTCCAATTTAACTTTTCAGATTTATTTCATATCATTCCCTTCCTTTATCCAGTCAAACTGGACTATTAGATTTGACCTTCGATTTCTCACCTTTGTGTATTTACAATAGTTGGTAAAACTCAGCAAGATACCTGTTTAGTTTTGTTGAGAGGGTAGATATAATGGCCCTCTCACACTGGCTGCTCCTCCATCAGGGGCTTTGGCTGGGAGTTGGCAACAGGAAGTGAAGGGAGATGTAGTTGTGGCATTTACTCTACTCAGGGATAGAGAAAATGGAGGCCAGGACTGGCAATAGACAATGTGGCTCCTTGCTGGAGTTGGATGCCCAGTCCGCTCACTCTGGGCTATGAATCTTAATCACTGCATGGGTATTTCTTTGCTTTCACAAGGGAGAATGGCAGGGTGGAACTGAACAAGTGGGATTTCCACGGTGGAAGATACAAAAGGCATGGAAAAAATTTCAGGCCTTATTGCTACCCAGAAAAAGCAACTGAAAAAACATTAATAATTCTTGACCTTTCCCACATATATAAAATGTTAATGAGAATAATTGACCTGTGCATGGGAGCACACATAATGAAGGTTTTAGAAGGGAACAGGCAAGCCTTCAAAAGTCGTATTTCACAGTAGACCATCTTTAGCATCTTTAGACAATTGACTGAAGGATTAGAGAAATACAGGATTGCATTGTGCTTATTGTGTGGTCACTTGTGATCACTTTAAAAAAAAACATTCAATTTGGTAGAGCAAAAGGAGTCTTAATGGCTCACCTCCACCAAGGTGTCTCCCATGTAATATCAAAATAATGTAAGATTCCCATGCATGTATCAAAGATATAACAACATGATTTTAGAAAAACATTAGACGCACAGAATAATGAACGAAATGAGCAGAACCAAGAGAACATTATACAGTAACAATATTGTTTTAAGAATGACTTTAAGTGAATAAGTTATTTTGACTATTATAAATATTCAAATTAACTATAAAGGACATATTAAGAAAGATGCTATCTGCATTCAGAAATTGTGGCTGTGGTTTGTCATTCATTCTAAAAGAGGACTTCATGACATTAGGGAGATGATGACATGACTTGCAATTGACTTTGACTTGAGTGAGGGAAGGCTGTGCAAAGTCACCAGCTTCACTTTCTCCTTCAGAGAGTCCAATGGTCAGATATTGATCAGGATGACTTGAGATGGCCCAGGATGGAGTGGGAGACCCTGCTCCTTTTAAGTGAAGGTCTTTTCAGGTTCTCACTTTGAGTGAGGCAGAGCTCATTCAGTGAATAGGCCTCTTTAAGAAGTGAGTCAAGGGATGGGGCCTTTAATTAGAAAAAAAATCAGACTGGGAGGGGGAGACCCTCAGGATTGCCTGTCAAACCCTTTTATCATTTATATCAGGCAAAGCAACAGATAGGGAGACATATTCTCACCAAAAAGGTTCACGGCATTCTCTGGATTTTGCTGTCACACTTTAGCTGCCTTCTCCTTTCTCTTTGCTCCCTTCTCCCATTGGTGAGTTCTTCCCAGAACCTCCATTTTTAGGAAGGGCCCAGACCAACCATCCTTCATTCTTTGGATTTCACCACCATGCGCTACGTGGTTGTCTTCTTTCCCTCCTTGTCCCCTACCGCTTTTCAGCTCTCTTTTATATGTCATCTTCCCTATTAGAACATAAGCTTTTCGAGGACAAGGACTTTCTTTTTTTTTTTGCTTGCATTTATGTCCTCAATGCTAATCACAGTACCAGGTATTTTATAAGTGCTTAATAAATGCTTGTTGACTGAATCATTGATGACTGTCATGGAGGCGATCCAGCAGAGAGTCCAAGTTGAAGGAAAATTTCCTATAGATAATGAAGTCTTCACAATACTCCTCTTTTGAAGATGACATTGTGCTGATTGCATCAAGCAATCAGAAAAATATTGTAGAGCCTCTTGGATGAGATCCATAGACTCTCAAAAGAGTTTAGCCTAACCATCCACAAAGGAAAAACTAAATGGTGAAGATTCTTGATTGCCAGGTTTTGTGTCCAACCAAGATATTTATACATGAAAAACTAAATGAATAGAGATCTTCTATTGTTCAGACTATGATATGCAGTTAAGCTAGTATTTGTAAAAGCACTTAGCTTATGGCTCCCCAGTTGGATGGACAGCCTAAAGGTCTGATGCTACAAGGACAGATGCTACAAATAGACACTAAGTTGGGCCCAGAATTGAACATGGGCACTAAAGTAGATTGGATTGATTTAGGGAATTTCCAAAGTTATTTTAAAGACTAAATTTGTTTCTGAAACAAAGGTTCATCGTTTTAATGCCAGTATCCTTATACCCACAAGAAGCGGTATCATGAATAGAGAGCTGGTCTGAAACTCAGGAAAACAGTTCAAGTCCTTTCTCTGTCATAGACTAGTTGTGTGATTCACCTGTCCATGCTTTAAATAACTCCCTAAGACAGAAAAGGTCCTAAGTTACATTAGTAGAGAGTGTTTATTTCTATGGAAGTTCCTTATGCTACTGAAATCACAGATCCAATCCCTATCTCAGCCCTATTCTTTGGCAGCTAGGTGGTGCCAGAGTGCATAGAGCATGGGCCTGGAGTCAAGAGACTCATCTTCATGAGTTCAAATCTGGCCTCAGACACTTACTAGCTGTGTGACCCTGGGCAAGTCACTTAACTCTGTTTGCCTCAGTTTCCAAAATGAGGTGGTAAAGGAAATGGCAAACCACTCCAGTATCTTTGCGAAGAAAACCACAAAGAGTTGGACTTGACTGAAAATGAATAAACTGATTCTTCTGGTATTGTTGTATGGCTTTGATAAATACAATCCCTACAGTTTCTTCCATCATTCCCCTCCGCCACCACCCCCCATTCAGGATACCTTCCCTCCCCTCCTTTTCAGTTCTGTGTTTTGTCTTCCCCCGTTAGTATATAAGCTTCTTGAGGGTAGGGATTGTCTTTTGCCTTTCTTTGTATCCCAGCACTCAGCACAATGCTAGGCACATAGCAGGCACTTAATAAATGTTTGATTGACTGATTGACTGAAGAATTGAAAGTGAGTATCAGTCATAGGGCAGTGGAAAATGCCATAGGGCCCAGGAGCACACGAACAAGGTGTTTCCACATTACAGTGCAAACAAGGAATTATGAAAAAGTAGAATAAAGGTTGTCATTGAAGAAACTTACAGGCAAAAACAGATAGGCTGATCACATGGTAAGAATGAGAAATAACAGAGGGATGGCTAGTTTGTGTGTGCCACTGTACCCGCCCAATATCAATAAAAAGCAAGCAGGGCCCCCAGGACATTAGATGAAGCCCTTGTGACTTATGGGATGACTTAAACAAGACTGCACAGCAAGGACAAGTATAGATAGATTACAATCTGCATCCCTGGAGGGAGGACCCACTTTGTTGATCACACAGCCCCATTAGTGTGTTTGGATTTATTTGCCTAAGCCCAGGATCCACTCCCTCTTCATTTTAGGATCTCAGAATACAGAATACTGTATCTGTCTTTCTTCAAGGCTCAGCTGAGTTCCAGCTCACCTCTTCCATGAAGGCTTTCTCTCTCTCTCTCTCTCTCTCTCTCTCTCTCTCTCTCTCTCTCTCTCTCTCTCTCTCTTCTCTATCTCCTTCCTCTGTCTCTCTCTGTTTCTCTCTCTGTCTATGTCTGTGTATGTGTGTGTCTCTCTCTCTGTCTGTGTGTGTCTCTGTCTCTCTGTCTGTCTTTGTGGCTCTCTGTCTCTGTCTTTGTCTCTTTTTCTCTCTCTCCTTTAATTACCTTATATTTGCTTATCTGTGTATATTCTGTATTTCCTACCCACCACCACCACCACCACCACCCCAACACCACTCCTGCCAGTATAAGCACTTTAAGAATGAGGCCTGTCTCATTTTCAGTTTTTCTGTCTGCAGTGTTTTCACAATGTTTTGCATTTACAGAGAGCCCCAAAAGTTTTAAACCTTAAGGCTTTTGGGACACTCTGTATAGCAGGCATTTAATAAATGTCTGATGAGTTGAATTCATTGTAAATTGAATTGAAAAGGCTCTTCACATCTCTTTATGGTTCAGCAATCTGGTGTCTAGTGGGACTTGTGGGTGACCAGTGGTCACAGGTGGATAGTGCTGGACTTGGAATCAGTCAGAATTTGTTTCATGCACTTACTATCTGAGTGACCTTGGGCAAGTAAATTAACTTCTGTCTGCCTCAATTTCCTCATCTGCAAAGTGGGGATCATAATAATACAAGGTTGTTATGAGGATAAAATGAGATAAATATTTGTAAAGGACTTTGCAAACCTTAAAGAGCTAAATAATTAATAAAAAGAAATAGTAAAATGAATAATAAATATTATATAAGTGACAAATAATGAATAAATTCAATGTAATCAATAATAAAACTTGTTTAGTAATTTTGTAATTATAGTTATTATCATTAACAACAACAGTAATCATAACTATAGCACGCTGCCTCTGAAAGACAAGTTAGGTTTCCACTTTGGCGCATCAGTGGGACTAGGCTGAGGGTGTAGGTGATATGACTGAACTCAGATCTCCAGACTGGTTGGGAAGCAAGGTAGAGAAAAAGTCTGTCCTGGGACAAAGACCTCTTCCTAGTCCTCAGTTGAAAACATTTTCAGATGCCCCACCCCTAGAGATGGTGGTGAAATATAAGAGATGAAGGGTTGAGGGTTATTTAGAGACTTTCTTTTTAAATCATTGTTTCATGAATCATTGTGGCCAGTCAACTGGTGATGAGTCTCCCTCTACTTGGTTAGACCGGTCCTGAGAAAACCAACACAGACTCTTGCTAAGACTGAATCTGAAAACTTTGCAGCACAGTATAACCTGCCAGAGTATGTTCTTCTGGCATAGCCTTCAAGAACCTAGGGTAACCTTCATGCCACTATGAAGCCTTAAAGTAGGGACTTGTGGGTAGACACAGATAAGAGTCTCATAGGATGAGCAAGCACTGATGGGTAGAGATCTGCTTTGTCGGAGGGAATAGTCACGTGGAGGCGATCAAAGGAAATCAAAGTGCCTTTGGAGTAGAAGGAGTTTAGAATCGGGGGAGCATGAAAGTGGGCTCAAGAATTCCCTAGTTGACAGGTGAGTGGGCTAGGTTTGAAAGTGGGAGCTGGGAGTTGGGAACAATTATAGAGAAATAGTGACAAGTCGGGGGAACTGGAGACAAATGAGGGCCAGAGTACTGAGGCGGCTTGGAATAGAAACAGTATTAATGGGCAAATGTAAAATTGTGCTGCTTCTTGATCATATGTTTAATTGGAACTCGCTGGCTGTCCACTGATGGATGGTGATCCCAATGGTGAATCTCAGTGATGGAATTTTAAATTCCCCATCATCACTTATACATTCTTCAGGGAACAGTTTTGTGTTGCTGAAATCCCGAGCTTCTTAATTCTATTAGCGTGTGGCTGATAATTAGTGGAGTGGAGGGGTCCCTCTCTCCCAAAAGCATGTGCCCCAGGAATCATTAGAGAGTTATCCCCTTGCAGGCGATGATAAACTTCTCGAAGGAAGGGATGGTTTCATTTTTTTCCTCCATATCCCCACTGCCTAGCACGGGATCTTTAGCTGAACCGGCCCTTGACCAAGGTTTGAGGCCCTTAATTAATGTTGAATTAAATAGAATGGAATCCACCCATTTGTAACTACCTCCTTGGGGATAAAGGGTTACAAATTTAGAACTTGGAGGTCATCAAGTTCAACATTCTTATTTTAGTGCATAAAACTGAGGCTCAGATTGGGAAGTAATTTACCCAAGGTCACACAGGTAGTGGCAAGTGGTGAGATTCACACCCAGGTCCCAAGATCCCAGATCTGGGACTCTTTCCACGTTGCTCATTAGATTTGACTGACATATACTTGGGACACGTATCAGCAACTAGTGCTGGAGTGGAGAAGAAAGAAGAAGAGGGGGAAGAGGAGGAGGAAGAGGAGCCTTAGGAAATTTGGCCACAGCATATTGCTGCTAGGGAAGGGCCCCAACCTTCTGAAGAACTACCTGCCTCCTCCCTTACCACAAAGGAGGTACTTTACTTCAATGTACATAAGGGGAGCTTGAACACTAGAGGTAAGCTCTAGCTTCTTTTCTTGGGGAATAAAGAGGGAGTCATGGAAAAAGCACTGGATTCAAGAGTTGGAAGCCCTGGGTTTGAGTTCTGGCTCCCACTATTTACTAGTCATGTGACTATGATCTTAAGTTAATTTTCCCCAAGCCTCAGTATCCTCGTAGGGAAAATGCTTGCATTACCTTAATCCTTGTGCTTTTCCTCTTTTAAATATTTCCTCTTTATCCTGTGTATAGCTTGTTTACTTGTTGTCTCCCCTGTTAGACTGTGAGCTCCTTGAGGGCAGGGACTGACTGAATTTTGCCTCTTTTTGCATCTTCAGTGCTTTACAGTACCTGGCACATAGTATGCACTTAATAAATACTTATTGACTGATTAAATACTTTCCATACAGGTTGTCTTGACCTGTGGGAAATATTTTGTAGGTCACAAGTACTAAGGAAATGACATTTCTTCTTCTTCTTCTTCTTCTTCTTCTTCTTCTTCTTCTTCTTCTTCTTCTTCTTCTTCTTCTTCTCCTTCTCCTCCTCCTCCTCCTCCTCCTCCTTCTCCTTCTCCTCCTCCTCCTCCTTTTTCTTCCTCTTCTATTCTTTCTTCCCCTCTTCTTCCTCCTTTTCCTTATTCTCCTGCCTTTCTTCCTCCTCCTTCTTTTTCTTTGCTTTTCCAACATCCAGCCACTCCAAGACATGACATATTAGCCATCTTCTCTCCTAGGACAGAGCGGCTTCATTCAGCTGGGGTGCCAGACGGTGCAGACTGTTCACAGGTCAAAAACTGGGCAAACTCAAGCAACCATATAAATAAGTCCGAATCCACAGAGCTGGGAAACTTCCCTTCCCCAGCTATTTCACAGAGCTGGACAAAGTCTACGAACTTGATGACAGTACATGAAGTTACCTGGAAAGATGCCTGAAGGCAGCAGGACAAAAATTGTCACCTGATTTGACCTGGTTGAGGTCTGGTAACTTTCCTGAGCAACATAAGTGTTGGCTGGTCAGAGCTGGTTTTGTCCGCTTGATACCTCATGAGCCACTGAGCCAAGAGAGGCCTTAGGTCTTCCTCCCAGGACTAGCTGTCCCTTTTGACCAAGATGAACTTTGGACTCTCAGCCTGGGGAATACGTTGAGGAGAGAGAGAGAGGGAGGGAGGGAAGGAGAGAGAGACAGACAAAGACAGAGACAGACAGACAGGGACAGAAACAGAGAGAAGGAAGGAAGGAGGGAGACACACACACACACACACACACACACACACACACACACACACACAGAGAGAGACAGAGACACAGAGACAGAGAAACAGAAACCTCAGCATTCCTACCCAGGGAAGAGAATGAGAAGAGAGAAAATTATAGATGTTACAGAAACTGCCAGATCTCATTACCCCAGCACCTGGAGAGCACCAGAAGGCCAGCCTCAGCTTTCATCTTGTAGTGCCACATTCCCAGCTGTAGTTCCAGAGAAGAACTTTATCATTGACATGACTCTGGACTAGGAATCCGTTCAGCACACCCTCACAGACTAAACTTACTCTTTGGACAAATCTCTTGGCTTTTCTGCCATCTCTGAATTGGGAATACTACATTTTTAGAGGAAATCAATCAATCAGCCAAGAATAATTTTTTACATGCTTACTATTTGCCAAGTAAGTAGGGCAGTTAGATGACACTGTGGAATAGAACTCCAGGCCCGGAGTCAGCAAGACCTAAATTCAAATCTAGCCTCACACACTTACTAGCTGTTTGACCCTGGGCAGATCGCTTCACCCTGTTTGCCTCAGTTTCCTCATCTGTAAAATGAGCTGGAGAAAGAAATGGCATACTACTCCAGTTATCTTTGCCAAGAAAATCCCAAAAGGGGTGATGAGTCAGACATGAATGAAAAATTACTAAACAGCAACATTTGCCAAGTACAATGCTAAATACTGGGGATTCAAAGAAAGGGAGAAATGGTCTGCCTTCAAGGAGCTTATGTTCTAATGTGGGGAAGAACATTGTATTGGGCACCTGCAAATGCAGGTTCCAGTCCTACCTCTCCCCCTAATTAGCTATATTTTAGTCAAATCACAACTTTTCTGGGCCCTAATTTTCTCTTCTGTAAAATTATGGGGTTGGACTAATTGACCTCTTACACCCCTTCCAATGCTCCCTAGTGACTCCTGCATCAAGTTCAACTTCCATTGCCCAACATGCCAAGTCCCTTCATAATCCAGGCCTACTTTGCCTATCCAAGTAGATCACTCTATTCTTTAATGTACACCCTCTCTTCCAATTAAGCCAGTCAGGCTCATTTCTGATCCCTTAGCCCACCACCCACACTCCATTTCTACCTCTTTTCCTTTGCTCCTGCCCTTTCCTGCACTTGCGTGCTGTTCCCTGATCTTCTCTGTCACTCCAAAGTATACTCATCCTTCTAGGCCAATTTCAAGCTTCAATTCCTCCATGAAGCTTTCTTTAACTATTTCAATCCAAAAGACAGTCACCCTTCTCTGAACTAACATTGAACATACAGGTTGCCCACATGGCTTGTCATTCAATTATTCTCTTTGTTCCTTGTGTCAGGAACTAGATTTTCTCAACTAGACTGCATGACAGGAAATTCTTTTGTGTTTTCTGCAATGCCAACAATGCTGGATATATATTGGGCATCCAGCTGTACTTGGCGGAAAAATATTCATAGATTGATTGATTCCAAGCACAGAGCTGTGCTTCTTTCTGGATTCAAATCAATAAATATTTATTAGGTATCCTTGAGAAGATGCTTATTTTCACAGGACACTGCAGGGAATTTTTTTCTAAGCTCTTAGCCACTCAGGTTGGCTTTCTAGGATCCTCTAGCTGGGACCCAAGGAGGTTAAGAGGTAAGAAAGGTCGTAGTTCACCTGTAGCTCTTAGTAACATCCAATAACAGAGTTACTTAAGGGAGTTCTTTGGGCGAATGATTCCTCTTGTCTGATTTATCCCTGCCTGTCCTGGCTTTCTCAGCCAGCTTTGGAATAGAAATAGTAATTAGTATAGGAGAAAGAAGTAGTCTCTGAGGTAAAGGTGCATATGGTCTACAAAAGGAGCTAGCATTTCCGGAGCTGAGTGACACCAAAAAGATCCTCCAGATCAAGGGTTCTTAACTTTTTTCTGTGTCACAGACCCCTTTGGCAAGCTGGGTAAGCCTATGGAACCCTCCTCAGAATAATGTTTTTAAATTATTGAGGGAAATGCTAAATTTCAGTTAGAGGTTAGTGAAAATAAGGATGTTAAATTTTTGCCATCTAAGTTCATGGACCCTCTGAGATCTATCCATGCACCCCTTGGGAGGTCTGTAGATGCTGGGTAAAGGACCTCTGCCCTAGATCATCTCAGATCCACTAATGTCATTTGGTTGGGCACTGAAAGAAAAGTTTGAGAAATCATGTAAACTCCTTGAGGAAATTGAGTCTGTCTTACTCAACACCTTAAGTGGGGTTTACACAGAGCAGTCATTTAATAAGTGCCTGCCAAAGAATGCAGATCAAGGTAGGTTTGTTAATTACAGAGCAGGCACTTCAGAGAGTATAGTGGAAGGAGTAGGTACATTTGGAGTGAGACCTCAGGGGCATAGACTTGAGTGAGACCGGAGTAAGGGAACAGGTAATTGGGATAAAGTTTATACATTAGCAGCCGGGGTTTTGAATCACTGTGATAAAGAGGTGGAAGCTTGCTAAGCATTGAGGAGTGAGTGCAGGCAGAGTATCTGAGGTCGGAGAGAGGCCCATTGAGGGAGGCAGGAGATCATACTTTTAAGGTTTCCCCCCTGAGAACCTACCTCATAACATGTGGTGATATTGTATCTTGTAGCAGATAGGAGCAGGAGAAAGTATGGCCAGGAGACCTGTGGTCAGGAGTCAGGAGATGGCATTGTAAGGTGAGTCTGGTCCAGTATAGCCTCTGGAGCACAGGATAAAATCCTAGGGGTGAAGACTAGACTCTGGGCTGAGGCAGGGCTCCCTGTGGAGGCCCTGGAGGGAAGGTATGTGTTGGGGGAGGGGAGGTTGTAACTGGATCCCAGAATGAAGAAGGCTAGCTAGCTTGTAGAGCATCCTAGGACGGGTCCTGGAAGGACGATACAGTCATGAGACAGGTAGCTAGGTTTTCAGCTGATGCAGGACTCACTGGGATCCTTGGGTTAACAAACTTTAATTTAGCCATGGACAAAGGCAGTCTAAAAATAGATTTAATCTTAGCCTTCTGGTGTTTTTCTTGGCTTTTTTAAAAAGCTATCTGCAGCTGGGTGTGGTCCCTTATAACTCCAGTTATAACTAAAGAGTCATCCTGCCCTTTTCTGGGAGAGACTTTCTAGTCAATGACAAGCAGAGATGATGTAATTCCTAATATAGACAATGTGCCCAGCAAAGAGCACAGATACACCTCCCAACAGAAAGCAGTGTAACCTCACCTGAGAGCATCAGCAGCCCTGCAGTTCTGGAGCTGTCCTGTCATGATCATGGGTGTGCCTTAGCCATATATGAACCTCTCCACGTGTGCCCGCCATGTCTCCCTCCATGTTCTCTGAACGTGTGCCTTCCTTTACTGGTAATGTAATAACCTGTGGGAGAGTACACATCGTGTGCATATATGGGGAGTCTTTCATTATTTTATTTGCTATTTTGTGTGTTTAAATGCCTTTTCTTTGAACTACTGTGTGCTCTGGTTGACAGGTGAAAGTGAACACATCCATAGGAGCTCATGAGCTATAGTTTTAAGTGGCTTCTGACCCACTGGGTGATTGAAACCTGGGTTCGCTTTTCTGGGGGGCCAAGAGTAAGAGGATGATAGTGCCTCTGTATTTTGCTATGGGTAGACTATCTCTGAAGCATTGTATTTATTTCTAGGAGTGATATTTTAGGAGGATGTTGACAAGACTGGAGTACATCTGGAGGAGGACAATCAGGTTGGCAAAGGGATTTGAAAATAGGCTTTAAGATCTGTTCGAGGAAATAAGGTTGTTTAGCCTGCAGGAGGGAAAAAGCCTCAGACTGGGAATGACATCTTTCTTCATGTGGAAAAAGAATTAGATTTGTTTTGTTTGGTCCCAGAGGGCAGAATTAGAAGCAATGGTTGCAAGTTACAGAGAAGCAGATACCAGCTCAATGTGAAAGAAACTTTCTAACCATTAAAAATGCCCCAAAGCGGAAGGGGCTATCTTGAAAGATAGTGAGTTCCCATCACAGGGGCATGAAGACCACTTGTTACATAATAATATAATGTTATATAGGAATGTAATAAATCATAATATGTTATTATATATAACATACTAATACATATAATATATAATAATGTCACATAGAAAATTTCTCTTCAGGTGTAGGTAGACTAGATGAACTTTGGGTGACTTTGGGTGACTCTGATTCCTAGAACGAGCCTAGGTATAGAAGAGATGAAAATCCGGCCCATGGATAGAGATAGCTTAGCATCTTAGAGCTGAGAGGGTTATCCAGTCCTACCCACTTTTTCATTTTACAGATGAGGAAATTGAGAGCAAGGAAACAACTTGCCAGGAATTGTCAGTAAGCTAGGTAGTGGCAGAAATAGTACTGGATTCAGGTCTCCTGTGACATGGAAAGAAAAGAAGCACAATGGCCACAAATGATGCTTCAATACCCTGGGTTTTCTTTAGGAGAAAAGGTTTCATTGTTCATGGATGTAGTATTCAAATTTGTTAGCTATAACTGTACTAACTTATTAGTCCCACGCATGTCACCGTGAGATAATTGTACTTGCATCATATACATATATTTGTACCCTCCATACATGCCTTAGTGGGTCCTCTGTGCTACTTCTGCTAAAGGGAACATTTAAAATTAGTTAAGTTGGCAAAAGGGCAGCTAGGTGGCTCAGTAGGTAAGAGTGCTGGGCCTGGAGTCAGGAACTCATCTCCTTGAGTTCAAGTACAGCCTCACGTTTGCCCCAGCTTCCTCATCTGTAAAACAAACTGGCAAACCTCTCTGGTATCTCTGCCAAGAAAATGGTTGCAAAGAGTCAGACACAACTGAAAAATGACTGAGCTGAGCAAGTTGGCAAACGACAAAGAAACACAGTACCAAGCCTGTTGCCATCTGGCCTTAGGACATCCTGACCCACCCAGGGCTAGAGTCTAAGACCATTAGTTCCCTCCCTCCAACCTAGGATGAGAAAAACAAATCACCAACAGAGCCTGACCCTATAGCTGGTTACAAGAAAGGATGTAACATTCTTCTTCAGGAGTTCTTACTATTTTTGTGTCTCACTCCTTTGGCATGAAGCCTGTGGATGTTTTTTCAGAGTAATATTTTTAAATAATGAAGGAAATGCTAATAGTCACAGGTTAGTGAAAATAAAGGTGTCACTTTTTTCCCATCCAAGTCCATGGACCCCCTGAAATTTATGCATAGATCCCTTAGGGGTCTGTGGACCCCAGTTTAAGAACCCCTGATCTACCATCTCTACTACCTAGCGGCCAGAAAACTCCCTGTCTCTTCTCAGAATCCCTGTGATTCAAGAGTAGAAGACCACCTAGGGAGGATTTTCTGTTTGATCCTAAGCTAATAGCAGTAGAAGAACCCCACTGAATAGCTTATCTTACTCTATACCATTTCATTTTATTTTCTTCTGAAAATAAAAATTTCTTTTGAAAATTTTCCCCATCCCCTAAGAATTCTAAAGCACAAATTAAATGTAAAAAAAAAATCAGTTCCCCCTGGCATTTTGAGAAAACCTGCCCTTTTCTTCAAGTCTGCCTTTGTCTCTGCAGGCCTTACATTAGGTTGTAGTTTAAGTCCCTGGTGCATAAAGACCATGTTGTTTTGGATTAAATTTTGTAAAGAACCACATATTAGTCTGACAGTTTCTCCTCACCTCTCCCCACTGAACGCAGATAAAATGATGTATTTGTCCCACCTAGCCCAGCATGAAAGACCAAGGCTTGTAATAACACAAGCTGTTTTTTTTCCTCTTTCTTCATCAATCAGGGTCTTAGAAATGGTAAATATCTCTAGACTAGAGCCCTGGAAGCTTTAGGAGTGCAACACAAGTAACCGATGTCATTCACACTGAGGAGAATCACTAACTTAAAAATGCTGTATTGGTTGGAAGCCCATCGAGGAAGGATTAGTACAGTAGCAAGCAAGCACAACACCCGGAGTCAGGAAATCAGCCATGACTCTAGCTAGATGAACTGGAGCAAGTTATTTTAACCTTTCTGAGTCTCCCTTTCTAACCCTGAATGTAGCACCATATTTGTCTACCTTTGGGTTCATGCTCTTTAAGGACCCATTCAAACTTCTAGCTTTGAGCCTCTATTTACATTAAATCTGCCTCTGACCAATCCATCTGGCGCTCATCTTCAAGGTAGCAAGGGTCTCTAGTAACTCGTTGCCAGCAGGCACTGCCTTTTGCTTTTCTTTATATCCCCAGAACTTAGCACAGTGCCTAACACATAGTAGATGCTTGGTGTTTATTGGCTGACCACCTAGCTGCAGGTAGCCCTCTCTACCAGTTGTCTTTCAGGAATATTTGGCTCAGCTCTCAACTCTGAGTTACTAGAATGAAAGGGGAAGAGAGAAGAAGAGTGGCATTCTTAGTCTCCTAAGGTGTCTTTCCCTGGAATTCTGCCTTAGGTTGGGAATCTGATCTCTATACATCAGCTACAGCTCAGCATCACTCTCCTGTCCTCTGAAAGACTTCTCCAGGGCCCTGAAATAGTCAACAAGTATTTATTAAGTATTTACTATGTGCTGGGCACTGGGAATACTTGTCGTTTGTCCTTCATTCTCAAAGAGGACCATGACACCAGGAAGATGATACTATGACGTGCAAGTGAATGGGATTTAAGTGAGGGAGCGCTGTGCAAAGTCACCAGCCTCACTTTTTCGTCCAGAATCATCTGGATCCAGTGGCCAGATATAGATCAGGACCACTGGAGATGAGTCAGATTGGGAATACAAATACACACCGAAAGAAGGATGGTCCCTCCCCTTAAGGGGCTAACATTCTGGAAGAGGAAGACTACACATAAAAGAAAGCTGAAAATCGAGTGGGCAGGGTGGAGATGGTTCAGAGTGTCTGGTTCAGGGCCATATTTTAGAGAAAGTCTGGAGAATCAAGAATGCAGCCTGGGTGAAGATATGGTTGGCTTGGGCATGCATCCTCCTTAAAAAATGGTGGTTCTGGGAGGAACCAGCCATTCAGAGGGAACAGCTGTGGAGGTGAAGGTTATTTCCAATGTAAGAAGTAGTACAATGCGGAGGGAGCTTCCAGGCTGAAGAAGTTTCTGTGGCATAGTTTTTTTCTAAAGTCCTGAATCAGGAATGCAGTCTAGAGAGGAATGAAGACATAGTTGGCCTGGGCATCCTCCTTAAAATGAAGAGTCTGGGAGGGACTATAGTTATAGCTTGACCCAATACTCAAAAAAGCTTCACTGAAAAACAAAATCTAAAAAATAAAAATGGAATCTCACATCAGCCCCCACAAATGTAATATCCCCACACTTGTGGTTCTTTTAGAGGTCTATCATCTCTTCAAACTAACTGCTCCGAGCCCCTGTTTCCATTGAATCTCCCCAGACCAATCAGCAGATACAAGTTCAACACAGAAAACAGTTAATGAAACAGACTGCAAGGTAAATAACAAGGAATGGGACAGAGTATTCAGCATCCCTAGCGCTTATCCTTGGATGGCTGCCTCCCCAAATCTCCGGACACATCTACTCCCCCATTCTTCTCCTTCTGTCAATCGTAAGCCTGTTTTTTCATTCACACCATTGAGACTTCCATCCTTTTTCTAAATTAGGCATGCTTAGTTATAAGGGAAAGTTTCTAGATGTGGCTAGTGATGGGAGAAGAAGAAGGAAGAGGAGAGGGAAGGGGAAGGGGGAGGAGGAGCAGTAAGAGCAGGAGGAGGGAGAGGAGGAAGAGGGAGAGGAGAGGAGAAGGAGGAGGAGGAGGAGGGGAGGAGGAAGAGGAAGAGGAAGAGGAAGAAAAGGACATAAACAAAATATTTTTAATATGCCAAAGAGAGTGGGAAAGGATACATGAGCAGGATAGTTTTGTTTACTACCATGTTAAATTTAATATATACTTTAAAAACAAATTAGATAAATGAAATTCATTTTCATTTATAATCCCATTTTCTCTTCTCCTTCGTATATTGAAATTTTTGTGTTTATTATTAAAAAGAAAATTTATAATAAAAATAAACAGGGCATGCTGAGTTCATGTACAGTCTTTTAGAAAGTGTAGTTTAGGGGGGCAGAGCCAAGATGGCGGCTGGGAAGCAGTGACTGGCGTGAGCTCCCCACCAAGTCCCTCCAAAAACTCATTAAAAAATGCCTCTGAACCAATTCTAGTGCTGCAGAGCCCACAAAGTGGCAGAGGGAAACAGGGCTCCAGCCCAGGACAGCCTGGATGGTCTCTGGGTAAGGTCTGTCCCACACGGAGCTCCCAGCCCCCAGCTAAGGGGAGCGGAGCTGAGCCCAGTGCGCACGGCGTGAACAGACCAGACGCGGACCTACCAGACCAGGAGACGAGCGGAGAGTGCCCTGGCATCCTGAATTACTGAGCTGTGGCATCCACCAGACCTCTCAACCCACAAAGAGCAAAGATCAGAGAAGGTTAGTGAGAAAAGCTGCAGGACTGAGTTTGCGGTTCAGCTACCGCCCGTGGGGCAGCAGAGGTGGGGCAGCTTTAGAACTACGGCTGCAGTTGCTTCTGGCCCCAGGCCCACCTGGTGGGAGGAATTAAGTGGCTGATCAGAGTGATCAGAGTGATCAGAGTGATCAGAGTGATCCTGCTGATCAGCAGGAGTGAAGAGCCTGCTGAAGATTTAAGCCCAGTCCGGGTAGGGGGTTCTTGGG
>CM053624.1:248549975-248611407 GCA_028646595.1 Phalanger gymnotis | reverse complement strand
CCTTCCTTCCTTCCTTCCTTCCTTCCTTCCTTGCTCCCTTCCTTCCTTCCTTCCTTCCTTCCTTCCTTCCTTCCTTCCTTCCTTCCTTCCTTCCTTCCTTCCTTCCTTCCTTCCTTCCTTCCTTCCTCCTTCTGTCCACATAGGGACAATTCACTTGCAAGTCACAACATCACCTTCTCAATGTCCTGGCCCTCTTTGAGAATGGACAAACAACAGTCAACAATCTGTGAGTAGTAGTGTAGCTGCCCCACTTGGGACCCAACTGGCCAGTTCCAGTTGAGCAACATAACTCCCTCCCTCCCTCCTTCCTTCCTTCCTTCCTTCCTCCCTCTGGAGACAAAGTGTGCCACTTGGCCTGAGGCTCTCCTGACAGCTCTTGAATCAACAATGCTTTTTGTTTTGACATCCAGTTCATGTTTCAGTAGTATCTCCTTCACCAAAAGAAAAGAGGTTCAGCAAAAACATTTGCATTCTGCTCCCCTAAACTCCCATATCTGCAATGAAGGAAAGGGGGTACACTTTCTTGATTCTTTTCCAGGGCCCAGTGTGACCATCACAATTATACAGTGGTCAGTGGTCAGTTCCTTTCTGAAAAGCCAAAGTGGCCCTTTAGTTCATTTTCTTAATCTTTTTCTTTATTTTCAGAAAAAGAAAAAACTAAACTGCAAAAGCAGAGAGAGGATGAATTGATCCAGAAGATCCATAAATTGGTGCAAAAGAGAGACTTCCTGGTGGATGATGCAGAAGTGGAGCGATTACGGTGAGAGCGACACATGGCCCCAGCAGGTCAGATCTCTAGAGGAGACAAAACTTGGGGCAAGTTGAGACATCCTTGGATCTAGGAACACTATTGATACTGCTGTCCTGAATCATTCCCATCCTTAGAATCTTCAGGGCCATCATGTAACCTGCCCACCCAATATTGGAGCCCTTGCTAAAAAATCATTAAAGGGGCCTCCAAAGAGTCATCCTTTTAAAATTGATATGCCGGAGCCAACCTGCTCATTCTCTTTTTGGACCACGCAAGTGAGGTTGAGGCATAGAACAGGTTTCTCTTCCCAGACTTACCAATTAATGGCTGGAAGGGAAAGAGCCCTCAGATAGTTTGACCTTACCTAGGTGATCTGAGGCTCAGTCTATTTCCTTAGCCCTAATAGCACCCTGGGGGAAAATGACATGATTAATAAATGGAAAAGCATTTGTTGAACCAAGTGCTGGGGACACAAATACAAATGATACAGTCCCTGTCCTCAAGGAGCTTCCATTCTATTAAAGGGAGATTGCACATCCCAGGGAGTGGTGGTCAAGGAAGAGGGCTTTGTTCTGAAATCATAGAAATGATGAGCAGAGTCCTAGGAAGTCCATTATCATGCCCCTTAAAGAAATAATGGTAATTTTCATTTTGTTAGTGTTCTTAGAGTAAAAGGTAGAAAGTAGTAGGGGGAAAAATACATGCGTGATGGCAGAACAGATGACAAAACATCTAGACTGGATGGAAGCATGAAGCATGGTCTTGGGCAGGTTAGATGTAGTGAGGTTAGGTATATTTGTACTCATCCACAAGCAGGATATCTTGGTCCCAAGGTAAAGTTCCAAAACTAAGTAGGTTACCTCTCCTTTTGAGGAGCAGCATGAGCTTTAGAAGGCTCAGCTAGAGTGTCCTTTTCCAGGTGGGGAGAATGGGCCAGATGGTCCGACTGATGGGCATACGTCTGGGCTAAATAGAGGAAAGGATGAAGTGAATGGGGCAAAGAATATTCTTAGACTCAGAAGGACTAGAGGAACAGTGGTACTTCAGGCAGCTGGACAGTCAGGTGTACCCAGTTCTTGTCTGATATGCCAATGAGCATAGCAGTAAGGACTTCATCAAAAGGGGTCAGCTGCCTTCAGAGGTCAGAAGTTAGTGACCAGGAAACCACACTCACCCCAACTCTGATTGCAGCTCAGTTTGGCCCATTTCATGAAGGTCTTGGTAGGGAGGGTCCTAAAGACCTTGGCATGATACCCTGAGCCCTAGTCAGGTTTCTACTCAGGCCTGTACAAGAAGAGCTGTGGTGCTAAATGTGGCTCATAAAACTTGACATTCCTTGGGCCACACCTTAACATCCCTTCCCCACTGTACTTTATCCTCTTCCCTTTTTTTGTTAGCAATTTTATGACTCTTTAATGCTTTTTTCTCCTTTCTTCATGTTTGCCCTAACAGGGAACAAGAAGAAGACAAGGAAATGGCAGAATTTCTGAGAATCAAGTTAAAACCTCTAGAAAAAGTAACCAAATCTCCAGCCAGTGAGTGTCTTGGTCTCTATTTTTTTCCCCCAAGAAGAGGAGGGCTGGGAATGGATTAGATGCGCTCAGCATTTAGGTCAGAGTACATTGAGTGAAAAAATAAAATGCTTTCCAGGAAATCCATGAGCTGGCAACATCTGTCCTGGTCTACACATTGTTCAAGGGAAAGAGCCTGGGACCTG
Organism: Phalanger gymnotis; assembly: GCA_028646595.1. Lineage (NCBI taxonomy): Eukaryota > Metazoa > Chordata > Mammalia > Diprotodontia > Phalangeridae > Phalanger > Phalanger gymnotis. Next base: position 248,608,939 of record CM053624.1, on the reverse strand, counting down.
GAGTCACAGGACCTGAGTTTGAATCCTAGGCCTGACATCTTGGGCAGTTAGTCAATAAATATTAATTAAGCACCTACTATGCCACAGGCAATGGGCTAACCACTGGTGATAGGTAAAGGTAAAAGAAAGGTAAAAGACAGTCCCCCACCCTCTTGAGGAACTCAATCTGTGAGGGGAGACAATTTGTAAACAACTATGTACAAATGATATATATACAGGAGATGTTCAACAGAGGGAAGGCTCTAGAATTAAGAGGGATTGGGACAAGCTTCTGTTAGAAGACGGAATTTTAGCTGGGACCTGAAGTAAGCCAGGGAAGCCAGGAGGCAGAACTGAGGAAGGAGAGCATTCCAGGCATGGGAGACAGCCGGTAAAGATGCCTAGAGTTGGGCAATGGATTATTTTGTTTGAGGAACAACACAGAGGCCAGTTGCACTAGATTACAGAGTATGTGGGATACTGGCATATCAGACAGGGTCAGGGGAGGTTATGAAGGGTTTTGCACATCAGAGGATTTTGTATTTAATCCTGGAGGTGATAGGGAGCCACTGGAGTATGTTAAATAAGGGTGGTGACGTGGTCAGACCTGCAACTTAGGAGGATCACGTTAACCAAGGATGGACAAGAGTGGAGAAAGACTTGTAGCTAGTGGACCTTCAAGGTCCTTTCCAGATTTCAATCTACGACCCAATGGTTTTCATACGTGGAGGTGTGCGTGCACGTAGGCAGAGATGGGGGGTTGGAGGCTGAGGGCTGCAGGAGCGAGTCTCTCCTGCTGGAGTAGGGTAGGGTACAACAAAGACAGTGGTCCCTCCTCTTATAGGAATACATGGCACAAATTCCACCATCGCCCAATATCCACAGCAGAACCAGAACAGCCTCTCCCAAGTTGGCACTAAGCAAGGATTGGCCAAACAGTAATGACAGCTCATGTTTACATAAGAGTCTTTAGAGTTTGTCAAATATTTTCCATACACTTAGCCCCAAAAGGGTCCTGTGGGGCAGATGCTATCATTATCCTCATTTAACCATTGAGAAAAGAGAAGCTTGGAAATGTTAAATGCTTTACCCAGGGTCATACAGGTATAGTAAGTATTCTATGGAGGATTCAAACTCAGATTATCCTGGAGGCATGGCCAGCACTCTATCCCACAGGAAAGAAAAGAAACGTTTATATAACACCTACTATGTGCCAGGCAATGTGCTAAGCATGTCACAAATACTATCTCAATCATCCCCGTTTTACAATTGACAAAATTGAGGCAAGCAGAGGTTAAGTGTGACTCCAGCTAGTAAGTTTCTGAGGCAGGGTTTAAACTCAGGTCTTCCTGCCTCCAGGTCCATCTCTCTAGCCACTGTGCCACCTAGAGAGATACTAGATCTCCTATAGTGCCCACAAGGCTATACCATCTCCAGATAAATGGGAGAAGCTTGTTGCTATCAGATCAGAAAGAGAAAAAGAAGGGGTGAGAACTCTGATAACTCAGTCTCGTGGCTGAAACCCCAAGCCAGGAAAGACCCTTGGATCCTTGGAGAAAGTGGCTACTTCCTCCTGGGGAACACCCCTGTGGCTGGGAGCTGTTAAACTTTCTTGACGATGTTGTTTGAAACTGGTGGGAAAGGAAAAGAAATAACTGATGGGCCATAGAAAATGCTGTGAAATTGATAGAATGCAGCATGCATGCACCCTCATGCAGGTGAGGGAGAGAGAGAGAGAGAGAGAGAGAGTGTGTGTGTGTGTGTGTGTGTGTGTGTGTGTGTGTGTGTGCAGGGGAGGAAGAGGGGGAAAGAGATGTCTTTAATGATGGTAACAGTACATTTCTGTAGCACTTTATACCCCTAAACCTACCTACCCCTATGTGGTAGGTAGAATAAATACATATTATGATCCTCATTTTTTACGTGGGAAGAAAATTGAATCTTTAAGAGACTGAAGTCGGTTAATTTTAAATCCCATGCCACATAGGAAGGCTCCTCTTCTCCCTAATTATAAGCCCAGTGTACTTTCTCCTGTATTGTCAGAGCTAGGTGTAACACAGAGTGTTGGGAAAGACCTGAGTTTAAATCCTACTTTGCACACTTGCTGGCTGGATGTCATGAGCAAAGTCTTTAGTTAACCTCTCTGACTATCATTTCTTCTTCTGTAAAATCATAGCAATAGTTCTCACCTCGCAGGGTTGTTATTAGAGTGGAAATCATGTAGGCTCTCTGCAAGTCAGAGTATATATATTGCATTTTAAAATAAAGCGTACACCAGTCTGTCAGGAAGTATTTATGAATCACCTGCTGTATGCCAAGCACTGTGCTAAGCTCTGGGGACCCAAAGAAAAGCAAAAGCAAAAGCATAGTCCCTGCCCTCAAGGAGCTAAATGGAGACAAACATGAAAACAACTAGGAAAACCAGTGATTTTTTTTTCTTTACTAAGATACAGCTTTTGTTGCAGAATTTCCTGCATACTTTACTCCCTCAGTATAGTCCAAGTCACTGTTTGGGTGGGCTGAGGGGTAGATAAAATAGAAGAGCTTAGAAAAAAAAGTGAAATTGATTAAATCCTTGCTGCTTCAGGAGGGAGCTGGGCAGGTGGGAGATACCGAGACCAAGGGGACTTTTGGTATGATCCACCACCACATCCCATGTTCATTCATCTCCGACCACAGGTTCTCCGGCAGAGAAGAAGGCAGAACCCCCACCTACTAAGCCTACAGTTGCCAAGACTGGGATCGCACTCATTAAGGATTGTTGTGGGGCCACCCAATGCAACGTTATGTAGCCCATGGAGGGCTCTCCTTCGGCCTTGGGGCCACCCCACCTTCTTATCTTCATGGCCTCCATTTCACCGGGGCCAAAACAAAACAACAACAAAAAAAAAACTTTGCAAGGCAGAAGGGATCAAAGGCAACCCTAATTCTGCCACTAGGGCCATGGGCGTGGTGGGGCCCAGCCGTCATGTACAGAGTGTAGCAATAGGGAGTCCCTCACTGTTGCATGGCCCTCCCCACGCGCATGCCGAATACAGGAGTTATGTATAGCAGTTTATCCAACCATTGGGAAAGAGCTGTCTTTTTAAAAGGAAAAGTATATATACATATATACATATATATAATCCCATTGTGCAAACAAGCTGGGAGAGGGGCATGTTCCCCAAGTGTGTACAATTGTGATTTTTAACAATTTAGCACTTTATAGGACTAGTCCCATGCCCCTTATCTCGTTGAAACTGCCCCATCTCCTGTTTCCCACCTTGCCCTTACTTGGGCTCTGCTAGTGCACCAGATGATAGGGGCTGCAAGAAGCCAGCACCGTTTCTCCAATCCTATAGTAATGGGAACCCCAAAGTCAGCCCCTAGACCTTGGGCTTCTTGGATCAGCGAAGAAAGGCACAAGAGGGCACAGCCCCTGCCATTGCTGGCCATTTGGCATCTTCCCAGGTGTCGTTTGGGTGCTGTTGTGGTCAATCCCTGCTCTCATATCATGTGTGTGACCCTGGGTCAGCCTTCCCAGCCTAAGTCTCTCATTAGAGCTCAGGTGCCCCTTTTATATTCCCCATGAAGGCCATTCTTTGTGGGCACCACCTATCTGTGCTTGGCCTCAGCTAGAATAGTCAAGCCAAGGAGAACAGCTATACATGGTTCTCCTGGGCCTAAATTAATTCTAGAGAGCTGAGCAAGGTCAGAGGTGAGGAGGACACAGAATAAAGGACTGGGGGAGCCCTCTACACTTGCCAGCGGGTCACCAGAGAAGCTGCCATGAGTGTGGCTGCCTCTATAGCCACATTTGACTTCTTGAGGAACAAGAGAGCGCCAATGGATGGGAGAGTCAGCGTGACCCAACGTCTGTGTTCCACTGTGCAGTGGCTTATTTTAATCAGTCTGCCAATTCAACCCATGTAAATCTCTTTGTACATTTGCTGTAGCCAGCAGGGCGCGGTTTGTGCAACATCTCTATGTGTGTGTGGCCTAAATAGTTGTGACTCAAGACTTGCTGATGTCAATCATCCATCTGGAAAAAAAATAATAAAAATGCAAACAAATGAGCTTATATCACTTTTAAAAGGCCTCTCCTGCCTGCTGCAGCCAGGACCCGGGGGCCTGAGGTCAGCAAGCTCGCTCCTCCACCACCACTTATGGTGTAAGCTTTAGGACCCATCCAAGTTAGTTATGGGTGTAAACTAAGGCCAATAAAAATGGCTTTTTGTCCAGGTGGCCTAAGTTTGGGAAACCCAACCTGGATAAAACAGAGCAGATGGCTTCTGTTCCCCACACCTCCACCCAAGCTCCAGAGGGCCTAGCTGTTCTCCCTCCCCACAGAGAACGTGGGAGTCAAAATCCCGATGCCAAGCCCATTACAAAACAATCACTCACTGCTCCAACCAGCAAATGTAGATTGAAGTCTTCATAAAAATGCTACCTCACATATGTCTGCCTGGCCCTGAGCTAAACTGAACTCAAACTCTTGCCACATTTATTGATTTTTTTCTTATTTATTCTAGCATTTCACACAAAGGAGGGAGAAAAGTAATTATCCAAGCAGGTCCTGGAACACCGGTAATTCTGCACAGATCTAAAAAGCCTTGCTTGGAATGTCATACACCCACATTCAACCCCACAAATACAGAAAACAGCTTCAGCAGAGTGGTCATCCTTTAAAGAAAAAATAATGGTCTTGAATAGGATTATAAAATCAGAGCAAATCTCTGGTCCCTTCAGTCCAGGATTCCCTTTTAGATGGCACCAAGGCATACTTTGTGAGAAAGAGTGGCCATTATTCTCTGGGATGTTATCTTCAAAGGTTAAGGGTCTGTCTGCAAAGAACTTAACTTCTCTTCAGATAGCATGCTAAGGGCTGATGATCTGTGTGACATCTGTCACAGCCTAGCTAGACCTCCGGGGTTAACCTAGCCTTACACTGCCCACAAACTTGCATTTCTGGCTGAGTGGGAGTCAAGCGGGTAGCAGTGCCATGTTGGGCTACTAATGCTGAAATGAAGAGAAACACTGAACTTCAGGAGTGTGGGGGCATCTGGCATCTGTAGAAAAGATTGGGAAGATCCAAGTAGATAATTAACCTAGCCAAATACCAGAGCCCACATTCATACAACTATAAGGGTAACAAGAAGAGTACCAACCCAGATGAAAACACAAGGGGAAAGAAACTGAAGGGAGCTTCAGCCAAAATAAGGATAAAGTTTTCTGAGAGTGAATCACTGCTGGGATGAGCTGTCTGGTAACAAGATTAGGTGGTTTTCTCATTTCTTTTGACTGGATCTGCCAATGTCAGGGTCCTGCCTAATTTAAAATGTTAGCTCATCAAATGTGAATCTGTTATCTCCTTAAATTTTTATTTTTGTCCAATAGGAGCTCCCAGGGCACGTTTGTGTTGGCCAGGCTTGTTTCCTGCTCTGCTGAAATGTGTCTCATTGTGGTCCTTTTCCAAGGCAGATCAGTATATAAAGATGAAATTTCAAGAGAAAAAAAGGGGAAGGGGGAGTGAAGGGAGAATTGAGCAACAGAACCAAGGAAATAAAGTATTCATTACTCTCCTACTGTTTGTCAGGGCGGGGGGGGGGGGGGGGGGCCTGTGACCTGACACAGGCCTGCCCAAGAGAAGAGGGAAGAGTACAGAAGATGATGTTAAGGGCATAGCCTTTGCTGACTCTATCTATGGCAGTTGTCACTGCCTGATCTCTTGGCATATTCTGTACTATGTATTTCAAGCCATTTGCGGTGCATAACAGTATGTAAGACTCTCTTCAGACTTAAGCACACCTAATATAGGGACATCCCAAGACACACAGAAAGTCATCTAGGTAATTAAGCTCCCCAGAACTGTACATCTCTGCCATGGTGGGGTCTTTGTATGTCACCTTTCTGTTCCCTATAGTTTAACTGCCCAGCCCACCTATGTGTGGTAGCATTTTTTATCTTGTTCTAGAAAACAAAGATCCTAAAAGATATCCCCTAATTCCAACCTTCAGCATTACAGAAGGAAGTTAGACCAACAACCCACTCCATTCTGCTGAGGAATTTGCTAATATTTAGTCTCTAGTGCTGCCCACAACTCCTTCACATTAGTATTGAGGGAGTCAGGGGACCCCTCTCAGCCAAAGTGGATGTTATTCTAACTGCACCCGCTTTCCCCCCAGCCAGAAACAGTCAATTGTTTCTGGCTGGTGGGCCACTCAAGATGACAGCTGGTTGAGAAATTTCTTCCAGTCCCAGAGGTAAACTAAAGATTCTTTTTTGTTTATTTAATATTTAAAAGTGCTCTTCCCAGACATCCGAGCAGACTATAACTGATTGGAGGTGACTCATGGCAAGTCAGGGGTACTGTAGAGCCTTAGATAAATTTGCTTTTATTAATCAGCCGCCCCTCGACCTGGAGGCGTGGAGTCCTCTACATCATATTCACTGCAGGTCCTTAGGAATCTTCTCCAAGTCTAATTTGCCCTAAGCAGAGGATGGCAGTATCTATTTTGTTTTTACAACAGAATAAACATAGCAGCCAAAGTGTTAGAGCTCATCTCTGAGAGCCAATTTATGATGCTGAGGTTAGATAAGGTTAGACATCACTTGGTTTGGTTTGGTAAGGGAGAAACTGGTGATGGTGTAGAATCCATGTCAATGGTACTGGCTGGTGCTGGTACTGGTACTGGTAGTACAACTAAGTTGTGCTCCTGGCGAGGGGTAAATTCAAGCCAGCACCCCCAGGGCATTCTTGGGTTTCAATTTTCCATAAGCTTATCCTACAATCCCAACATTTTGTGAAAGCTCAAAGTATAAAGACATTTCAGAAAGCAAGTTGATATCTGGAGGCATGTATCACAGAAGCATGAAAGAGAAAGGAACAAGCTGAAGTCACAGCACTCTGAAATCCAGAACTTTTCTATGTTACTCAACTGAACAAATACTTATGTAAAATGTGTGGTTGGTAGCCACCTAATATAGATATGGTTGGCTCAGTGTGGCACGGATGGATACTATCTGCAATCTAGCCTACCAAGAATCCATGGGAGGACACAATGCTTTTGTGAGGAAGAACAGGGCTATACCTACCCTTCCAGGAGTCTACTGGAATAGAACGAGCAGGATCCAGGACTTCCAAGGCAGAACAGCATCTCCTATGGGAATCAAGGGTACACTGGGTGTTGTATTCCCCATGTCTGCAACTCCAGGGAGATCTCATGTCTGCCACCCAAATGTCCATACTTGTCTCTTTCAAAGTCCTCTGAAGTATCTGCCCCATCCCCAGCACCCTGGCTCAGAGGGGTCCCTCAGTCACATCTCCCTCTGGGGACAGAGTATAGCATTAGACGGTGGTTCAGAAGTACTTCTTGAAGCTTGGGCAGAAGTGGGATTATACTTATCAAGGCACTACGCTGGTGTGGGATGAGATAAAGGCAAAATCAAAACACTCCCTGCCGTCAAGCATTTCACATTCTAATGGGAGAAAGCTAGGCCGTGAACCTAAAAGATCTATTTAATTCAACCTCTCTGTCCCTACCACCTCAGACCTCTCTTAATATGGCTTACTGCAAAGTTGTTTGTAGAACTCAGAATGATTGTGTGGGTTTGCCTTAGCCTATGATGAAAAGAACCGAGAGAAGACGGAGAATAAGGCTGAGGCTATGGAAATGCTTGCATTATTGTCTAGCCCAAACCTATGGAGAAATGGAGGATGCTAGGCAATGTGGTATGATTCAAAGAGAATTGGTTCTGGAATCAGAGAATCTGGGTTCAAATCTTGCCTTTTGACACTTCACATGGTCTTGGGTAAGTCATTTTGCTCCCCCAGCCTCAGTGTCCTCATTTGTAAAGTGAAGGGGTCAGACTAGATGGTCTCTACAGTCCCTTTTAGCTTGAGATCTACAATCTTATCATCTGAAACCACTGAAGGGTGAGAAGGGATAATTTCCAGAATGCTCTGAGCTCCTTCTTTTGGGGCCCTGGCTTTCCATTGGCCAGCATTTCTGCTCAGTTAGCTTTCTCCTCCCATCCTCACATGCTTTGTTCAGACCAAGGGCCTTGATCTCTCACTTGGCTTTACTTCTCCTCTGGAGCTCATCTGGCCCACTTCTTTCCACACCTTTCCAATCGCCAGTTAGGCAGTAACCCAGAAAAAGGTGATAGACAAAAGGGGTAAGTTATCAATGCTATAACATTAAACACTGCCTGGAAGATCTTCTCCAGAAATCCTCTGCCTAGAATGTTCTCCAAACCCTGAAGATAACAGATGAACTATATTTTTGTTTAAAAAAAAAAGCCTTAAAGTTTAAGGCACTAGAAATACAGACCTTCCTGCACACATGTATAGGAGTTAGGCTCATCAAAGATGAAGCTCAGTTCCTGGAACTGAGTCTGCCAGTTTCCACAAGAAGGAAATGGTCTGTCCTATGCATAGAATCGAGGGGAGAATGGAGATAGGATAGAGAACCCCCCTGGTACTAGGTTACAATTGCTGTTCTTTAAAGTCCAATTTCTTCAGTTTCTTCCTGTATCGATCTTCCTTCTCCCTACTCATATGGCAATATCTAGTTCAAGCTTTCATCACTTTTTACTTGGACTACTGTAACAGTCTCCTAATTGGCCTGTCTCAAGTTTCTCCTCTCTCAAATCCACCCTTCAAACAGCTAGCAAAATGATTGTGCTTAAACAAAGGTCTGATCATGCCATTCTCTTGCTGAATAAACTATGGTGGCTATTTCCTAGATGTAATATGCAAAAATCAAATACAAAATACAAACAATCGAATACAAAACCCTCTGTTTAGCACTTAAAGCCCTTCATAATCTGGTCCCAATCTACCTTTACAGGCTTAGTATATGTTAGTCCCTTTCGTGTACTCTACAATTCAGTCAACAGTCCTTACTACTCTTCAAACACATCATTCCATCTCTCATCATCTTTGCACCAGCTGTCTAAACACCTGGAGTATCATCCCCTTCTTACCTCCACCTCTTCGAATTCCTAGTTTCCTTCAAATGAAACTTTTCCTGATCCTCCTAACCACTATACTGTCTGGAAAATGGTTCCGCCCCCCCCCCCCAAATTGCTTTGTATTTATTTTGTATAAACACATACACATATACATACACATACACACAGTAATATACATACATATGTATATACATACACATATTCCACCCCTTCTATAGAAGGTAAGCTGAAGGCAGGGACTTTTTTTAGTAAATAGCAATTTTTTTTCCAATTACATGTAAAGATAGTTTCCAACAGTCGTTTTTATAAGATTTTGTTCTTAAGATTTTTATACGTATTTCTATATTATTCTATACATATTCTATATTCTTTATATGAGATTTTTGTTCTTTGTTTATGAGTTCCAAATTTTTCTCCTTCCCTCTCATCACCCCTCCCCAAGAAGACAAGCAATCCAACATAGGTTATACACATGCAATCATGTTAAACATATTTCCACATTAGTCATGTTGTGAGAGAAGAAACAGAAGGAAAAAGCCACAAAAGACCCCCCAAAACAAAAAAATAAGCGAAAATAGTCTCCCTCAATCCACATTCAGACTCCATAGTTCTTTTTTCTGAATGTGGATGGCATTTTGAAGGCAGGGACCACCTTCTGTATTCTTTATTGTTCCTGTATTCCTTAGCTACTAGCACAATGCCCAGAACATAGTAGGTGCTTGATAAATGATTGCTTAAAATAAATGATCTATTGATTCATTTCAATAAATATTTATTAAGCACCTACTTTGTGCTGGGAACTGGAATACAAAGTCAACCACCACCAATACAAGAAAACTGTATAAAACTTCTCAAGGAGAATAGGTATATTCTGCCTTCCACTTCCTTGTCTTTGGGATTCTGAGACGACGTTTGGGATTCTGACCTCCAGAACTCTGTAAAGGCTTTCAGTTGTTACTACATGCACAGAAAAATAGACGACTTGTTGAAATGGAAGCTCTATTTAGAATACTCATCATTATTATTGAGTATGCTAAGCTACAGCAGGCTAGGGCACAGTGGACAGAGTACCAGGCCTGGGAAAACCCAAGTTCAAATCCAGCCTCAGACACCAACTGTGTGACCTTGGGCAAGTCACTTAACCCTGTCTGCCTCAGTTTCTTCATATCTAAAATGAGCTGAAGAGGGAAATGGCAAACCACTTCAGCATCTTTGCCAAGAAAATCCCAAATGGGTTCACGAAGTAAGACAAGACTAAACAAGAAAAGCCAGAAATCTGGTTACCAAAGGCCTGCTTCCCTATCATTTCATTACTATTTTATAATTAATTCTACCTGATGATACCAAAAGGCATTGAAAGGAAAGAAAATATAAATGAATCCATCTTGCCCAGAGTCGTTCTTGCGATGGTTGAGTTGTGCAGAAACTGTCTACTTTAAAGGAATTTTTTGCCTGTTTTTTTTTCCCCCTCCATTCTTATCGGAGGATTTTGTTTTTCCCCTCCCTGGCATGACACTGGAGAGTCAAGAAGACTTGGAATTGAATACTGCCACAGACACTTCCCAACTGTTGATCCTAGGCTCAATCTAAGTCAGTTTTCTCAGCTGGAAAAAAGGGATAACTATTGTACCTTCCTCACAAAGTTGTTGTGAGGCCCAAATGAGAAAGTGCTTCATCATCAAATACCCAGCTGTAAGAGAGTCAGAGGCTGTGTAACGGAATAAAATGATACTGATTCTGCAGTCAGGTTACCTGGCTTCCGGACCCTGGCTCTGACACTAGCTTTGTGGCCTTGGGCGCTTCCTGTCTTCACTCTGGGCCTTAGCTTCCTCATCTACAACATGGGCATAGTAATACTTGCATGACCTACCTATACCACAGACTTGTTCTAAGTTCTTTTTAAAGGTTATAGCTATAGAAATGTGAGCTATTTATTACACTTCTTCAAACACCAGAATTCTTCAGTTCCAACACCCATGCTCTTGAGCATCATGAGCATTGTATTGTGGAGATTCCTGAGAATAGCACTGAGAGAGGCTGCTGTAAACACTTCCACCACTGTCGCAACGTGTGAAGGACTGCACTTTCCAGAAGAAACAATTCCTGAAGCTTCCTCACCGGCTAAGCTTACCCCGAGAAGAGCTTAGGAGCTACAGTGTGCTATAGAAAGCATATGCCCAGAGGCTAGCTTTCTTGCTCTCAGTTCTGTAAGCTCGATGCCTCAGTACACAACACCTTCCATTAGGATTCCAATTTTGAATAGCTCAAGGCATCACCAAATTCTGATTCTAAGCCAAAGCTCCCCATACGAAGGAATAACATCTTAGCCATTAAAGTTGTAACTTGCTTAATTAACTCTGTAGTTCTTAAGCTTTTTTTGTGCTACAGTGGTCTATGTACCCCTTCTCAGAAATGCATAAAATAAATTATGTAGTATTACAAAGAACATCAATCATACTGAAATACAGTTAACAAAATATTTTTAAAAATCAAAGGGTCTAGGGGAAGAAAAAAAGATATGATTTGGGAAGGATTCTGCTTCAGCCCTCTTCCCAAATGGAGTAGAAGAGCAAATGCTCCAGCCATGCTTTTTCCTCTACAGTGATCCTTGCTAGGTTTAGAGGGGTGGACCAAATACTGGAATCCCCAGGACTCCAAGATCATTTCTACCTTCCTCTGCCCCTTGTTCTAGGAATTGACTCTACAACTTGTGGATGATAATTTAACTGCCTACAGCAAAGATCCTTAGCCTGCAGTCCATGAACTTGCTTTTAAAAATATTTTAACTGTTTTTCAATATGATTGGCTTCTTTTGTAATCCTATGTACTTTATTTTATACATTTGAAACATGATTCTGAGAAGTAATCTACAAGCTTCATCAGACTGTCAAAGGGTTTCATGGCACAAGAAATGACCCACACTAGAGGCAGGTTTGCATAGGAGGAAAAAGGACTGGAAGCGGAGTTTGGAATCTTGTGAGGTTTTGATTCTTGGCCCTGATACTTACCATCCATGTGATTATCTTTTTCTGTCCCTGTCCATAAGAGAATTTTGGGGACTTGGGGAAATTGCACAAAAGAGTCAAACAAGCCAATTATGCTTAAAGCGAAAGGTCTTTATTTCTAAACATTTTAACTCACATAAGGAAAGGCTAGAGGCCTAACATAAATTAAGGAGGAGGGACAATTAGGGATGTAACTTAGGTCACCAGAACTTTAAAAAAAATGTTCTTCAGGAAACTGCAGGCAGAGGAATGGGGTCAATGGTCCTATGTGAGGCTGGCTATACCCAGGTTTTGTCAGATTTTTATTATGTCACATCTCCCGGCTGATGGGACTCCTGGGTTGTTTTTGTACTTTTTTTTTTTTAATCAACTCCATACCAGGATCTTCTTGATGCAGGTAGGGGGCCACGAGTTTTAGGCAGAGGATAATGCAGGTTCTCATATGTAGGCATGCCTCAACAGTTTCCAGTCTCTAATAAACACAGGGAGACACAAGGGATTAACTGCCAGGGCCCCAAATGCCTCAGCATGGAGCTGAGAATTTGCTAGAAAAAGAAAGAAGAGCTAGTACAGAGTGGAAGTATCCTATCAGAAGAAAAAGTGGACTCCAATAAAAACTAGAGTTTTTTTTAAATATGATCACAATGACCTTAGACAAATCATTTCCCCTCTTTGGTCCAGTTTCCATTTGTAAAATGAAGGGGCTGGATTAAATGCTCTAAGGTCCCTTCTACTAAATCCCACAATGATCAAAAAATTAACTGATTGTTTCAGATAATGTTAGGGACACACAAAGTTATTTTAGAACTCAAATTGAACTACGGTCATTCAATAAGCATTTGTTAAGTACCTACTATCTACAAGGCACTGTATTAGGCAGTGGAGATGCAAAGACAAAAAGCCCTCAAGGAGCTTACATTGGTGGTGGTAGGGTTCCATTATTCACATCGAGAAGTAAATGAAATAAAATTTGAGGAGAAAGAGAGAGCACAGCCAGTGAAATCAAAAAAGGATTCTTATAGGACCTGGCACTTAAGATGATATCTGCAAAAAGTTATGAGGCAGAGGTGAGGAAGAAACATTCCAGGCATCAGGTATAGCCCCTGAGAAGCACAGAGGCTAGAGACAGAACAGCAAGCAGACCAACTTGGCTGGAGCAGAAAATGTATGAAAACAAGTAAAACGTGAAGCCTTGGAAAAGTAGGCTGGTATTGAATTGTGAAGGCCTTTACATAAGGAACTAAGGAAATTGCAATTTCATGCGGATGATGGGAGATGTCTTGACTGGTGCACAAGCCCGATTTAAGTGAGGTAGAATTGCACAAAGTTGTCAGCCTCACTCTCTCTTCCAGAGTCTAGTGGCAGGACAAAAGTCAGGATAACTGGAGTGGATGACTTTGGAGTCTTCAATGTATGACCAAGCTCTAAGAGCCCCACATCCCCTGCTTCCACCTCCTTCACGGCCCACTGGAACAAAATGTTCTCATCTACCCATTCCACCAGGAGAAGTCTTCACATGCTTGGGGTACACACGCCCATAACTCATGATGGGTTTGAGGCCTGTTGGTTATCCTCAACCTGGTTTGGCCCATCTGCTGAAATGGTTTACCAGGGTGTGGCTGCTGCACATGCTACAACTTCGTGGAACCACAGGTGAGAGTTGAGTGAGAGATGGACCCCACAGATGGATAAGCAGCCCTGAAAATGGTTTGGTAAGCCTTTATAACAGAGGTATAGTCCTCCCTGAACAGTCATACATTTCATGTAGAGGCAACAGGGAGCCACGAGAGATTCTTGAGCAAAATATTATTTTGGCATCTGTGTGAAGGATGTTTTAGAAGAGATAGAGAAATAGAGCATTTATTAAGCATTATGGGCCAGGCACCGTGTTGAGCTATGGGGATATAAATAAAAGCAAACAAGGTAGTCTCTGCCTTCACAGAATTTACATTCTAATGGGAAACATCGACCAATAAAGGGGAGTTGGAAGGGGGTTCACACTGGTCAGCAGAGTGTGGACATGACCAGGAAGCAGCATGGAGGCCTGGTTCCAGAAAAGATCAGGCAAAAACTTACCCATAAGAGCCAGGGGCAAAGTTCAGGAAGGGAAAGATTTGAGACAGGTTAATTAATTAGGTTAAGGAAATAGTCCAGGTGAGAGGGACTGAACTACAGTAGTAAACAAGTAAACGGAGAGAAGGTAACAGGTACTTAAACTGTTGTGGAGGTGAAATTGTTGAGACTTGATAAGATTAGATGTGGGATATGGGAGAGAAAGAAATCTGGGTGACTGGAAGAATGACGGTGTCTATTATAGATAAGGAGATTTTAGCCAGAAAAGATGAGTTCTATTTTGGACACATCTGAGTTTGACATAGTTATGGGACACGGGAGTGGAGATGTCTAGAGGGCTTTCAGTAATGAAGGTCTGAAGCTCAGGAGAGAGATTAAAGCTGAATTTGGATGTTTTAGCAAATAAGGAAATATTAACTTTTAGAGCGGCTCCAACTATGCCTTATGTTTAGCATCCATTTTTTTCTGTTTTAAAAAAATATCACTTAACTTTCCTAACGAATTCCACCAAACTCCCTCTCCTGTAGGGCCATCCCTAAAATAAAGAACAAAAGGGGATAGAGGCGGTATTCAGCAGAACAAATCCATCTTTCTATGTACATATGTACGTGTATATATATGTGTGTGTACATATACATATATGTACACATATATATATAAGCAGTATTCCTTGCAGTCTTCCACCTCTGCAAGGAAAGAAGAGAGAAGTTGGCATTCATTTTCACAGACTGCTCTAAAGCATGCCAAGTCCCTCAGATCTACTTGTCAAACATGTCACCTACCCCCAAATAAAATAACCCTCCTTTTGTAATCAGGGTTTACTATTCAAGAAAGATAATGTATTCATGCCCTCTAGGGTACATGAGAACATATAAGAAAACTACAAACTATAATTAATGCAAGCTCTTTGAGGTGAGAAGCCGTTTTGTTTTAGTATCCCCAGTTATCTGGCCTGCACTTAATACATATTTATATAACTAAATTCACCACCACCACGTTGCCTCCTGCCCCCACACTCCCCTACACCACACACACCTTGAAGGAATTTAAAGAAGACTGTGAAAAGACTGCAGGAACCCACAACAGAAAAGGAAAGACTTGGAGGGGATACAATAGCTTTACCTATTTAGCTCCAGAAGGCAGAGCTGGGAGGAAAGGGTGGAAATGGCAGAGAGGCCAATTTAAGTTTGATGAAGGAAAAACTTAATAATAATTAGTGCTATCCAAAAATGGAACATATTCTCAAGAGGCGGTTGATCCCAACTTAACTGAAGTCTGTCTTCAAACTGGATGACCACTGGTTGGAAAAATTGTGGAACGATTTCCTGGGCATGTACGAGTTGGAGTAGATGACCTCTGAAGTCCCTTCTAGCACAGATTCTTGAACGGGACACCTATAACAAAAATAACAAAAAGAACTCCTGAATCTTGTAATCACATTTAACAACTCAAAATCACACGAACCCAAAATGTGACTATTTATCACAGTCAATCTAATAGTTCTCTTTTTCCTGTATTCCCAGAAGAAGTATAATGCTGTCACTCTTCCCTATGGCCAATATTCAACCACTCCAAAATACAGCCTTTTCTGATCTGGTGAAAGCTACCTATCCAACAATTTCATACCACTTTACATACCTCTCGTGCACTTATTATATCCTAATTAGTATTGCAATCACCTTGAGGGGAAAGGGTCAGGTCTTTTCATCTTTACAATTGCTTCAAGTCACCAGCACAATATATTACACATAGTAGATGCTTAATAAACATTTGTTAATCAATGGACCAAAAGAGGAATTGTGATGCTTTAGGGGAAATTGAGATGACTCATTTTTCACCCTATTATGATTCAAGCAACTGTAGAGAATAAATAATTTTCTAAGTCTGACCTCCAATGACTTAGATTAAGAGAGAAGACACAGTCAATAGGGTCACAGTAAGACCTCCTAGATTCTGGTTGTGCCAAATCAGACTGACTTTAGGGCAAGTCAAGTAACATACTCTCTTTTTAGCTATTTTTTTAAGATTTGCTTCCACTAGTTTATCAAATGAGGTTCAGATGCACTTTAAAAAATTGCTAAGGCATGATGTCTGCACTACACATTTCACACTCTTGATTCTGGCTACAAATACACTTCTTGTTCTCTAAGAACACAGTGATAGAATAATTCTGAAAAAAATGCTTGGACAAAAGATGCGTCAAGGAACATTAGAGAACCTGTGGATTTGTTGGGTGGGAGCCTTGGAGAGTTGCCAAAGTCCAGACAGCAAAACAGAGTCAATATGAGAGGAGAAATTTTAACCCAGGTTGCTGTATCCATTACACCAAAAGAACTACTAAATGTTTCAAAGAGCTTCTTTACTATTGAATTGCAGATTATCTTGAAACAACATTCATGTTTTCCTGGCTTTCCATGCCCATTCTAGACCACAAAGACCTAACTATAAAAGAACAACACCTTCCAAAATAAATAATTTAAAGTATGTTCAGCGGCAGCAAAAGGCATAGCACAAAATGAATTCTTCTGGAAAGGTAATTCTAGGAATGATTCCAGTTTTATCAATTAAAGGTTGGGTGGGTGTGAGAAAGATCAAACAATAGAACCAAAGTCAGAAACTTTAGGATTCTTGACTGAGTGTAGAGCTACACTGATGACTGGCCAGGATGCTAAATTACGTGTTCTCCCTACTAAACGCCAGTCAAGAAAGCCAGTTTGTACATTTTGTACACAGTAACTACTAGGTAAATGGTAAATACAATTTTCCCAAAGAATAGGTGGGGTACAGGGTGTTCAAAATGCAAAGAGACGACAGAAGATAGAGAAGACAGTTTAAAATTCCAACAAAACACTCATGTGAAACGCCACCAAAATGTTATGCTTGCTTGTAAATTTTATTGACAACTGTTTGGTCCCAACACACAAAACAGCACTTTGAACCACAAAGAGTGTTCAAACAAAGTAGACAGTTAAGAAAACATTTCTTCCCTCTACCCAATCCAAAACAAACAGTGCAGGATGGGAGAGGGTGTTTTGGTGACTTTTTGTTTAAACAGACAAATCTAAATTGGTAAATCTTTCCAACCAGAAATAATTTAATTGTCCTAATTCTTACAGATCATTTAGTCACATCATTTAATTAAGCCTTTGGATTAAAAAAATATATTGCAATTGGATTGGCCATTTTATAATACATCATGAACACAACTTCCCACCTAATGAATTTTCTTACTTTCAAACAGCAATTTATTAGAATTACACATGGACCTAGGCCCACCTGGCTGACCTTCATAAATAGTACAACTGCCACATTCATAAGATATTGCAGGATTGCAGATTCTTCTTCCCTTATGATTGCCTCAAGAACCTTTTCTTTTGGACTGTTTCCAGTGACTTGTAATTACACCTTTTATGTTCTTTTAAGTCTGCAATATTTTGCATATTTTTAAAACAAAAGTCCCAGTGTGCAGACTCTGCCTTATGAAATCTTCCTGTAATTAACTGATGTTTTCAAACAATAAACTGATGAAATGTTTAAAAGCATCTTAAAAAAAAGTTGTTTGCATTTTTTTCTCATTGTACTATGTCTGTGGAGGAAATATGCCTACAGAAGGAGTCACATGTGCCATTATACTCAGAAAAATTTCCAGTGAATCTCCATCTGAATCATGGCCATATACCAAATACTAAGAATCTCTGGTTTATTTGTTTTTAAGACAAAACCTAACTTGTAAAATTATCTCTGTAGTAGCTATTCTGTGGCATTTTCCCAAATGCTGGCGATGAAATCTGAGCCCATTTTCTTGCTTTCTAGTACATTACAAAAATATTAACCTCAAAAAAGAAATCACTTAACTAGTGGAAGACATCGTGTGACAGGTTCTTTCTGTTTTATGAGCACTTCCATCTGTCTCTTTGCCCAACAAATACAATCCATTGTAAATGCTGGGTTTACCCAGAAGGGGTAAGAGGCCATCTGCCAATGGACATTTCAGCCAACTCTAAAGTAAGGCCATTCCACTAGTGCAGTGCTACTTCAAAGGCTGGCTTTTCCAAATGCCAAGATCAAACACCACAAACAACTGAACACGCTATCAACACTAGAAGTAACCATCAGAATAAAAACAGTTAAAAGACGATATGCCAACATACACACAAAGCTTCCCAGTTACCAAAACTTACTTTAAAAGTACAAAAACAAGGTTAAGCAGATCAACCTTGGCCTTTCCCTGCATAGATAGAATCACTGTGTCTCTTTCCAGTGGAAATAGTATTGATACCTCTCAGGTTAAAGCACTTCTCATAACCTGCTCTGATTCATAATTTATGCATTTAATGCATAGTTTAGAAAAATCAGATTCTTTCTCACCAATACCACCTCTAGACACACAAAATGTGTGTGTTGTAACCCAAACATTGACTTTAAACTCAAGACACCAAGACCATCTCCTTTTCCTTAACCTAATCCATGTCAAACTGGAACATAACATAAAAGGGAAGCTTAAAACATCCTCAACTTCCTAGAAAGCTCCGAAATGGAACTGAAAGTGACAAAAAACATTTAAAATAAATTTTGTCACAAAGCCACATCTGTCATCTCCAGACATAGTAAAATGAAAAATGAGGTGGACTTACAAGTCACACAGAAACAATTACCATTCATACCCCTACCTACAAATACATTCAAAACTCCTTGTTTACCCGTTCCATTCTAGTTCATAAACACTTGTTTACTTAACAGGCTTTTTGAAAGACGGATCATGCATTTTATTAATACTGTCTGAAAACATCATCAGTAAGCAGTGGTCTAACAAATGTCATATGCTACATGTAAGATTACACCACTGATGAAGTTCAATGGAAATAAAACCCAAATCTTTCTACTTGAATTCTTACCTCTTTCTTTTTACCGAACACCATTTTATTTCATTATAATTAAGAAAATTTGGTAAAATACCTAAAGGATTCTTGACTGAGTGCTGGGAAGTTTTTTCAAATAATTAAAAAAACTCTTCAGCCAAAAGCTGTGTTCAGGGTAAAAGGAACAAAAACATTTTCAAATCCATCTTAATATAAATTAAATGGCTCATAGGGGTTTTCATTAAAACATGAAAGGGCGTGCAAATAGCTTTGAACCTATTTTTTTGTGTGCAGAGTCAGACAGTGCTTTTCCGTCCTAATTCCATGTCACAAATCAAAGTTAAAGTTTGGTTATGGGTGCAAAAGAAAAGTTGGCTGCCAATTTCACTTTGTTTTTGTGTTGCTTTTTGGCTGGGCTCTCCACTGGGTCCTTGCTTGGCCGAGACTCTGAGATATCCAACGATGAAGAAGGAGGCACTGAGACATTTTCCAATGCATCAGGCATCCCAGGGCCAGAGGTCAGTTTTTCTTTGCTTTCTGTCATTTTAGTTTGTTGTTCTTCTGTTAAAACCATAATTTCTGTGAAGACAGAAAGACAAACACTAAACCAAGAGTTCTTTGTGACTTGGTAGAGAAGTACTAAACTGCTGTTTGAGACACTTAGAGATTAAGTGACTTGTCCAGAACTGGGATTTGAACCTACATCTGCCTGAGCAGTGCCCTCACCATTATACTGAGCTGCCTCTAAAATACTTTGGATTAATTTTCCATGTCACATACACGCACACTCTACAAAGTAGCTGTGCTTCCGAAAAGTTGTATCAATCAAATTTAAATAAATAAGAATCCACATCTTTCTACCGAAGTAAAGAATAATTTCAGATGTTCTATTCATTTCTAGCTGATTTCTCAATGGGCAATGACTTCTGACACTTTTTTGTCTCAAGAATCTGTCAGCTAGATAATGATCCATATAGGAACTCACAACAGAAAAGCTATTGTAAGGAATCCTAAGTGAATGAACTTCTTTGTAGTAACAAACTTCCTTGTGTAAAGTTGATTTTTTATATACTAGCTTTCCTTAAAGGAAGATACACTGGTACCTGGGATTGTGCAAAGTATCCCACATACTCAAACATCCACTGAAGAACAAACACTGATACTTCATAACTTGTAATCAATGTGGAGGTATACGAATAATTTTGCCTATTATTAACCTTCAATTTCACAGAAACAAATTTACCCAAGTTGTAGATCATCCAGACAATCTGACTGTCATTCAAAGCTCCTTCATAACTTAAGACATCCCTCACTCTCCCCTTTCTGGTCTTCTTCTATCTTTCATTACCTTCCTCCCCTCAAACCCACACATACTCCTCAATCTAATGATCCTGGTCTCCTTGCTGTTTCTCAAATGAGACACTCCGTCTCTTGGTTTCATTCACTTTCAGTGGCTGTCCCTCCTACCTGGAATGTTCTCCTTATTCATTGTCACCTCTTAGATGCCTTCAAAACCCAACTAAAATCCCACCTTCTATGGGATGGAAGCTTTTCCTCCCTTAATTCTACTACTTTTCCTCTATTGATTATTTATCGTTTAGGCTGTATTTAGCTTTTGTGTAGATAAACTTTAAGCTCCTTGCAGCAAGAACTGGTTTTTTGTCTTTCTTTGTATTCTTAGCACTAATCACAGTGACTGGGACATAGTGGGTACTTTAAAAAATGCTTACTGACTATTAGGTCACACTAAAGAAATACAAGAACAGACATGAGATAAAACTCAAATCAGGCTATGCAACTGCTTTTGCACAGCTCTTACAAAAGCTCTTTGGGTAGGAAACTGAAATAAATTAAAAGAGCTGATTTTTGTCATTTTATATAATATGCTATTCTTTATAGGTATGTGGCATAATACTTATTTTATCTGTAGATTTCATTTATCCACAATACTCTCTTTGTCCTGTTTGTAACAATAACTGAAAGCTAGCTATAAAGGTCAAACACTGGGAATTTTACCACGTAAAATAATGACTTCCATACATTTAACTGTCCACTTAAATTTATACAACAGTTAAAAAAAAAAAGCTCCCTTTTCCAGGTAAATGATGAAAACTCAGTGAATCCTACCACAAGGAGTTCGAGGATGTTCCTCAAACTGAATAAGATCAGTAGACTCAAGAACGACTGGATCAGGTCTCAGTTGTGGGGATGGCAAGCAAGAAGGGACTGGCTCACACAAAAGGTCTACAGGTGAAGTATTAGTTAAACAGAGGAGCTCCTGCTCGGTTTGATTAGGACCTGTGGGAAGAAGAGACCAGGAATACTCTGAAAAGGTCAGCTGATCAGACTTCTAAGAGAAATGTTAAAAAAAACAAACAAACAAACAAACCCAGCAACTGCACACTGAGTCATGTCCCAACCTGGAGGACTCCTTTAATAAAGGAAGAATACCATCTTCCATCAAAAAAAAAAACATATTTGAAGAAAAAAGATCATCACTATTTCTGGCACTCAAAAAACTTAAGAGTCCTGGAAGAATAAATTAAATGGATTACAGTGATTCAAAAGAACAAATTAATTTCCCCAATTACTTGGTTTATCTTTCCTCAGCCTTTTCATTTTTTACATGGGAGAAATACGACCAGCTCTGTCTACCTTAGAGGACTATGTGAAAATTAAGTAGTACAAGTGAAATGTTCTTTAAAAGTAAAAATTAAAATGTTCTTTAAAAGTAAAAATTAAATATAAAGGCCAAGGCCCTAAACCACGCGTGGAGAACCTGTGGCTTCAAGGTCATATGTGGCCTTTTAGGTCATTGGGTGTAGCCTTTTGAATGAGTCCAAGTTTTACAGAACAAATCTTTATTAAGGGATCTGTTCTATAAAGTTTGGATTCAGTCAAAGGGCTGCACCTGAAGACTTGGCTCTAAACCTTTATTAGGCCTACTGGCTCAACAACTGCAGACAAAATAACAGACATACCATACTATCTAGATCAGGCCTGCAAAACATGAGGCCCACCAAAGGATTCTGAGCAGCAAGGAAAAACCTTGCACAATATATTGCCTGTGGGCCACAGACTGATCTAGATAAATCATGTGGTCACAAAATTTTAGAACTGAAAAGGGACTTGGAGACCACTATCTACACTGCTTCACATAAATTTAATGGGGAAAATAAGTATTAAGGCACAGCTAGGTGGCACAGTGAATAGAGCACCAGCCCTGGAGTCAGGAGGACCTGAGTTCAAATGTGACCTCAGACACACTTACTAGCTGTGTGACCTTGGGCAAGTCACTTAACCCCAACTGCGTTGCCTTACCTCCTCCAAAAAATAAAATGAGGATTAAGACATTAAGTGACTTGCTCACAGTCACAGTACTAGTGACAAAGCCTGCATTTGAGCCTTGCTCTCCTGACTCCCAGTCCAAAGTCAAATTTTTCCTATTGATGCCTAGAATGAATTGATATTTGTATGATATAGTGCCTGCAACCCTCTCCAACACTCTTTAACTTTATTGGTCAATAAGAATTGTCAAAAGCCCTCTCTGCTTTGTATTCAAGAGCAATAGGTATAAACCTTGAACTTTATCTGTGACCTTGTTTGTGTTTACTTATCCTGTTTTCTCTTACCATTAGCACACATTTCCAGGGTAAGTCCTAAGGAGGCACAAGATTCAGGTGTCTCCAGAGTAAGCTCACTGTTGTCTTCTGTCTGGTTTTCATAATCACTCACATGACTGGCAGGAGAAAAACTGGGAGAACTCAACCGAGCTAGAAGACAAAACATACACAAGTCAGAAAATATAAATTACTGGATGAAAACTTTTTTTCTTTTAAAGTTTACTCACTTTTCATGTCATTTTTTAAAACAACAATTCTCTTGTGACCATGTCCTTTTATCCAGACCACCTACAACAAAACATATTTCTAGTCAACGGAGGGGAAGGTGGGGGAAACTACACACACACACACACACACACACACACACACACACACACACACACATACACACACACAGAGAGACACCCTTAAATCTTATCAAGCATGATCTTGCCTGTCAAGAATTCCAAGTCCTTCAAGAATCATCATATTTAACCCAAAGTTGAGAATTTAGTAGCTGCAGATAAAGAAATATGCCTGGAAAGTTGAAAATAATTTTCTATATTTTTTTCCTTAGCTATTGAAGCAGTATGGACTAACTAAAAATAATTTATCTTTACAAAGCTTATATTTATAAAACAGAAGATATTCCTCTCCTTTAGAATCATAATTTCTAGAATACTATGAACCAATTTCCTAATTTAAAATACGACTTCTTTGGTGTACATATAACTTAGATACTTCTATGTACAAATCTCTTAATGTTTCTGTTTATATGACACTAAAAAATCGAATACATGCTTGAGTTCCTCATTTTAGTAAAATAATACAGCTTATCTGGTGTATATTTTCAAATTTAAACTAAATATAAATTTGAGTTAAATTTCAACTGCTTGCCGCTGTATTAGTCTGGCAACAGAGTGAACATATGGCTCTATAAGAAGGTTCTCAACACAAATCAAAGTGTAAATGGCTACCTGAGGAATTGACCCCAAGAGCTCCTCCAGGCTACTATAACCATAGGTCTTGGGCTGCAACACTTCTCCTATATATTTGGTATAGGCCACAGGGAATTCATGAAGGAATATTTGCTGGTAGTGGTAGGTGTGAAGTAGAGACCGAACATTTTTTGCAAACAAATATAAACTGGTGAGCTTCACATACTCTTCTGTCGTGTCAGTAGTAAAAACCTATTAACATCAACAACAATAACGATTTTTAAAAACCAGAAGCATTACAATCCGAGCTACCCTATTTGGGAAGCTACAACAAGAACAAAATCTCTTAAGACCTAAAATTCAAATTCCAACCAATGTATTAAGACTATTCTAAAGACTAAAGTCAAACTGTTTTATACCTCAACCAAGTACGGCAGACTCTTCAAAAGTTCAGACAAGGTCATGAATCCGTATTCACAAGGGTTGAGAAAAGCACTATAGGTAGTTTCATAATGTCTCTTGAGCTGGTCAACAGAAAGAAAGGAGGTTTCTTCCCAAGACATTAACACCACCAGTAGCTGGGCAGTGAGAGACCGAAGAGACTTCCTATTTATCAGCTGAATCTGCTTGCCAGATTCTGTATCAGCAACCTGAGAAAGGACAAAGAATGTGAACTTTCAAAACTGAGACCATCTAGGCCACATTAATGCAGTTATACTTTTTGTGGTCGGTGAGACCTGCTGATAAAGAGATAATGCTCCTGAATTATTTCTCCTAAAGTAAAGTGTTATTATCCATTAGACCAAAAGTTAGGTAGATGAGACAATAATTTGTTTTCTAAAATTCTAAGAGAAATCTAGGAGTAAAATACTCAGACAGGAGACAGAATGAAACCATCAGTCCAAAAGGTTAATGTGTTGTTGGTTTGAAAATGCAGCAGTGAAGGAGAGAACAAAACTAAAGCCTTGGCTATCTTATTTTACCTAATAAAATGCTGATAATAACTTGTAAAGGAAGTTTGATAAGAAGCAATTTTTTAGAAAACTCAAGTTAATGGTAAACTACATTACTTCACTATAAGCAGTTCCTGGTTAATCTGCCTTCACGAATTTCCCATGGCTTATGCAAAATATATAGAAGTGTTATAGCACAAGAACTATGATTGTAATAGCCTGGAGCAGCTCTTGGGAGCAATTCCATAGGAAAGTGCTTAACACATAGTAGATTCCTCATGAACATCTGTTAACTGACTGATAGACTGGCAGATGAAGCTAATTTAAACATTAAAGCATTGAAAAAATGTAAAGCACATAATCAGGCCACTATAAAATTTATTCCAAAAAGAAAAATTAGTTTACCTTTACAACATGGCAGAGTTTTTGCATTAATGCTGGAACTGAACTGACATCATAGTCTTGGAGACGCAGAGTATAACCGAAAGTTTTACCATATTCTGTAAGTAAATCAGTCATCATAAGACAGTTGTCTTTCTGAGACCGAAGAAGTTTAACAAACTGGGCAGCTAAAGCCTTGACGCGTTCTACCTCTGTCAACGTAAGGATCTTTTCTTGCCCACATTCCAATACCTGAAAAAGAGAAACAAAAGGAAATGAAATGTTATAACTAAATGAGCAAATACTAGGCCTTCATGTATATAAAACTATTAACTAGAAAGTACTTTTGTTTATCTTAGCAATAGTATAATGGCTTACAAGGGTTTATTTCTTAAGATGTTTTTTCTCAGTTTCCCCAACTGTTCATAGTAACCACAGCACTTGTCATATCTCTGCATTACTAAGATCACTAATTATAAAAAAACTGATACAGATAAAGACCTTTTATGAATGTGAAGATACTCTAAATAAACCATTACAGTGCTGGCTATGGGTATGTGTAAACAGCCTATCACTCAGACAACTGTTCAAATTTATTTTCGACTTGGCAGTATTTGCTGTGGGCAGTTTGTATTCAGCTGGTTTAAAGGTCACTGAGACAATATGTTCTTAAGATCCGGACATATGGAAACAAAGGGGCAGAAGTAACAACAATAAAGGCCATTTTCTCTCCTACAGCCTGAAAAATAACATTTTCTGATTCCTGGACTCTGAATGTAAATGCCACTGCATTGAAGTGGCACTCATACGTTTGCAGAGTGTACCCCTTTCTTGTTTTCATCTCTCCCCCAAAGCAAAAGAAAGTTACTTGTCCTCTCTCTGGCACACTTCTAGTATCAAGCCTTCCTTCCTGTGCCGGGTTCATCTATTCTTTAAAAGGTTAATTACTAGAGTTCTAACACACTCTCTAACACACATAAGTTTTTAAATGTGTTTGAAAAAATACAAATCATGAAAGAAATGATTCTGAAAGCTAACTAATGAGTTATCTAAAAAATCAATACAAAAAAAAATCAACTAAATCTTTTTTTATTTAAAAATCATATGAACACTCCAAAATGACATAACAGCCAGTGACTTTCTTAAAGTACTTCAGTGTACTGCAATTATCATGTGCCTGAAATTATTATGGCATGGCAATACAGGTACTCAAAGTGAAAATCTTCTCCACAAACTGCACACAAAAGCAACCTAATTTTAAGTTAGATGTTCTTTTGAACTTACTTGTAAAACATCAGGAATGGCCTCAAAAAGTTCAAGTAGTTTAGTAAATCCATAGTGTGCAAGTTTGCACTGACGGCCAAAGTGGTGATGATAAGAAGGAATAAATTTATTAAAAGGCATCCGGAAATGGGGTTGATGACGCAACAAATCGACAACCTCTTTGCAGAATTGTTTTGTCCTTTCTATTTCATCCTGAGTACGTTCTTTAAAAGACAAAACAAATATCACAATTTTTTCATGTGCTTACATATATTTACTATTTATGGTGTACTAGGTCTCATACACTGCTTAAAGAGATATAATCTTTGTCTCCTAGGAACTCCTATTATGGGGGAGGGCAAGGAAAGACCCAGTTAGTACTTGATGATAGATGGTAATGAAGAACAATGCTAGGATAGACAAAATAAATTCATAAGGCCACCCTGAAAATTCTTTTTTGTCAATAAGTTTATCTTCCTTTTCAACCAAATATTCTATCAGAGGTGTTTTTCGAAAAATTAGAACTGATTGATCTGAGCTTAATTTCTTCATTTCCTTAATAAAAGGTTCTCTTTAGTGCACAAAAAAATGAGTCAGAGGAGCTCAGTTTGAATCTTGGCAATGTCATGTATGATCCTGGGAAAGTCATTTAACTTTTTCAGTTTTCAGTTGCTCATCTATAAAATAAGGGGGTTGGAATAGATGGCCTCTAAGATACCCTTCTCAGCTCTAAATGTGTGATTCTCTGACCTAATGAAGAAGGGCAGGGCAAAGTAAGGACGAATATCATTTTTATTTGGAATAAGTAACCCCTAAATAACTTCGATCTTAGTGTTCCTGAAAAAGCCATTTTGGTACTTCTTGTTATTGCCATTTTCCTTTTTTTATAATCATCAGTGACTACAGATATGTGAAAATATCTAAAATTTACATGGTTTTTGTCCTGACAAATCTTAATCTTTTACTTAAGTACAAACCAATCTGAAATAAGAATATCCTATGCACACAATCAAAATCAAAATTACTACTGAGGTCCACAGCATAGATGACCATGGTCTAGACCATTTCTAATTGGTGTTCCTTGTAACACAAATAAAAGTTCTAATGATAAAACTTTATGTTAGTGATAATGCCCTCTTCTAATTTTTACATATAAAAATTCCTTATTATACAGGCAAATTTCTGTTTTGAAAATGGACAATTTCTTCTTTGCTTCCTTTATTTACTCATGCATTTATTTATGTGGAGATACTGCACATCCCCAACCCAGCAGTTATGGGTTCCATCAAAACACAAATGTATTTGCCACAAAATTAGTCAGAAAAACGTCAGTGAACAAACATTTATTAAATACTGTGTTCTATATATTGGGCTAAGTATTGAAGATACAAAGAAAGGCAAAAACAGTCCCTACTCTCAAAGAACTCACATGCTAACATGGGAGGCAATATACAACTATGTACAAACGATATATACACAGGATAGATGGAAGGTAATCTGAGAGGGCAAGCTTGAGCTTTAAGGGGGACCGGGAAAGGCTTCTTGTAGAAGGCAGAAGTGAGAAGGAAGAGTATTCCAGGAATTGGAGACAGCCAGTGAAAAGGCAAGAAGTCAAGAGATAGAGTGCCTCAGGCAAGGAATAAAGAAGAGACAAATGTCACTGGATCATAGAGTATATGGTGGGGAATGAAATATGAGAAGACTGGAAAGGTAGGAAGGGGTTTGGTTATAGAAGGCTTTACAAGCCAAATGGGAGGTTTTTAATCCGACACCAGAGATAACAGGGAGCCACTATAGTTTACTGAATAGATGGCTGACAAGGTTAGAACTACACTTTAGTAAGATCACTCTGCTAGCTGAATGGAAGATGGCTTAGAATGAGGAAAGGGAGACCAATCAAAAGGCTACCACAACAGTCTATGGCATGAGGTGATGAGGACCAAATCCAGGGTGGTGAAATGCAGACTAAAGACACACTTTTAACAAACTTAGGCCAACACACCTTTTTTGGGGATGCAGATCACCATTTCATCATCTTGTTGGGTCAAACAGATTGTTGTATCTGGAATTTCTGATATGATATCAATCAACTCACAAACACCATATTCGGTAACATCCCAGTCTTTAGAGAAACACCTATGAATTAAAAATGGAAATGGAAGAGAAAATGAATAAAATAATTGGTTCAGATTAACATTACATAATCTTTAAATCTTTTGGGGGAAAAATATTTACATTTTTTTCTTACAAACTTACCAATGATAAGCCTGCAAAAATTCTCTCACAATGACCTGTTTACTGGCCTGGGATTTGAGAAGTTTTAACAAATCTTGGGTAAAGCGCTTTACTTGGGCTCTGTGGGTTAGAGTGAGCAATCGTTTGGAACCCATTCCAAGGATCTGAAAATCATATACTCTCTGAATTAGAACCATAACATTCATTAAAACAAATATTCAACAAATACTTGAGTGCTTACCACTACAAGGCATTAACTCAAAAATCATTCTCATTTATCAAATTATTTCCTGTTAAAATCTATTATCCACTTCCTATTGCCCCAGACGGAGAACAGCTCCCTTTACTTTGAATTTAAACAGAAATAACTGCTATAAAATGGATCTGTAAAAATAAAGGAAATTATTTAAGCATCAGCGTTCCTTCTCCAGCTTCCAACAATTGCTACATACACCTTCAAAGAGTTATATCATTAGCAATGCAAAATATTCTATCAATTCAGAAGAAGGATCCTTATAGCATGCCCAAGAAATGCACCAAATTCAGGGTTCTTTCCAGTACTCCATACTGTTTCTCAGAAACAGGACATCCAAGCCAGTCTGAAAGCAAGACAATTTATTCAATGTCCAGTGAGGCTTTTATCAGCAACAAGTGGAGAGCCACTGCTAATACTTTTACAGCGTCCTCTTATCTTCAGCCTCTATTTTCTGTCCTTAAGCTAGCTTCTATCCTTAACGTACTGTCCTGCCTGAAGTGGTAAAGCCTTTTTTTTTAAACAGAAGTTTTTTATAGACTCATTCAAATGAATTTTGAACTTTCTGATCTTCTAACTCAAAAGGCCACCCACCAATAACAAAACCTTAATGTCAGAAACATTGTTTTACAAAGCAAAATTTCTCTCATTTCAGAATTTCTCACATGACCATTTCTTCCAACAAAATTTCCTGAGTATCACTCACCTGCAATACATGAGGCACTGCTTCTAGTAATTCCATTAACCTGGAATATCCATAGTCCGATACACGGCATTGCTTTGCAAAGTGATGATGATAGGATGGGATGAATTTGCCCACAGGTATAATACAAGATGGCTGGTTCTTCAGTAAGTCAATTACTTCTCTACTGAACTGGATAAGTTGTGGGTTCCCCACAGGACTTTTGGAACGTAACAGCCAAGGGTCTAGGATGGAAAACAAAAGTGAATATTTAAAAACAAGTAAACAGAATTTTCAATAGGTAACCAAAACACAAGAGTCACTGCCTGAACTCATTAATAATTTAAATCCAACAAGTAAAAAAGAACATTGCTCTAGTTCATATCTATACCTAAAAATCAGAAATCCCAAATTTGTATAGTGTTTTAAGGTGTGCAAAACACTTAACTTGTGAGGCAGAACCAAGACAGTGGAGTAAAGGCAGGAGCTCAACCAACTCCTCACAAATTCCCCTCCAAGGAACATTAAAATAATGCCTCCAAAGAAATTCTGGAGTAGCAAAATCAACAAAAAAAGGCCCAGGTGAAACAATATTCCAGCCCAAGTCAACTTAGAAAGTGGGCAGGAAAGGTCTGGCTCACTGAGGTAAGAGGGAAGTGCAGTCCAGTGCATGCTGTGCTAGGCAAGCTAGCAGCAAGGCCCTGAGCCCTGGTGCAAGCTAGCAGTGAGGCCCTGAGCCCCAGCTCAAGCCAGCAGCAGAATCCGGGCCCCTTCACAAGTCAGTGGCATATACCCATTGTAAGCCAGCAGCATGCCTTAGAGGCAACTGAATTTGTGGTGACTTTCAGAGTTCTAAGCTCACAAATAGTAAGAAGGTCAAATACTGGTCAAAAGGAGATTAGAGGCGATCATCAGTTGGCACTGGGTGCAGGACCCTGTTGCATTGCCTATACAGGGATCCCAGTCACAGTCGCAGGGCAAGAAGGAGCACTAGTACACTAGAGCTCCTGGCCACAATGAAGTGTAAACCCTGGTCTCAGTTCCGGGGCAGAAAACAGTGCTTGTGGTTACTTATATAACAGAGTACAGGCCAGGAGAGCAGTAACCACACCTCTTCTTAAATCATACCACCTTGGAAGAACTGCAAACTTAGAGATTCCCAGAACTAGCTCTGAAAACAACAGAACAAAAAAACCTGAAGCTTTGGTCCATGCTCCCTCCACCCTAACAGCAGAATCCAACTTTAACATAAAATTAAACATCAAGGCTAGAAATATGAGCAACAGAAAAAAAAGGACCTGACCATAGAAAGTTACTATAGTGACAAGAAAGATCAAAAGACAAACTCAGAAGAGGACAACAATGTTAAAATGGCTACATACAAAGCCTCAAAGCAAAAAGTGAATTGGTCTCAGGACCTCCCCAAAAAATTTACTAGAGGAACTAAAAAAAGATTTTAAAAATCAATTAAGAGAAATAGAGGAAAAATTGGGAAAAGAAATGCGAGTGATGCAAGAGAATTCATGAAGAAGTCAGCAGCTTGATGAAGGAAGCACAAAAAATAGAAAAAAAATGTACAAAAATTCATCGAAGAAAACACTCCTTAAAAAGTAGAATTGGTCAAATGGAAAAGGACATACAAAAACTCACTGATGAAAAGAACTCTCTAGAGGTGGCCTAGCCATATGAGATCTAAAACTGTATTATAAAGCAGCAATCATCAAAACTATTTGGTACTGGCTAAGAAATTAGAGTGATGGATCAGTAGAACCGGTTGGGTAAATAAGACACAGTAGTCAACATCTATAATAATCTACTGTTTGACAATCCCAAAGACTTCCACTTTTGGGATAAGAACTCACCATCTGACAAAAAAAAACAGCTGGGAAAACTGGAAAACAGTATGGCAGAAACTAGGCATAAAGTGAGACCAACATCATATACTGTATACCAAGATAAAGTCAAAAATGGGTACATGATTTAGACATAAAGGGTAATACAATACGAAGAGCAAGGAATAGTTTACCTATTATATGTATGTACTGTATGTATTATAGGCCTATGCAGAAAGGAAAAATTTATGACCAATCAAGAGATAGAGAACATTATGAATGCAAAATGGATAATTTTGGTTACATTAAATTAAAAAGGTTTTGTAGAAACAAAGCCAATGCAACCAAGATTAGGAGGAAATGAGAACACTGGGAAACAATTTTCACAGCCAGTATTTCTGATAAAGGCCCCATTTCTAAAATACATAGAGAACTAAATCAAATTCATAAGAATACATATCATTCCCCAACTAATAAATGGTCAAAAGAAATGAACAGTTTTCAAATGAAGAAATTAAACCTGTCTATAATCATATAAAAAAATGCCCTATATTGCCAGTGATTTGAGAAATGCAAATCAAAGCAACTGTGAGGTACCACATCATATCTATCAGACTGGCTAATATGACAAAAAGGAAAATTATTAATGTTGAAGAAGATGTGGGAAAACTGGAACGCTAATGCATTTTTGGTGGAGTTGTGAACTGATTCGACTATTCTGGAGAGCAATTTGGAACTATGCCCAAAGGGCAACCAAACCGTGCAAACTCTTTGATTCAGTAATACCACTACTAGGTCTGTATCAAAAGAGATCGTAAAAAAAGGGAAAAGGACTTACATGTACAAAAATCTTTTTGTAGTGGCAAAGAAATAGAAATTGACGAGATGCCCATCAACTGGAGAATGGCTAAACAAGTTGTGGTATATGAATGTAATAGAATACTATTGTGCTCTAAGAAATGACAAGCAGGATGATTTCAGAAAGACCTAGAAAGCCTTAACATGAACTGATGAGGAGTGAAGTGAGCAGAACCAGGAGAACACTGTACATAGTAACAGCAACACTGTGCAATGACCAGCTTTGACAGACTTAGCTCTTCTCAGCAATACAATGAACTAAATGATTCCAAAAGACTCATGATAGAAAATGCTATCCACATTCAGAGAAAAAACTATGGAGTTTGAATGCAGATCAAAGCATACTATTTTCTCATTTGTTTTTTCTTTCTTGTGGTTTTTCCATTTTGTTCTGATTCTTCTTTCACAACATGACTAATGCGAACTTATGTTTAATAGGATTATACATGTAAAGCCTACATAAAATTGCTTGGGGAGTGGGGAGAGGAGGGAGGGAGAAAAAAATTTGGAACTCAAAATCTTACAGGAGCGTTAACATGTCACTGGAAAAATAAAGTACTATTAAGTGGAAAAAGAAAAGGAAAGAAGTTCCTAAAAAGAATTGGCCAAATGGAAAAGGAGATACAAAAGCTCACTGAAGAAAATAATTGCTTGAAAATTAGACCTAAGCAAGCTAAGGACTCCATGAGCCATCAAGAAACAATAAAACAAAATCAAAAGAATGAAAAAATAGAAGAAAATGTGGAATAGCTCAATGGAAAAACAAATAACCTGAAAAACAGACCAAAAACAGTTAACTTAAAAATTATTACACTACCTGAAAGCCATGATCAAAAAATGAGCCTAGACATATTACAAGAAATTATTAAGGAAAATTGCCCTATCCTAGAACCAGTGGGTAAAATAGAAATCTAAAGAATCTACCAATCAGCTCCTAAAAGAGATCACAAATGAAAACTCCTAGGAATATTATAGCCAAATTCCAGAGCTCCTAGGTCAAGAAGAAAATACTGCACGCAGCCAGAAAGAAACAATACAAATACTGTGGAGCCAACTATTTGGATAACGAAGATTTAGCAGCTTCTACATTAAAGGATTGGAGAGATTGGGATATAATATTCCAGAGGGCAAACAAGCTATGATTACAACCAAGAATCACCTACCCTGAACAACTAACTAACTATAATCTTTCAGGGGAAAAAAATTAAATTTAACGAAATAGAGGACTTTCAAGCATTCTTGAT
The DNA here is from genome assembly GCA_028646595.1 of Phalanger gymnotis. Lineage (NCBI taxonomy): Eukaryota > Metazoa > Chordata > Mammalia > Diprotodontia > Phalangeridae > Phalanger > Phalanger gymnotis. Next base: position 248,575,827 of record CM053624.1, on the reverse strand, counting down.
AAAAGATCATAGCTGAATAGAAAATCTGATTTTCAAATACAAGACTCGAGAGAAGCATGAAAAGGTAAACATGAAAGACAAATAATAAGGAATTCAGTAACGTTAAACTATTTACATTCCTATATGGTGAGATGATACTTTTAACTCCTAAGAACTTTATAATTATTAGGGCAGTTAGGAGTATACACAGATGGAGGGCACAGGTATGAGTTGACTATGATGAGATGATATAAAAAAATCAAAAGGTGAGAAAAGGATACACTGGGAGAATGGAGAGGTAGAATAGAGTAAATTATTTCACATAAAAGAGGCACAAAAGAGCTTTTACAATGGAGTGAAAGATGGAGTGGGGCTGGGGGGGGGGGCAGTGCAGGGGCAGCAAGAGAGGTGGTGAAGGTAACACCTGAACCTTACTCTCAATTTGAATTAGCTCAAAGAAGGAATACTATCCATACTCAGCTGAATATAGAAATCTATCTTATTCTACAGGGAAGCAGACGAAGGACTGATAGAAGAGAGAGCAGATTAAGAGAAGTGGAGGTCAGAAGCAAAACACTTCTGAGGAGGGGCAGGGTAAAAACAGAGAGAGAAAAGGATAAATAGGGAACAAATAGGATGGAAGGGAATACATAGTTAATAATCATAACTGTGAATGTGAATGGGATGAATCACCCATAAAATGGAAGTGGAGAACAGAATGGATTAGAAACCAGAATCCAACAGTATGCTGTTTACAGGAGACACGCCTGAAACAGAGAGTCACACACAGAGTAAAAATAAAGGGCTGAAGCAGAATCTATATACTTCAGCTGAGGTTAAAAAAAAAATAAGCAGGGATAGCAACCATGATCTCAGACAAAGCAAAAGCAAAATACTTATTTAAAAGAGATAAGCAAGGAACCTACATTTTGTTAAAAGATACCACAGACAATGAAGTAATATCAATACTAAACATGTATGTACCAAATGGCATAGCATCTAAATACTTGAAGGTGAGTTATAGGAGGAAACAGATGGCAAAACTGTAATAGTGGAGGACCTCAACTTTCCCCTCTCAGACCTAGATAAATCTAACAAAAAAAATAAGCAAGAAAGAAGTTAAGGAGATGAATAGAATTTTAGGAAAGTTAGATATAATAGACCTCTGGAGAAAACTGAATGGGAATAGAAAGGAAAATTTTTCTCAGTGGCACATGGCACCTACACAAAAACTGACCATGCAAGAGGGCATAAAAACCTCACAATCAAACACAGAAAAGCAGAAATATTAAATGCATGCTTTTCAGATCATAAAGCAATAAAAATAACATTAAATAAAGGGCTATAGAAACAAATCAAAAATTAATTGAAAGCTAAATAATCTAATCCTAAAGAATGACTGGGTCAAAGAATAAAATTATAGAAACAATAAATAATTTCATTAAAGAGAATGACAAAATGAGACAACATACCAAAACTTATAGGATGCTGCTAAAGCAGTACTTAGGGGAAATTTTACATCTCTAAACACATCCCAAAAAAAGAGAAAGGGAAATCAATGAATTGGACATGCAGTTAAAAAAAACCAAGAAAAAGAAAAAAATTAAAGTCCCTAATTAATCATCAAACTAGAAATCCTGAAACTCAAGAAAGGATTAATAAAATTGAAACTAAGAAAATCACTGAACTAATAACTAAAACTAGGAACTAGTTTTAGGGAGAAAAAAGATAAAACATTGGTTAATGTAAAAGAAAAACGAATTATCAGTATCAAAATCAAAAAGGGTGAATCTACAATGAATGAAGAAGAAATTAAAGCAATTATTAGGAGCTATTTTGCCTAATTATATGCCAATAAATCTGACAATCTAAGTGAAATAGATGAATACATACAAAAATATAAATTGCCCAGATTAAGATAGGAGGAAGCAAAATACTTAAATAGCTCTTATTTTGGAAAAGGAAACTGAACAAGCCATTAATGAGCTCCATAAGAAAAAATCCCCAGGACCCAACGGATTCACAAGTGAATTCTATCAAACATTTAAAGAACAATTAATTCCAGTATTACATAAACTATTTGAGAAGGCAGGCAAAGGAATCCTACCAAATTTTTTTTATGACACAAATATGGTGCTAATACTTAAGCCAAGAAGAGCAAAAACAGAGAAAAAAAACTATAAACCAATTTCTCTAATGAATATCGATACAAAAAATGTAAATAAAATAGCAAGAAGGAGTTTACAGCAATATATCATACACCATGACCAGGTGGGATTTATAGCAGGAATGCAGGGTTAGTTCAATACTAGGAAAATTATCAGCATGACTGACCATATCAATAACAAAGCAACAAAAATCATGCAATTTTCTCAATACATGCAGAAAAAGCATGTGACAAAATACAACATTTACTCCTGTTAAAATCTCTAGAAAGAATAAGAATTAATGGAGATTTCCCTAAAATAAGTAGTATTTATCTAAAACCAAGAGCAATTACTATCTGTAATAGGGATAAGTTAAAAACCCCACCTATAAGATCAGGGGTAAAGCAAAAATGCCCATTATCACCACTATTATCCAATATTGTATTAGAAATGCTAGCTATAGCAATAAGAGAAAAAGAAATTGAAGGAATTAGAATAGGCAATGAGGAAACAAAACTATCACTCTTCACAAATGATATGATGGTATACTTCAGAGAATCCCAAAGAGCCAACTAAAAAACTGCTTAAGATAATTAACAATTTCTGTAGTCACTGGAAATAAAATAAATCCACATAAATCTATTCTATATATTACCCAAAAAAGTCCAGCAGCAAGACACAGATACAGAAATTCCATTTAAAATCATTGTAGACAATATAAAATACTTGGGAATCTCCTTGCCAAGCAAAACCAGGAACTATATGAACATAATTACAAAACATTTTTAAACAAATAAAGTCAGATCAAATCAAAAGAAAAAATATTCATTCTTCACAGGCAGGCTGAGCCAAAATAATAAAAATGACAATTCTACCTCAATTAACATACTTATTCAGTTCATACCACTCAAACTACCAAAAATTATTTTATAGAGCTAGGAAAAAAATGTAACAAAATTCATCTGGGAGAACAACAGGTCAAGAGTATATTTCAAGGGAATTAAATTTTTTTTTAAAATGAAAGAAAGATGGTCTGGTCCTACCAGATGTCTGGTCCTACCAGATCTCAAACTATAATACAAAGTGTTAATCATCAAAACAATCTAGTACTGGCTAAGAAATAGAGTGGTGGATTGGTGGAATAGATTAGGTACATGATATATATACAACAGTCAACACCATAGTAAATTTGTATTTGATAAACACATCCAAACTTTTGGGACAAGAACTCACTATTTAACAAAAACTGCTGGGAAAACTAGAAAGCAGTTTAACAGAAACTAGGTTTAGACCAACACCTCACACCATACACCAAGATAAAGTCAAAACAGTTACATGATTTAGACATAAAGGGTGATACTATAATCATATTAGGGGAGCATGGAATAGTCTACCTGTCATCTCTACAGACAAGGGGAGAATTAGGTACCAAACAAGAGACAGAGAACATTACGAGATGTAAAATGGATAACTTTGATTACATTAGACTTTAAAATAAAAAAGTAAAATGACCTCTATGTACAAAAATATTTACAGTAGCTCTTTTCACAGTGACAAAGAATTGGAAACTGAGGGGATACCCATCAATTGAAGAATGGCTGAACAAGTTGTGGTATATGATTGTGATGGAGTACTATTATGGTATAAAAAATGATGAGCAGGATACTTTGAGAAAAACCTGGAAAGACTTAAATGAACCGATGCAAAGTAAAGTGAACAGAAGCAGGCGAACACTGTACACAGTAACAGCAATATTGTACCATGATAAACTGTAAACAACTTAGCTATTCTCAGTAACATAAAGATCTAAGATAATTCTGAAGGAACTATGATAAAAAATGCTATCTCCGTGTCCAGAGAAAAAACTGATTGAATCTGAATGCAGATTGAAGTATACTGTTTGTCCAATTTTCTTTACTATTCTTGGGGTTTTTTCTCTGTGTGTTCTTTCACAACGACGAATATGGAAATGTTTAGCTTGACTGTACATGTATAGCTTTTATCAAATTGCTTGCCTTCTCATGAGGTGGGAAAGGGAGGAAGATGGGAGAAAATTTGGAACTCAAAATTGTAAAAAACTAAGGTTAAAAATAATTGTTACATGTAATTGGAAAAAAACATTAAAACTTTTTTATAATCCACATAACTTACATTAATCATTATTATTCTCATTTTATAGATAAGGTAATTGATGCTTTGAGTGGTTGCAAATATTGGAGACAGGATTCAAATCCAGGTCTCTCCTGATTCCAAGTCAAGCACTCATTCACAAAAGTCAGCAATGGTAGAATAGACGGGTTTATGTTTCAAAAGTTCATTTGAATGTTGGTTATTTTTGAATTCAGAATGTGCTTTCCTATAGAAATAATGTCAATTTTAGGTTCCCAGATTCACCTACACAAACTGTTTAGCAACCAATGGAGCTGAACTACATAGTACAACCACAATAAATATTTTAAATGTTTTTATAGTACTAATTTTTTAAAACTTTAAAAACTATTTCAAATTCAAGTTTAAGTGGATGCCTGTACTTGAAAAAAAAAGGGAGTCTGATTAGGGAAGAGCAAGAGATAAATGGAAGCTTTTTTGAAAATTCCAAAAGTGACTTCTCTGGACTTTTTGAAGGGTCAAAAATTGATAGTAACAGTGATAACTAATTTTACTTCAAAGTAGAGGGTTTTCTTTTCCTAGCTATCTAAGCATCAGCAGCACTACTTTTATTTAGGATCATTTACTTTTGTTATTCTCAAAAAGAATAAAGAGAGAGAAAGAGACAAAAACTTTTCCTAAGATTTTTCTTTACAGTTGAGCAAAATTTACAATGGATGAAAAGGAGTAAGAAAATTAGGGATGGTAAATTGTGAGAAAAAGATCACTTGAAGTGGAATTAATTATGGATGAAAAAAGACTAAAAAAGATACAGAGAGTACACACAATTCTCTTGAAGTGGAAGAAATGAGGTTCAACAATTCCCCTCCTCGGGTTACCAGCTTGTCTCACTAGTCCTTGTAGAGAGGTGGGAAGGGAGCATGGCTTTAGGATGGGATAGGAAGAGAGGAGAGGGGTGGAAGAATCTGAGCATCAGTGTAGCTAACTGTTCATATGTATTCAATGAGGGGCTATATTCAGAAAGCCATCTAAATCTAAGTTTAAAATTGTCTTTTCTACCTAAAGCTAATTTGATTTCATAAATAAACCTATCTGCCCTTCAGACATCTCAAACTCTGTATGAAAAAGCAAGACAAAGTACCAGGGCATAGAACTTCAATCTCAAATGTTTTCAATCTCAAACTCAAGAACTCTTTCTCCCTAAGCCCTCCCTCCTACCCTAATATTGCAGAAGGCAACACCATCCTCACAGTCCCTCAGGTTCACAACCTAGGAGTCATTCTGGATTCCTCACTCTCATTCCTCATATGCAAGTTGTTGCCAAGGTCTGTTGATTTCAGCTTTGCAATATCTCTCAAACACGCCCCCTTTTCTCCTCCAACATTGCCACTACTCTAGTACGGGCCCTCATCACTGCATGCCTGGATTATTGTAATAACCTGATAATATGTCTGCCTGCCTCAAGTTTCTCCCCACTCCACCCTCCATTCAGTCACTAAAGTGATTTTCCTAAAAAGCAATTCTGATCACGTCACCCCTTCATTCAATAAACTTCAATGGCATCTTATTAAGTTTGGGATCAAATACAAAATGCTGTTTGGCATTCAAATCCCTTCATAACCTAGCCTCCTCCTGTTTTTCCAGTCTTCTTATACCTCACTCCCCCCACCAAGTACTCTTAATCCACTAACACCGGTCTCCTGGCTGTTCCACCAACAAGACATGCCATCTCTCAGCTCTGGACATTTTCTCTGTCACCATGCCTGGAATGCTTTCTCTCCTCTGCTCCAACTACTGACTTCCTTGGCTTCCTTTAAGTCCAAACCAAAATCCCACCTTCCACAGGAAGCCCTCCCTTCTCTAACTCTTCTTAATTCGAATGCTTTCCTTCTTTTAAGTATTTCATGTTTTCCCATATATAGTTTGCTTTGTATATATTTGTTTGCATGTTATCTCTACCACTAGATTATAAGTTCCTTCAAGGCAGGGACTGTCTTGGGTCTCTTTTTATATCTCTGGTGCTTAGCACAGTGCTTGGCGCATAGTAGGCATTTAATAAATGTTTAATGAATTGAGCTGAACTGAATAAGTATCAAAGAAATAATATACTCTTCCATATGACCTACAGGTCTAGAAAATTCTAATTTTTCAATTAAGCCAAGTTATAGGACTAAAATATGCAATAAAATATATCAAAAGGCAATTCTATGTCTACAGACATTTGATACTGAATTTCTGCCTTTGAATTTTATATACTTGGATCATATGTCAAAGATAATTTATGACTAAACTTTGAAAAAAGTTCTATAAAGTACCTGTTATTTTAAAGTGGAGTTTTAAATAGCAAAGGAGAAACTTGAATGGTACTTTCACAATTTGTTAATAAAAAAATCAGATAACTCCAAATCTGACATATCCACATTTCACCATATTCTCCACATATGCTGTTAAGTCACTAGCAGGAATTCAAATGGACTAAGTAAAGGATATAAAGACATACCAGTGTTTGGAGGTGGAGGCTTATTGTGTATCCACTTAACTACTTTTATGCCATTCTGTGCAGTAACAATGTTTACTCCAGGAACACAGGTGATGAGATGTTCCAAGGGAACTCCACCTTGATCTTCCTGCACCACTTCTAGATCACTGAATTCTGCAGTGTAGCAATCTGGGAAACTACAATGAAACACACAAAGGTTAGACAGAATCATTGAGAAGTAAAATAAATTAAAGATCTCCCCATGACCTGTCATTTCCATGTACATAAAACACTCTGCCAACCACAAAGGAATAGAGAAATGTCAGCGATTATTTAGAAATAACAAGGAACGCCATCATTTGAACTTGAACTTATTAATAAAAACCTCATCAATGAAACAAGACACGCTCTAATTACTCAGGTCATGTCTTTCCCAACCTACAAGGAAATCTTACTCCCATTTAGAGCTCCTTCATTTAACCAAGCTAAGTTTAGGCTAAGTGAAAAAGCAACACAGAGTACCAGGGCACAGAACTTGGCAAGGAGAGACCCTCTGCCTGAGTTTCAGTAAAAAGGGAAATAGGGGCAGCTAGGTGGCGCAGTGAGTAAGAGCACCGGCCCTGAAGTCGGGAGGACCTGAGTTCAAATGTGACCTCAGACACTTGACATATGTACTAGCTGTTTGACCTTGGGCAAGTCAATTAACCCCAACTGCCCTGCCTTCCCTCTCCAAAAAAAAAAAAAAAGGAAACAGGAAAATAATTTTACTCTGGTAGTGACATTTAAAATCATTCACCTCAGTAACGGCACAGTGCCCTCATGTGTTTGTAGAAGACTATGAACCTGGGGCGCAAATGTCTTCAGAGACAGTATAACATACGGAATCTTGTATGAGTCTGGATCAAATTCATGTTCACTAAAGTAATGAGAAAAAGTATTTAGTTGCCTACTTATGTTTTAGCAAACAGACTATAACAACAATTATTTCTAAAGAATGAAAGAAAACATTTATGACAGAATGAATTTTTTTTAAAAGATCCTTGATGGGCTACCTGAAATCTTTATCGGAGTAGTGCTGCTTGCAGACAGGTTCGTGATATTCTAGTTCTTCAAATATAATTGGACTACAATTAGCTGATGAACCATCATGTGACTGGGAAGACCCTAATGGGCTCTGTCGGGCCTGGCTACTAGGTAGCAGACACACCAACCGCCCATTTCCTTGATCACGGACTGCTACTGTGTCTGTTAATTTATATAGATCTGACACACTCAATTTGTGTCCAAACCTAAATAGGAAAAGATAGAAATAAGGACAGATTTTAAGTATACAGTTCAAAAAACTGTTCTCAATACTAGATAGAAAAATTCATGAGTTCAGCAACTTAACACGGATAAGAAAAAAAACCCACTATCTACATTATTGCCATATTCATTAATAGAAAATTGAGTTTGTTAAACAAAGAATCCTTTTCAAAAGCAATTTCAATAAGCAGTGAATTTCAGTGAACTTACTTTTTTTCATAGACATCTGTGAACTTATACAAAGGCAAGCAACAAGCAGGAGCATCTTGAAGAATGGATACCGTTTCTGAGCTTTAAGCATAAAAAATTAGAAAACATTTTTCTTCAACGTGTTCCAAAGTATTTTTTTAAATAGATTACAAATTAACAATAAAATTATTCACACAATGAATCCCGAAGCTCTCAAAAATTTTTAGAACAAAGATTTGGGAACCAAAGAACAAGGTGAAGGTGTATATTGTAAATTTTATAAAACGCAACCAAAAGATGCCCTATTTTACTAGAAAGTAACACTGAGAACAATCAGCATTGGCACTGTCTAATAATGAGGGTCACCTTCAGTAGATTCATTAGATTTCATGTGAGTTAGAATTGCTACAGTCCAGAAGACCATGCTTTAAAATAATTTATTAATCACAAAAAAAAATTCAAGACAAAAAAGGATTACTGAAGTTTTAAGCAACTTAGCTTTCAGAGAAAAAGATATTTAACTAGTTACCCAAATGAATCAGAGAATCACAGATCTCCTACCCCATATCGATCAAGCAATCAACAAGCACGTGTTAAGCATCTGCTGTGTGCCAGTCATGTACTTACCAAGGGGATCGATCATCATCAAAACCAGAAAAATCATGTCAAAAAGCTAGCATTCCTATAGCTTTCAGTTTCAGAAAGCATTTTACAGATGTCATCTCATTTGATCCTCACATCAACCCTGAAGTAGGTGATACTATTGTCTTTCTTTACAGATTAGGAAACTGAGGCTGAGGTGATATGACTTGTCCAGTATCCAAGTTCCTAGGCAGTCTCCATGCCTTAAGCTTCTCTACCCTCCAATGTATCCTCCACAGAGTGAGCTGCCAAAGTGATTTTTCACAAGTGCCTATTTAGGTCCTGCCTCTTACTTGATAAACTCTTAACGGCTCCCTATTGCCTCTAGGATAGAAATCCCTCTGTGTGGTTTTTAAAGACCCTTTAGAATATGACCTTGTTCCTGCTTTCCAACCTCAATATATAAATTACTCCCCTCTTCACATTCTATGGTCTCTAGACAAACAAGTCTTCTCATTATTCCTCACACATGGTACTCTATTTCCCTTCTCCCTTTGCTGCCTGAAATGCACTTCCTTTTCCCTCAATATCCTTCTACCTCACATATCCTTCAATTCCTTCAAGACAGAGTTTAAGCATCTTCAACACAAAGATTTCTCTGACTGCTGGCGCCCTCCCTAAGGGCAGAATAACAGATAGAATACTAGACTCAAGGCAAGGAAGGGTTTGGGGGGACAGATAATGGGTTCTGTTTTAGACATGTTGAATTTGAGGTATACATGGGATATCCAATTTGAAATGTCCAAGAGGCAGTCAGTGATAAAGCTCAGAAGAGAGAATGGGTCTAGCTCTATATTCTAGGAGTTATCTGTATAGAAATGACAGTTAAATCCAGATGGCCTAAGGCAGAGCTTTGGGATACATCCACAGAGGGCATGATACAGATGCAGATCAAGGAAAATGCTACTAATATAAAAAAAATTCATACTGGTGATTCTGCTAGAATCAAAACTGTTAACAACTAATTTCCTCTACAATAATATGAACTTAAAAGACAGAATCTTAAAGCTAGATAGGTATTATAGAGAAACTATACTTAATATATAAGATATGATACCACATGTGGATAGTTTGGAAGTAAAGATTTTCAAGTTTGATTTCATTTTTCTATTTTTTTAAAGCACCTAATCTGTATACATTAGATGATTTATTGGTTACTTTCTTAGTGCTCACCACAGTTAAGTTGTGCTTCTTAACATGAATGACCTTAGAATTATAAACTTGAACAAGGATAGAGAAATATTTCTTTTTGTTGTTTTTGAGAGGGGAATTGGGGTTAAGTGACTTGCCCAAGGTCACAAAGCTAGTAATTGTGTCAAGTGTCTGAAGCTGGATTTGAATTCAGATCCTCCTGACTCCAGGGCAGACGTTCTACTCGCTGTGCTACCTAGCTGCCCCAAGAAATATTTCTAATGAATTAATTTATAAGTAACCAAGTATTACCATACATTTAAAACAGCTGAGGAATACAGCACTGGAAGACTTGAATTCAAATCCAGCCTCAGTCACTAACTAGCTGAATGAACTTGGACAAGTCACTTAACTGCTCTCAGCCTCAATTTTCCCATCAGTAAAAATACAGATAACAGTAGCACCTACCTCACAGGGTTGTTGTGAGAATCAAATGAGATCAAGAGCTCTGAGAATCAACAAGCACTATATACATACTAGCTATGATGCAGCTGATGTAAACATTTTATAGGTCAAAATCTGTTCTCCTATAATAAGACTTTTTTTTTTTACCTTAGCAAAGACAATGATTTATTAGCAGTTCCCGTGGCTAAAGAGACCTGGATCCTTTTGCTGCCAATTTTATATCTGTGAAGACTATTCACTGCAATGATTGCTTCCTGCAAGTTTTCCATCTGAACAATAGCTTTTAGCTGATAATCTGTATGAGGGCTAAGCTCTATGCTCTTCACCTAAAAGAGTAAAAAGCAAAATTGTATAAGCTTCTTGTCACACAATTCTAACACGGCAAACCATCAAAAATGAGGCTGATTTCACTGAGACCAAATTTTAAAAGCTGGGTGTTGGGTCTTTCTTGTCCTGTTTCACAAAGCTCACTTTGTTTCAGTTCTCAGGACCACAGAACTCCAGACAGCTAAAACAAGGCAAACTTCAGGGACCCAAGTCAAGGTCACGAGGTCTAAAGGTCACAGGTGCCAAAGTCAGGACAGAAACATTGATGGCATCTTCTCCTGACTTCAAAAATACCAGGAAGATGTAGATCAAAAACAATAATTGGTGTGTTGCTAGTAAGCTGTATCTAAAAACAGGATACTAGACAGGCCGACACACTAATAAAGAAATGGTAACAATTCTAAGACAACCTCGGTTTTATATTTTAGCAGTCATTATTAAGAAATACCATCCATTTATATTTTAAAGTGCCATTTAATCCAGCCCCATAATCATGGTAAGTGCTCCTGACTTACCCCCTTGGGGAAGGTGAAGAAGATTTGTTTCTATAGCTCCATTTTCTACGGTTTGAAGAAAACCAGAAGTAAAAAGCACTGAGCTTAATCTCCATTTTTTAATTCACAATAACAATTTAATGCTTTATACAATGAGAATGACCTGCATGTGTTGAATTAGCTTTCACTAAACCCCTAAAACTGCACTACATTAAACACTTAAACCACTAATGTTTGCTACACTAAACAACTTAAAACTTTTAGCAAAGAGGATGAAGAACTAAACAAGGCAAAAATCCAAAAATAACACTAAGAAAAATTTTGAGAGATTACCTTGCCATGCCTAGAGAAGGCTTCTTGCATAACTTGCTGTAATTCCTTCCGAGACAATCTGTAGTCAATATTACTAATCTGAATATCAGCACCATTTGCAAACGGGTCAGGGCAGTCTGTGCTGCTAGGATTTGTAATGCTTAAAGTAAGTGGGGATGCTCTGTTCAAAAGGTTTGGAGATACACTCCTGCTTAAAATCAAAGCATATTAAAATGTTATACCAATTGTAATACATTTTTTAAAACGTTTCATTGTACAAATGCTCCTTAAAAATTCCTTTTTTGTTTAAAAATCCTGTGCATATCCTATGCATAAATAATTATACTTATTTTCAAAATAACAACTGCACTATTTATTAACTTCTAATTTAAACTGTTAAGTGCATTAAGTATTCTTAGCTTTAAGAATTTTTGTGGCATAGTAGGTAAGGTCTTGATCTTAAGAGTAAGGAAACCTTTAAATCTCATTTCAGATATTTACTAGCTGTGCTATAATGTCACCTAACCTCTCAGAGTTTGTTTCCCTCAACCTGCAAAATAAGGATATTTGCACCAACTACTCTAAAAGTTGTGTGAGAAAAGCATTTTTTAAACCTTAAAGCATTACATAAATGAGTTATTATTATTAAAGAAAAGCAAACGAGCTAATGAGGGATAGGCCTTTTTAGATACTTATTTTCAACAAATTAAAATTTAAAACTTGGCATTTAAAATTCCACCTAAATATTAGGACTTAATTTACTCCCAGTCTATCTGGATTTCTGTTTTCTCCTTGTAGAGAAAATTTTTAAAACCTATTTTATGGATTCTCAGAAGTCTCTAGACTCTTTGTGCAATTTTCTTTTCTGAATTTAAAAAAATCAAATAATACATTAATTTGAATTCTTGTGATATGTTTAGTTTTGTGGCCTCTTCAGATTATAGGACACCCACAGACCACTTGATTTAAATTTAGAAAACTTAACAAAGAAAAATATGACAACTGGAAAAGAAAAAAAGGCCAAATTAATGTTATCAAATTCAGAGGATGGAGAACAACTACAATTTTTGTTTGGCTCTACTTTGACAAACTTCATTACAATGAATTTATGTTATGGATTTAATTTACAATTGTATTCCTTATTTTGCATGTTTATTTGATTGTTTTTGGTTGATAATTTATAATAGGGACTGGATCTGTGACGTCATTGTTTTTATAGGACTCCCAGATAAGGAATCTCTCTCTACCAATGCAAGTTGTCACCTTCTTTGCAGCTTAGTCTTAGAGAATTGTTTAGAGCACTGAAAGGGTAAGTAACTTACTCACCATCACAGAGCTAGTATATGTCAAAAGCAGAACTTGAATCCAGGTATTCCTGGCTCCAAGGCCAGCTCTCTATCCACCACACCACAAGATCTCTCTAATTTACTGAATTTATAATAAAAATCAGAAAACAAACATAGCTGTTTTGAGTCTTTGAAGTACTAAATAATTAGTTATTATAACTAATCTTTGTTGAATTAACACAACCAATAGTGATCTGGTTCTAGGCCGGTTTCTTCAGCACGGTCATAAAGACCAATTATAAACTCATGGCAGATTTTTCAGCTGTAGTCACATTCTCCTTTATCTCTGGCAAGCACTTAGTTAAATCCCCTCTCTCAGTTGTTCGCCAAAACCCTCAGTAGAAATAGAGCACAGTTGTGCTGTTCTCATTCTACAAGACCACTGTCAACTTCCTTCCTAAAGGTTCTCCACAAGCTGAGGACCACTGACCCATGGATCTAGGTCTACTCACTAAAGAAAAGTAATTGTAGAAAATTATTAAAAATCTCTATTTTCCCCTGAGGATCTATGTATATATGATAATAGTGTACTTTCAACTAAAAGTAGATTAATATTTCCTATAATTTCCCTTGCCATAAATTTTCAAAAAAAAAAAACAATCTCCATGAAAAATCTAGACACTCATACGTAAATCTGGTTTTTACCTAGAAGACCAATTCTGAGACACAAGCAAAGGACTGAGTTGCCTTGATGTAGTCAACTTGCTAAAAGCCGATGGATAACTGACTTGGAACATAATCTCCTCTTTATCTTTTTTCTCTACAGGTGAACTTGTAATGCTTCGGTTACTAGGATTCTCTTTCCTAATTTAAAAAAAATAAAAAAGGTGAAGGTGAGAAGAAAAGTTATTTTGTGCCATAATAAATTTATTCAGTTTTTAAATAAACTTCACATACTTCTGACTGCTTTTATAAACAGATTCTGCTGTTCCTGCAGTTTTAGCTGACAGAGTTTCAGCACTTGCAGCACGAGAATTATTTTGTGGAGAAGGTGTATCCGTCCTTAGCTGATCCTGCTGGTGGTGTTCACTGTTTTTATTATTTGTATTAGATTCAATTCGGCATAGCTCCTTTAAAAAATACAAAGACAATATTGCTTAAAATATGACAGCCACCAGGTCTAAGGTACAGAATAAAACAGATAACTGATACCCCTTGAGTCTGTCAGTATTATACAGAACTGAAGTCAGATGTCACACAAAGAGAAACTTTAAAAATCAAGCTGTCAAAATTACCTGTAAACTTTTAATGTTAGTATTTTTTGCAGCAGACCCAAGATTTGCTTGTAACCCTTTTCCAGGAATGACTTTGGCATTGGGAGATTGTTCAATTCCATCTTTGACTAGGCACAGCTTTGGATTCTTGTTGACCTTTTTGGGAGATTTTGCTTTATCAGCAACAGCGTTTGAACTCTTTATCTCACTAAGTTCTTTATTTTTGGGAGTAAATGATACAATAATTCTGTTGCCAAAAACATCTTCATTTTCCATTCGCTTCTGGGCACGTTCTGCACTTTCTTGGTTCAAGAAGCGCAGAATGGCACTGCTTCCAGAAAGGCTGAGCACTTTGCCACCACAGTTGTCCGACAGGCGTCTAAGGCGGTTGCTAACACTTTTGCTATCTCTGTTTGTTGGTAGGTTATAAACATAGAGTAAAGTGTGGCACTGCTGCAAAAGACAAAAGATTTAAGTTTCATCAACCCAATTATAAGCAATAATTTAGAAATCAAAGAAACAAAATAGTCTTCAAACCATAACTGATAATGAAAGGGTATGACAAGAAGAGGGGGTACAGTACCCAGTGTCAACAGAGTTTTTACTGTGATATGTATCTTCTAAAAAGAAGTTATCTCCCTTAAACACAGTAACAGATTTCTGAATTCTATCACTCAAGAAGGCAAGAACACCAGGATGTATGACAATGAAATTGGCATTTGACAAAATCTCTCAGGCTATCACTGCAGATAAGATGGAGAGATGAATGTTGAATGACTAGAAACAAAAGAATACAAAAAAATAATCATCAACATCATTAATGATGTTAAACTAGAAGGAGGTTCAGGTCCTGGGCTCTGTGCTACTTAGCATTTTTATCAAAGATTTAGCTAAAGGCATACATAGCATACTCATCAAATTTTTCAGATGACATAAAACTGGGAGAGGTAGCAAACACATTAGCTGTCCTAACAAAGTCAGGATCCAAAAAGATCTTGAAACGCTACATCATTAATTCAAATGTAATGAGATGAAATTTTTGAGGCAAATATAAGGTCCTACACTTGGGTTCAAAAAAATCAATTTTCCAAGAACAAAATGGAAGAGGTATGGCTAGAAAACAATTTATGTGAAAAAAATCTAAGAGTTATGCTGACCAAAATTGAGTAAGAAAAAGCAGCTGAAAAAAGCTAATACCATCTAAGGATACAATAAGAGAGGCATAATATGAAGAATGGAGATGCGAGTTATGTTGTATACAGCCTGGACAAACCAAATATGGAGTATCTGTTCAGTTCTGGTAAAAATATTTTAGGGACATTCACAAACTGCTAAAGGAGAGCAATAAGTATGGTGAAGGAACTAAAGATCATGCCTTCCAAGGATCAGTTAAAAACACAAACGATTTTTAGCCTAGAGATGACTTCGAGAGGACATGTAACTGTTTTGAATTATTCATATGGCTATCACGGGAAAACACTGTCCTGTCTGGAGCAAGGAGTAGAACTTAAAGAGAAATAGATTTAGGCTTAGTGTAAGGAAAAACATCCTAATGACTATGGTTATTGAAAAAAGAATTGTCTGCCCCAGGAGGAGGTGGGTTCTCCTTCACTAGAAATATTTAAGCAGAGATTAAGTGATCAATTGATGGAAATGTTGGAGGGTATTTCTGTTTTGGTATGGATTGGACTAGATGGGTTATAACAACTGAGAATTTCAAGCAATCAAGTAACAAAACTTTTTCTTAACATTTTCCTTAGTAAACTAATATAACAGACTTCTTTGAGGGGTCCTGAACAACATATACATTCTTACCCAGGAGTGAGGCTAGAGAAAATTTGGGGTTTTTAACCTTTTCTGTGCGTGTCACAGACACTTTCTCAGAATGCTTTCAAATGCATAAGAAAAAATACGTATGATTACCAAGGAAACTAATTTTATTGAAATAGTTTTCGAAATATTTTTCAAAAAGCATGCTCATAGACTCCAAGTTAAGAACCTCTGAGCTAGAATAACATATTTAAAATGATTAAATCTCCTGAAAGTCCTAAACATGGCTAAAAAGAAAAATGTGAAACTGATATTGACACTCTAAGCTAGAAAAAAAATACAGCAAGGCATAATGTTCCTTTGTCAATCAGTATTCAGCCTTTTCTTTACGTGTAAGTAAAAAGGTAAAACAGAGACTAAAAATGCCATAAAAAGGCATGCAGATGCTGAATAGTTTACTTCCAATCCAGAAATAAACAAGACCATATCTAAAATAAATATGCTTTCAAAAGCTAAAGGCATTCATTTGTGAGGGAAGAGAACAGTCATGAAAGAATTAGAAGGAAATAATAAGACACTAATAGTACATGGAAAAAGCAAAAGGAAGTAAGGAAGAAAAGAAAGAGAAGAAGAGAGGAAGGAAGGAAGGAAGGGAGGGAGGGCGAGGTGGGGAGAGGGCGGGAGAGGGAGAGAGAGAGAGAGAGAGAGAGAGAAAGAAGAAAACTTCCCAAAAAGATAATTTGAAAGATGCTCAAAAAATTATGATAAAGGGCACAAAATCTGAACTGCTCTGCACTTTTGGTTGGGGAATTATTTGATAGGCAATTGAGCAAATGAATGTCAAAGTGCCATTTAAAGATCTGAGGTCCTACATGAAACTAAAATAATTTCCAATCCCAAGTTTGATAGTCTCTATAATTTAATATTGTGATATAATTAAAATATTCTTAAAAGTTTCTCTCACATACACATCCACTTACTTACTGGCATTTTTAGTGGTAATCTTGGGGGCAAGTCTGAAATGAACTCTTCAAATCTGATAAGCTCATGAGCATGATGCAGCAGTGCTTCAGAGGCCTGGTTTTTATGTACCAAAATAATATGGAAACCATGTCGATGCCTCAAGTCACTAAGTTCCAATGCAAAATTGACATCAGCTGAAAGAAAAAGGTGTTCTTTCTCAATATTACAAAGTGTGGCACACAATTCTATTAATATTCACTGAGGAAAAAGCATCAGCTATACAAACGAATGTGAACTTTCTTCCAAAATCTATTTTCTTTAAAGCACATAAGCACAAACAGAAACTTGGTATAATGTAAAATCTTGCAACAAAAGGGCAACACAAGATAATCCCTCCTTTAAACACAAACCTATACTACATTTGGTATGTCAAAATATGTTAGCTTTGTGAAGGGTTCCCATGAATGTTTTCTTGAGCTACCCTATTTTCCAGAGATGATGCCCCCCTGAACTAACTTAACAGTGATCTTTTGCAACTGAATTCTAATCTCTGAAGTTTTCAGTAAACTATGGGTTCCTAATTTGGTGTTCTACCCCTTATAGCTCTATTACTGATAAGGTTGGAACCACATTATTGCAGCTGGTTTTTGCCTCATGAATTAGTTGTTAGAGCAGTAAATTTTGAGACTTGTTTTAAAATCTTGTATTGAGATCTGTTTTGTAAAACATTTTAACAGAAACATTTAAAGAGTCTTTAAAAATAACTTGGAATCAGAAAGGAAATCTACTGAAGTGGAGCCCAATGACACAAATTTTCCAGACTGTCCCAAGAAAAGATGTTCCAGAGATGAGACAACTTCGTGGGACATTTGAGATCCAAGATATAATGTGCTGAATGAATGCCCATTGGTGAGCTTTAATGTGTGTTAATGTTGATGTTCATTATTGTACTACTTTGGCTTTTTGTTTCACTGTACCTGAATACCAAGTTTTTTCCATTATCTTGGTGCTTTGCAAATTTCTCCTCTAAATTATTCCTTTATTTTAAGCATGCTTTTTCTGGCTCATACTATGATTGGCCAATGATTCTGATCCCACTTTGTACTTGGAATCATTCTGTATCACCCTCAATGTTGTAAACTGCCTGAGCCATGTTTCTTTGTCTCTAAACTTAGTTCAGATATTCTGGCTCCCTAGAGGCCTAAGCTCGTTGGCTCGGGCCATCCTTCAGGGGTTAGGTCTCTTGTTAGCTTTCTGTTTGTTACCCTTTATCCTTGTGAAGTGCTTTTTTACCTTAGCCTTTGGATGTTCTTCCCAGGTACTATCCGAGATAATGTTTTACCAGGTGCTCTCTCTTTGGTCACTGGCATACTCAAAGGTCACGCTGACCAGTAGGGAGTCTATGAAGGGGCTCCCTGAACTTATTTTCCTGAGTTGCTCTGTTTTCCAGAGATGAAATGCCCCCCATGCACTAACTTAACAGTGATCTTTTGCAACTGAACTCTACTAAACTTTCAGTGCTCTTGAAGCTAAGCCTGGCTCCAGCCAGTTTACCTAGACTGGTAAACTGTTGGTATAGCTGGGACCTTAATGAATAAGCAGACTATCTCCTCGTCATGGGCTAGCATTTCCCACAGAGGAAGAAGAACAGACTCACTCTCACTCCCTTCCCTCCCCTTCGGGGAGCCCTTCTCCCTCCCTTTGAAGAGGGGATTAGCCCTTTTCCCCTCCCCTCCTACTTCCCCTTTTTGCTGTAACTTAAATACCCAGGGCTTTCTCTGCATCGCTGGACTCCTTTGTATTTCGTATAAGGAGTTCTATATGAATGTTCATTTCTCTTGTAATAAATCCAGTTTCTACATATGTCTTATGGAGTCATGATTTCTGGTTAACAGTTTTGATACTACAAAAGTAGCAAATTTCAACGTGTATACCCTCAATCCTTAGATTTCATTTCTCATATTATAGTATAATATAAAACTGAAGAATATCAACTCATTTGCAGAGGTAGATAATTCCATTTGCTACTATAAGCAGTTCTTTTGGGGAATATAGAGTTGGGAAACTTGACACTCTGAAGCTCTTAAATAACATTTAGAATCAAGACCAAAAATATAATAATGATAAACCTGGCCCTTACATGCTGAAAAGGAGAAAAGAAATTAATAAAAATATCTAGTCTAAAGCTTCTTAAGTTTTTTGGAGTCATGGAATCTTTTATGTAGTCTGGTGAAGTCTATAGACCCCTTCTGATAACAATGTTTTTAAATGAGTAAAAGATACAGGCTTAGGAAGCCAAATTATATTGAAATACAATTATCAAAATATTAAAAACATACATTTACAGACCCCAAGTTAAGAACTCCGGAATAGGCAATATTTTCTGCTATAACAAGGCTCCAATTTAATAAGCATCAAGATTAGTTACATACTCCTTTTGGGGCATATTTTATTTTATAAGTTTTTAGATTCCAAAGTAATCCATAACCATTACCACAGAATAAGTTTAACTTAACCTTGCAAATATGTTAACAAAAACTTACTAGATACAAGAACCACAGTGGCTGGTGCAGTGTGAGTATCTGCAAATCTTCTGAGACTCTGTCTGAGTTTATCATCAGCAGCATTTTTTGCAGTAGCATTGATATGTGCAACTGTCACCTACATTATTCATAAAAACAACAAAGTGAAGATTAATCTTCAAGTTCTAATTGCCCGTTACCCTGTAAATATCAGCCTTAAGGGAGAAAATTCATGCTATTCTTTAATTGCTATTTTAACATGGAAAAACATAAATTACAAACAGCTTTTAATTAATTATACTTATTTTATTTTATATAATTTGTGAATTACCTAGATATTTTACTACTAATTTTCCTTCCTTTGATCACCTTTTGTTATTTTTTCACTTTATTCTTTAATTGTTATATGTAAGGATAGAGAGAAGGAAAGAAAATCTGAAACAAATTTATTAAGCAGCTTTGGTTAATAGTTAATAGTGGATTTGAAACTATGGTTAAAATGAAATCTGTGGATTATATTCTTATAGTTATTAATCACCATAGAACTTATGCCAATGGGGAGACAGGAGAGGGAGGAAGAGGAAGGAGGGGGGCAAACTTATGAAACGCTTTTGCATTTTGATGTCAAAGTTATAGGGCTCATATAAAGCATTCTCTCTGATTTGATTCCCTGAACCTTAACTCCAATACACAAAAAAATAGCAATAGTGAAGCACATAAATGTAGCCTCTAACAGGAAAAGTTTTCTTTCCAGAGGTTGTCCTGCATCATACAAGATAAAACAAGTGGGAATTTCACTTTAATAGAAATGTAACTTTAGATAATGTAACAATTCATGAAGCCTCCATTATTAAAAAGAACCTACCATTTCAACAATTGTGTATCCATTTTTTTCACTGGGTAATGTGGTTATCACCCAGCACAAAACTAAAAACATCACTTTGAAAAAATAAAACATACAATAAATAGCTTGAAGAAGTAACTATCAGGGTAGCAGATTTGCTGAAATGACTGCTAAGATATTTTAAAATGTCACGCAATGCCTTTTCAGTTTTGATGCTCTCAAAGTAACAATAACATTAACAATGGCATATTTACTGAATACTTTAAAGTTTACAAAACATGTGAGGTGCCTCATTTTATTTGAGCCTCATAACAACTCTATATGGTTGATAACTTATCATCTCCATATAGAGAGGTTAAGTGACTACCCAGAGTTATGCAGGCTAGTAAGTAACAAAGGTGAGATCTGAATCCAGATATTCCTAGCTCCATATTTCCAACACTGCCCCTCAAAATACATTTTTTATCAATCAACAAAATATTTATTATCTACTATGTGAAAGGAACTATAGGAGGTAGACAAAGAAGAGTTCCCCATTTGTCAGGAAAATAACTAATTGGAGAGATAAGGCAACCACATGAAAATTTCATAATGTCCAAATGACAATACAAAACAAAAAAATACAATTACCTATGACTGGTTAATTATATACAATTGGGAATTAATAAGTATCATTATAATATTATCTGGATAGAGAAAGTAGAGAAAGACAGGTAACTTCCTGTAGTCCCAATCAGTCAATAGAAGAGAACACACCCAATAAAGATATGAAACAAATATGACTGGACATTATTATAACTTGGAAAAATTTCAAGTCATGTATACTTATTACTATACCATAATAGGGTGTTTTCTTTTACCTGGCAATTATTCAGCTCCTGAATAACTTCTTTGCTTTCTTTACTGATGTCACAGACACAGATGAATTCTGCTTCTCTGTGGCCTTTAAAAAACTTCTCACGAATTCGCTGTACAACAGTCACAGCTGATCGGCCAGAAGGAACAGAGCAGTTTTCAATGTCCCAAAAAACTCCAATGGGGGGTAAGTTTTCTAGCACCTGTCCTGCTATTGCAACTTCTGATGACCCTTTAAAAAATTTAACATGTTCTATTGTAATCATAAGAAAAAGAAAAATTGGTGAAAATAAAATCAAGATTCTTACTATTATTTTTTCCAGTTAAGTATACTTAATAGAAAAGAAACACTTGATTATATATCATATTGCCTCAAGGAGAAACCATTACTATGGGGGTGGGGAGGAGAAGGTGAGGAAATACTAAATTTGTCGTTTAAAATGCCATCTCTATTTACAAGAAAAAAACCCAAACCCTAAAGCTCACATGATCTGGTAAAGCACATAAAGCAAGTCAATTTATAAATCTGACTTATTTTTTGATCATTCATATATTTCTCTGAAACCAACACACATCTGAAAGATTACTGCAACTACGAAAGTAAAACAAAAAGTAAAGAAAGTACTAGAAAAAGTAAAAAAAAGTTGAGCAGTTACAAAATACTTTAATATTTAGCACTGTATTAATGCCTGATTTAATATTTATAATTTAAAAAATAAGAATGTTGAACAGTACTTCTGTGAAAGAGCGGCTATCTTAACACACAGTAGGGATTTGTAAATACTATTCCTACCCTCCAGGGCTAAAATTCCTATTTCCATTAGACAAAGATAACAGACTCAGTAACAAATCAGTAACAACTGTAATCCTAATTTGACAGTAACAAGGTAGTTTCTTCCAACACTTTAATCCTTCTAACAGAAGAGACTCAATTTAAGATGACATAAAAACCTATTGGTTTAGTGAGTTTTAGAATGTTTTTTTTTTTGCTAGAAAGAAGAAAAAAAAGAAACAGAGGGCTTTAGCACTACTCCCACAATTAAAGATAATGAAGTATATTTCTGATATTAACATTTTATATTAAAAATAAAACTAGTATAAAATGTGTATTTAGATATAATTTACCATATTTTGATGCTGTTTTGCTAAGACTATTTGCAAGTAGCAAAGCTGTCTCATTCCCTGTTCCTTTGGTTCCACAGCCATTACACAAAGGGATAGAAATCGAAGCAGTTTGAGTATTTGGAGGTGGAATATTTGGCCAGACTTTAGCAGCATCAATTATACTATTTCTTGCCGGCTGTTAAAAACAAGTTTTTCAATCATATTATTTTAGACTTTATAATCATACTCATACCCAAAAAGCATATGCTGAATATACTTAACACTTTTCCATCTCTCTATTAAAATTAATTTTCAGTTATATTTCTTGGAACTGATTAACATTAAATTCGGAAACTAATCCCAAGCAGTTGTCTCTTATTCTCTATCGCAAAAAATGACCATGCAAAGAATGGCTAGGGAATTCAGCATCTGAAACTCCATGTTCTAAGGCCCACATCACCTACAAACTATTTCTTCATACATATGGGCTTTGGGGGCAGCTAGGTGGCAAAGTAGATAAAGCGCCAGGCCTAGAGTCATAAAGCTTGAGTTCAAATCCAACCTCAAGATACTTATAAGCTATGTAACCCTAGGCAAGTCACACAACTCTATGTGCCTCAGTTTCCTCATCTGTAAAACAGGCTGGAAAAGGAAATGGCAAACCACTCCAGTATCTTTGCCAAGGAAACCTCGAATGGGGTCTTGAAGAGTTGGACACAACTGAAATGACTGACAACGAATTATGTGCTTTTTGTTAAGGGTATTAAAGTTTTTCATGAAAATGTAGTCATGCATTATAGTCAAGTATCAGGTTGCCAATATTACTATAAACGTGCAAAGCTCATCTAAATTCTGAACTACACTACACAAGTGAATCTGTAAAATCAAATCTTTCAAATGCTTTAAACTAAAAAAGTAATTAATTTACATCACAAATGTGCTATTTTCTTCTTGTCTTTATTCAAAGACAAAAGACCCTGGAAAACTGACCTGGTTTTGTAGGTACACACAACTTAAATATACAGTGGTAAATCTGTTATAATGTAATAAGCTCTGAGAGGCAGAATGGCATAATGAATAGAAGGCTGGCCTTGTCAGAAAGACCCACGTTCAAGTTCTACCTGTGATATATACTAGTTATGGAGCCATGGGCAAAGCTGCCAACTCTCAGTGCCCTTTAAGACCACAACTAAAGACAAGTTATTGATCTGCATCACTAGAGAGTCTACAAAGGAGCTCTCTCACACAATAAAACTACAGATTCAGATAAAACAAAACAATCAAGTTCTACAAAGTATGGACTTCCTAGCTCAGTACGAGCTCTGCTTCTACATACTTCTGCTTTAGTAGTTCTTTCACTTTACCTTCAATGTCTGACATAATTCTTATCGTTGAGTGATTTCACATCTTTCTCTAAGACCAGCAAAAGTTATATCGATTAATAAAATTATCTTCTAACTTTAAAAAAAACTTCATCAAAAGTACAATCTTACAGCTATAATGCAAGACTCCTTATAAATTTTCATTTCTAAAACCCCAAATATGTTTATGCACTGTGTAAAAAAACCAAAAATATACAAACCTTGCTTAAACAGTCTTCGCAGTAATGAGAGCCCTTTAGACAAACCGATGGTGCCACATTTAGATGCAAAGGGTTGGTGCACACATGGGATGTGAGCTCTGACTGTGAAATGTGCTCTTCCAAATGCCCGGGAGCCCCACTTGTGAAATCAGAACAGGGGAAATAGCCAGAAGAGCTGCAGCTCGGAAGAGCTGGGAACTGATGCAATTTGCGCACATTACCATGACATGATTGGAAATGGAGTTTTCCACAACAGGGCAGGTGTTTACAGGAAGAGAAGTTACTTTCTATACACATGCTGGAAAAGTCACTTGCAATGCCTGCCAAATTATTTCTAGCTGGAGCATTCTTGAGTGAAGATGCAGACTGAAAAGCAAACCCTGACCCTACTTGACAAGTGATTGTCCCAGTGCCTGGTGAGTCTAATAGTGAGCCGGCGTGAATCAAGCCCCCAGTACCTCTGCCACCAGTGCCGCCGCCGCCGCCACCACCAAAGTGCATCGGAGGAGTTGAGGGGTCATTAGAGCAATGAGCACAGCAGCTTACTTTAGGAGCAGGCGGAAGTTGTATTTGAGGTTGCTGAAGAGGATGAATATCTGGAATTGGGGCTGCTGGGAAAAGTTTAGCGCCAGCATGAAGAGGAGATGGTACATCCTTTAAATCTACAACAACTTTGTTCTCCATGTAATCTTTCTGCAAAACGAAAGATTGGGATACGTCTTAATTAGGACCATTCAAAAGCACAAATCCTAGGTCTAAGTACTACTTTATCCAACAAACAAAAACTAAAATGGAGTAATAGACAAAATCACCATTACGACTCAGTTTCAAGGAACTGAATACTGAAGTAGATGAAATACAAATCAATATAAGTGAGTTCAGATTAAAAGGCTACCAAACATTGAGTCCAAAGAGTTGGATTCAAGTCAAACATTTCTGAGATCCTACTGTATAAAAGACACTGTACTAGGGCTTGTGATAAAAAGTTTAGTTAAGATGCTATCCTTGCTCTCATGAAGCTTATGGCCAAGTGGGGAAAATGGCACACAAATATAATATAAAATAATACATGACAAGTACCTAAGAAAGGGTTAAAGTACTACTGGAGTTCAAAGAGGGCAACTGGGTAGAATGAAGGCTGAAGGAGGAGGTAGCATTTGGAATGGCAGGAATCCAAAAAGGAGAAGACCATTCCAGACAAAGAAACAACAAAAGTAATGGCAAGAAAGCAAGGAAGTACTGGGCACATATACATAGAACAGCCTGTAATTCAATTTGGCTGGAGTACGTGGAATAAGGGAAGATAGTATCACATTATTGAGGGTTTCCAATACTAAGCTTTACTTTTTCCAAGTCAGCTCAGACAGAGGAGACATAACAAGACAAAGGTGGCTGACTATAGTATGATAGATGTGAGAGAGTGAGGATGATTGCAAAAGCCTAAGCAAGTGGTAGTAAGTACCATAACAGACTAGGAGGTAGGAACATGTATCTAAGAGATGCTAAAGAGGCAGAATCAACAGGGGTTGTCAACTGGCTGGATATGGGAAATGAAGGACAGAGGAAGATCCAAATACACACCAAGATTTCAAAAATGGAAGACTAAGTGGTGTTACCAATGACAGAAAATGTGAAACCAGGGCGGAGCCACGATGGCGGCTGGAAAGTAGGGACTAGCGTGAGCTCCCTGCCAAGTCCCTTCAAAAACCTATAAAAATGGTTCTGAACCAATTCTAGAACTGCAGAACCCACAAAATAGCATAAGGAAGCAGGGCTCTAGCCCAGGACAGCCAGGAATAGTCTCCGGGTAAGGTCTATCCTGCACAGAGCTGGGAGCGGAGGGGAGTGGAACAGAGCGGAGAAGAGCAGAGCCCAGCATGGGCGCGGACCAACAAGACCAGGAGCCAGGCAGAACATGCCCTAGCGTCCTGAATCACTGAGCTGCAGCAGTTACCAGACTTCTCAACCCACAAACACCAAGGACAACAGAGTAGGTTAGTGGGAGAAGCTGCTGGGGACTGGGATAGAGTTTTCAGTTCAGCGATGGCCCCGGGGCGGGGCGGGGGGGGGGCG
>CM053624.1:248511088-248549475 GCA_028646595.1 Phalanger gymnotis | reverse complement strand
TTTTAAATTCTCTCTCCTGGATCTATTTTCCAGGTCAGTGGTTTTTCCAATGAGATATTTCACATTGTCTTCCATTTTTTCATTCCTTTGGTTCTGTTTAATAATATCTTGATTTCTCATCAAGTCACTAGCTTCCATTTGCTCCAATCTCATTTTTAAGATAGTATTTTCTTCAGTGGTCTTTTGGACCTCCTTTTCCATTTGGCTAATTCTGCCTTTCAAGGCATTCTTCTCCTGATTGGCTTTTTGGAGCTCTTTTGCTATTTGAGTTAGTCTATTTTTTAAGGTGTTGTTTTCTTCAGTATATTTTTCAGTATATTTTGGGTCTCCTTTAACAAGTCATTGACTTGTTTTTCATGGTTTTCTCACATCCTTCTTATTTCTCTTCCCAATTTTTCCTCTACTTCTCTAATTTGCTTTTCCAAATCCTTTTTGAGCTCTTTCATGACCTGAGACCAATTCATGTTTTTCTTGGAGGCTTTTGATGTAGGCTCTTTGACTTTGTCGATTTTTCCTGGCTGTATGTTTTGAGCTTCTTTGTCACCAAAGAAGGTTTCCAAAGTCTGAGAGTGAATCTGGGTGTGTTTTTGCTGCCTGGCCATGTTCCCAGACAACTTACTTGACCCTTGTGTTTTTCAGCGGGGTATGACTGCTTGTAGACTAAAGGGTTCTATGTTCCACGCTTGGGGGGATACGCCAGCTGTGATCAGCACTCTTCCTTCCCCAAGAGCCCCCAACCTGGACTGGACTTACATCTTCAGCAGGCTCTTCACTCCTACTCTGATCTGCCACTTAATTCTTCCCACCAGGTGGCCTGGGGCCAGAAGCAACTGCAGCCGTAGTTCTAAAGCTGCCCCACCTCTGCTGCCCCCCCCCCCCAGGCAGTGGCTGAACTGAAAACTCCCTGTCCCCAGCAGCTTCTCCCAATAACCTACTCTTTTGTCTTTGGTGTTTGTGGGTTGAGAAGTCTGGTAACTGCTGCAGCTCACTGATTCAGGGCGCTAGGGCACACTCTGCCAGGCTCCTGGTCTTGTTGGTCCGCGCGACCCATGCTGGGCTCTGCTCTGTTCCACTCCCCTCCGCTCCCAGCTCTGTGCAGGATAGACCTTACCCAGAGACTATCCAGGATGTCCTGGGCTAGAGCCCTGCTTCCTTCTGCTACCCTGTGGGTTCTGCCCTTCTAGAACTGGTTCAAAGCCATTTTTTATAGGTTTTTGGAGGGACTTTGCAGGGAGCTCATGCTAGTCCCTGCTTTCCAGCCGCCATCTTGGCTCCGCCAACAGTCTCTACTCTTAAGGAGGTCACATTCTAATGAGGGAGACAACATGAAAATAAGCATGTACATACAAGATAGCATAACCTGTAAATGGAAGGTAATCTCAGAGTGAAGGGACTGGGGTGGGTATGGTGACAGACCTGGTACAAAGCTAAGTCCTGAAGAAAGTCAGGTAACCTAGGAGGCAGAGGTGGGTAGGAAGAACATTCTAGGCATACAGCATTGTCACTTCAAATTTTAAAGAGTTGAGAGATGAAGTGCTATGTGGACCCCAAAGCAAGAGGATAGCTATATCATAAATGCATGGAGGGGAGTAAAGTGTAAAAAGACCTTAAGTTAGAAAGGCACCAGATGGTGAAACACTTTCAATACCAAAAGATTTTATATTTGCTATTTCAACAGCTCCTATGAAGATACAATTATCATCTCTATGCTGGCAATTAGATGGATTTGTCTAGCCTGACCTGTCTCCTGTCCTCTGGTCTAGTCTCCAATTACTTATAAAGATATCTTGAACTAGACCCACAAACAGCTTAAATTCAATATGTCCAAAATGCAACTCATTACCTTTCCTCTCAAACTCTGTCTTCTTCTTAACTTCCCCAATACTATCAGGGGGGCCACCATCTTCCCAGTCCCTCAGACTCAAAACCTAGGTGTTATCCTTGGTTCATCACTCTCACCTTCCCCACATCCAATAAGTTGCTAAGTTTTGTTATTTACGCATTTGCAACATCAATCCTATATACTCCTTTCTTTCCTCTGACACTGACTCCACCCTGGTAAAGGACCCCCCACGCCCCACTTCACACCTAGATTATAAGAATAGCCTTCTGAGAGGCTCTCTGTTTCAAGTTTCTCCTCATTGCAATGGACCCTCCACTCAGTTGTCAAAATGATCTTCCTAAAGCTTAGGTCTAACTATTTCACTACCACCCGTCCCCAATCAATAAACTCCAGTGGCTGTCATCTCCAGGACCAAACATAAAATCCTCTGTTTGACTTTTAAAGCTCTTCAAACTCTGGCCCCTTCCTCCATTTCTCATCTTTTTATACTTTTTGCCCCTCCATATACTCTTCAATCCAATTACATCGGCCTTCTTGTTGCTCCTCACATATAATACTCCTCCTGACTCTCCATGCATTTTCACCATCTCCTACTTCTAGAATTCTCTCCCTCTCCTCTTTGCCTCCTGGCTTCCTTCATATCTTGCCTAAAGGCTCCCCTTGTATAAGAAGCTTTGCCCAGTCCTCCTGATTCTTAGTGCCTCCCCTCTGAGGTTATCTCTGATTTATATTATGTGTGTATGACCCTGGGCAAATCACTTAACTTCTGTTTGCTTCGATTTCCTCAACTATAAAGTGGGCATAATAATAGCACCTACCTCCCAGGGTTGTTGTGAGGATCAAATGAGATATCTGTAAACAGCACTTGGCACAGTGTCTGAAACACAGGCACTACACAAATGTTTATTTCCTTCCTTTCTCTTTCTTTGTATCACCAACATTTAGCGCAGTGCTTGGCACACAGTAAACACTTAGTAAATGCTTGTTGGTTTGTTGTTTAAATTGGAGATCAGAGGAAGCCACTGGAATTTATTGAGTAAGGAGCTGATAGCTGAGTGGGTAACAGATTGCAGCTGGATGAGACCTGAAGCAAGGAGACTGATAAAACAGTTACTGTAATAGTCCCAGGGAAGAGGTGATAAAAGACTGACTTAGTGATGACTGTGGGAGCAGAGAAAGATATATTATGAAGGTAGAAATGACAAGATCTGCACAGCATACTGAATATATGGGATGTGTGAATTAGGAATTATGGTTAACAACTGAAAAGAAAGTGTAGCGATAAAGATAAAGATTTTAGAGTCATTCAAATAAAAGTGATAGTTGATGCTGTGGGAGTAAAAGATTGTCAAAAGAACTGAGAAAGAAAAAAGATGGCTAAGGACAGACACATGAGAAGTACTCGACTTAAGGATCGGAAAGAAGACAAGCAGAAAATGGGAGATAAAGATCAATACGAAGAAGACAACCAGGACAGTAAGTGTCAAACCTGAACCAGATTAAATTGTAAATGAGAAATGTTTAAAAAAATAAGCAACGACACAATACAATATACGGAATGTTAATTTGTGGTTTTCAAAGTCAATACATAGCCCACAAAGATCTGTTTCTACTTGAGTTTGCTCCCACTGTCTCCAAGGACAAAATACCTAAAAGAAGAGGTAGTTAACAGAACCAAATACTTTTGAGGGCTTATGGAGAACCAGAACTGGGAAAAGGACAACGTCCTGGTGATTAGAAGATTACTGGTGACCAGAAAAAGCAGTTTCTGCAGTGCTGAGGAAAGAAGTCCGACAGTGAAGGGTCGAGAAGAGAGTATATAACGTTCACATGAAGGTACCAGATGTAAACTATTTTTTTAAGAGA
Organism: Phalanger gymnotis; assembly: GCA_028646595.1. NCBI lineage: Eukaryota > Metazoa > Chordata > Mammalia > Diprotodontia > Phalangeridae > Phalanger > Phalanger gymnotis. Next base: position 248,545,766 of record CM053624.1, on the reverse strand, counting down.
TTTCTATTTCTAGTGCTGATGTATTCTAGTAAACGAATTTAACCTACAGCAGTTACTTTATAACAACTCTCAACTGACCAAAATTTCCAAGAATGAAATAGACAATGTCTAGTAAGCAATATAATAGCAAACGAAATTCCTTACTGATAATTTTCAAGTAAGATATGCCAAAAAAAAAAAGTTTCTTACATTTGCCACACAGAATCATGAACCAAACTGGTTATTAAAAGAGCTCAATAAAGATACATATAGGATGAAAACTGAGAACAGAAGTGTATAAAGTAAAAAAAAAAAAGTAGCATTCATATTTTATTCAGTGAGTCTCTGCAATTCATCTGAATTCTAAGAAGGAAAACAAATTAGAAAAGGCCCACAGAAAACTAAAACAATAAGCACCAGAGGGTAAGAAAATTTTTGCATAGAAAAAATGTGAAATTGTTAAGAAAATTTTGAAAGGAAATGACTTGCAAGAGATGACTCACTGGGTAGGGGAAGGGGACAGGAGGAATTTGGAAATAAATGTAATATGGCCATTAATAATAATAAATTTTCTCTAAAAAAAAAAGGCAATAAGGAGTTATCATATAATGAAGTACTGAAAGCCAATAAAGCTCTCATTTTCCTTTTCTGTATTATAAGAAAAAGACCTCGAAACTTGAGATATAGTAACTATAATCTTCATTTTGATCTCTTCTTTTGTTACACAATACAATGTAGAATTTATCTTTAGAGTCAACTGCTGCCAGGTATAAAGGGAAAAAGCCTTCCTAAGAATCTAACATTAAATATTCAAAGTATCTACTCTTCCACTGAGCATAGGAGGTATGAAAATATACTGCTCTTTAGTCAGAAAATATAACAAACAACAAAAGGACATTACAAGAAGTATACAATAATAAAGTTTGTCATTGACCATAATGACATAATATACTAGACAATATGAACCAATGAACTATTTCAATAACAAATTTCTTATGTTGTTAGTATACCATATAGTTACCGTTTTGGGACTAAGTGGCAATGTCTGTTCAGGACGAGAAAAGCAATTAGAAAATTTCCAAAGCCATGGCTTAGCATCGCTATCTTGTTGAAGCCATCCACGTGACCTATTGCAGGGGTTCTCGGTTCCGTTTCCTTCCATCATACAACCATACAGTGCAGTTCAACATTCTTTTGTCTTTCCCTTCTTTCATTCTTCCCCCCTGTGAAGAATGAATTTGAACATTATCTTTTTTAAAACAGGAAAAAAATATTTTATTTACATTTTAGACTTCAATATTTTTAGAATGTAATCAAGTCAGTTTAATGATCAAATTTTTAAAAATATCAAGTCAATATCATATGCAGAAAGATTTAGATACAGTTTACTAAAGTATTCTGAACATTATTTTCTTGAGAGCTACTATTCATTTCTATTAACATCAGTCTTTTTATCCATCTTCACTACTAAAAATAGATAATTTTAGAATGTGTTAAAGATATTTTACCCCATATTATTTTCGATAGAAGGCAAAATCCAATCTTTCATGATGGCCTAGTCATGGGCATCTTCCATGAATGCCCAGAAAACCAACTTTGTACTTCATTCCTCTACTTATTTCACTATAACAAACTGACATGACTAATGAAAATTAAGTAAACTATTCATTTGTAGAACTGATGATTTTATTCGGAGCAGTTCACTCACGATTTACAACTACAAGTTATGATGACATTCGTGTAATTTAACAAAACAGATCGAGTCACTGTTGCCCATTTACCAGGGGAAAGCCTGACAACGGCAAAAGCGATGTTTCATACCCAAATTCTTTTCATTTTCTATACAAATATATCCAATCACTATCCTTGATCTTCTATTTTTAAAGTTTATGAAACAGTTATGAATATTTCCTCTCAATAATTTCCCAAAAGACTTTTTTTAGAAGAATTTTTTTTAAAAAATCCACCCCCAAATATCTCTTCCAGGCTCTTCTTCATAATGTGTTCTTTCCAAAAAAATTACTTTTGTAGACAGTACTCAAAATCTTCTAACTAACCTTTGTCTGCCTAATCTAGACACTATGATTTCAGTAGGACTTAAAATTACATGTGAACCATAATTTTATCTTTTTTAATTCATCATAAGCTAGGGTCATTATTTTTAACTTATTTCATATCTAACTCAACTTTCTTTCCAACACACTTTCATTGTCCTCATCAAATAGCAAGTCATCCAACTATAGGCATGAGATTAATTTAACTGGAGAATTCCTCCAAAGCTTTAATTTTTCTGTAGGGGCTCCTAGCAGCCTAGTTTAATAGGAAGCAATAGTACGGACCATACATGCCACTGAGTGCTGATACTGACTCAAGCTTTCCCTTCTTCCCCCAGGAGAAAAAAAAAATGTCCTCTAAATTAATTTAGGGATGTGAGACTTTGCATATGAATTCTAACTCACAGATATATGCAAATCTGTAAAACTATACAAACTCTGCATGGCTGGATAAAGTAATAATAAAGTATTTTTTCAGATACATTAGTGTTCATCATTATCTGGTTTTGCTACAATTTATGAGTCAAAGAATCTGGAAACAGCAACAAACTTACTAGCTGAACCTTTTGGGGAATCTTGGGGCAAAATTAGAAAGTACAATGTATATTTCTGATGAAATAGTGGATTCCCACTATGGTCATTTTCCTTTTCCCATACGACACAGATAGACAGTTTACAGATTCTATTATCTTAAATACTGACCATTTTAAAAGTATAATTCAATATGTATTTATTAAATGTCTACTAGGTGTAGGGGCTACGAGGACAAACCTAAATAATCTCTACCCTTCAGAAGCTTACATTATACAGGAGAGAAATAACATGTACATGGATAAGTAAAAGAAAAACAAAGTAATTTCGAAATGGGGAAGAAAACTAACATCTGCGAGATCAAAAAAAAAAAAAAGCCTGGAAGAGAAGGTACAAGTAAATGTTTTGCTTCATTTCATCAACTTTCTCCTTACCACCAAACTTTTACTTTCTGCATCCCTACCTTTTTTTTTAATCAGAAGAAATTCTAGTACGCCTGAAACTGACCCACTCTATTGATATCCCATCCAGCATGGTTAAATAGGTTGACTACACGGGCACGCTTCTTTACAATAGTGTAGCTCCAGCCTCAAAATCATTCATTAACACCTCATTTATAATTTAACTGTTAAACTTTAGAAAGGAGCCAAAACAAACTTTGGCATAATCTGCTTAATCCACTTTCATTTCCCTTTTCAAGAACAAATTCAAAGTATACTGAGAAGAAGAAAGTGCCCCAGTCAAATCACTATAAATAGTACCCGTGTCTCAAATTCTACTAAATCGTCCCTGGAAACCACATAAAGTAAAACACATAATCAAACAAGATGTTTTAATTAGCTGGATGTATGAGGCAATTCATCAGTCAATAAATTTATTAAATGTTCATTACGTGTCAGGCACAGTCTTAAAGAATGGCCAAAAGACGCTCCTAAGCTCACAACGTAAATGGGAGAGACAAGAATACAACTATGCACAAACAAGATACGTACAGGATAAACTGTAGATAATAAAGAGTCCCAGGCTGAATGCGTGCTACTTAACATAAGAGGTGAACTTTTTCTGTAATACAACCGGAAACTCAACCAGTCTCGTCAGAGGTCTAGGGGGTAGGGACAAGATAAATTCCAAGTCCCATTTCTTATATTCTATCCTTGAGACTATATTGGTACTGGTCTAGTCTGTTGGGGTGTAAGGATAAGGGGTTCTTTTACCTGTTATGCTATCTATGAGATTTGGCACTTTGCTGAACCCTTTGCGATGTTACGAATCTTATAAAGCAAGGAATTTCTATAGCGGACACATTCAAACATGCTGCATTTCATTTTGGATTAAGTTCTCTATCCAACGGTGTCAGCAGTTTTACCGCGGTCCTCTAGATACACTTCAGTGACTTTTGTCACCTACACAATCCTAAGGTTCTCTTATTTGTGGTCACCTTCCCAATCACACAAACACAACTGAAGTGTGGCGCCACATTAAAGCCCACAAGACGACTGGGGTGGGGGCATGAAGAAAAGACTGTCACGATACCACGAACTTCCTTTACTTCTCTCTCCCTCTTCAAAACTGTGAGCTAGAGAGCCGTCGGCGGTCCGCCCCACCCCCACCCCGGCCCTCAATGGGGGCACACGCCCCGGCAAAGCTCCCAAGCCCAAACTGCTGGCAGGAGAGGGGGCAAAGGAGGGCCCAAGGGAGAGAGGCTGGGCTCCCTAAACCAAAGCAGTGGGATACGGGGGGTGGGGCGGTCAGGGGGACGGGTGTCCTCAAGGCCGCCCTGGAGCAAGGCCAAAGGGCCAGGCCGGGGAAGCGGGGAGTCCCCGAGACTGCGCGGCCCGCGGGGAGCAGCCCTCCCAAGAGTTGTGTGGAGGGGAGAGGGAGAAGGCGGAAGGAAAACGTTCTTCTTTCAGCTCCCAGGGCCAGAAGGAAGGGACCGCAGGGCGGTGACGCGACCCCTCCGCTCCTCCCCACCCCCCACCCGCCACTCACCTCAGCCACCTGCTCCACCTGCTCTCACATGCCGGCCATACCGCCTACCCCCCCACCCCCCCCAGCCCTTTGTTTTGATTCCCGACTCCGCAGCTCCCGCCGCCGCCGCCAAGCGCACCCACCACTTCCGCTTCCGTAACGCACCGCCCTGTCGCAAAACCGACGCCCTCACGCACACCCTTCTCACCTCTTTCTCCGAGCCCCCTCCCACCTCCCACTGGACTCCTCCTCCGCGGGGCGTGCTGGGAACCCCAGGAGGCGGGGCCTCGGGGACCTTCCGCGCGTCCTCGGCCTCCTCCTCGGGAAACGCTTCTGCTGAAACTGACCGGCCCCTCCCCGCTTTGCCCCGCCTTTTCTCTGAGGCTCCTCCCACCCCGACCAAGAGCGCCCTAGAACTATGGTAGTTGAAGGCTCTTTTTTCCGGTCTAGAGAGATCTGGCGGTGGTGGTGGTGCTGGTGGTGGTGGTAGTGGTGGTAGTGGTGGTGGGAGGGATGGGGCAAGGCGAGAAAGAGCTAGAGGTTTTGGAGTCACACGTACAGGGATCACAGAAGATAAATCTAGGATACTTTCCGAGTTCAAATTGTGCTTTTTCACTTACTGCCTGTGTGACCTTAGTCAAGGTGCACTTTTTGCCTGGGTGACCATAAACAAGTCACCAAAACATCTTAATTCCAGTGCCTTCCCTCTGTTAATTATTTCAAGTTTATCCTGTATGTAGTTTGGTTTGTGTATAGTTGCATGCTCTCTCCCACAATAGACTGTAAGCTCCTTGAGGGCAAGGACTGTCTTTTGCCTCTTTTGTATTTGAATTGAATTGAACCTCTCAGGCAATATGCCTTTTTTAAGCTCAGTCAGAAACTGTAGTAAGCTCGGGGATAAAAAATAAGAGAGACAGCGTCTGGCTCTAGGAGCTCCTTGGTGGAGACAGCATGCAAACAACTATGTACTAACAAGTTATATGTAGGATAACTTGGAAACAATCTACAGAAGGTAGTCACTAGAATTAAGGGCTTCAGTTTGTTCAGCTGTAAAATGAGGGGTTGGACTAGAAGAACTTTGAAGTTTCTTTAAGTACTAAATCTATGAAGTAGGTTTGGTGTTTCTGGAACCAGAAGCAGGAAAAGAGGCCCCCTCCCAGTCTTTGGACTCAAAAAAAACTATCAAGATCTTACAAAAAATGTAAGGAAAAATATTACAGGAAGAATCCTTGAATGAATAAGTATTTATTATGAGTTTAACACCTGTTAAAATATTAGCTCATTTTAAGCCTAACTGTGTGATAAAACATACCCTAACATCTGTATTGGTTCACTCTTCCAACTTTTGGCAATTTATTTTTTAAAGAGTTATGAATTCAGTCACACTGGCTCCCGAGGCCCCAGTTAGAAGAATTTCTAACATGTGGGCAAAAGTCCGGCTTTTTGAATTTATAACTATCCCTAATTAACCTCTGGCCTCTTTGTGGTTGAAGCAAAATTTAGTTTACTGGAAACATTTGGGTAATGAAGTTGCTGATTATATTATAGTGTCTGTAGAAAGACAGAGATGGGAGGGGAGATTGGGCAAACAGTTGATGTCTTCTTGAGACTTCCCCCTAAGATGTCACCCTTCTCTGTCACAGTTCTGTGACACCTTTGGGCCTCAAACACGCTCCAAAAAGTCACATTCTAAGTTACTCTTCTTTATAGCAAATTTGATGCTTATATGGTAGAGCTGGGAGGGCGGAACAAAATCCCCCAACCAATTGGAATAGACCTCTTGCCTTTTTCTTCATCCAATGGCTTTCAAAGACTCTTTCACACAGTCTAAAGTCTTTTGATTGATTGAGACATTGTTCTCACCTAGCTAAGGTATCGGAGCTTACTCAGGTGCAGGTAATACAAATGCAAATACAGAGACACTATCTATATGGGAATGGTGACCAGAGTAGAGCGGTTATATGGACAGTGGCAGATGTTAAAAAAAAATGGCCAGGGCGTACCATAATCAGGTCTGGGGAGGTCAGAAAGTTCTCCCAAATCAGGACAGTACAGTTTGTAGGCAGGAGTTCCCAGAACTAAGTGGATTAGCTCCTCCAGATCATGGTCTGCAGAGATCCATTTGGAAGAGTACAACCGAAGTACGGCAGTTGGCAGGGCGAAGCCCTCCTTGACTGAGCTATTTTTGCTTTTTTATCCCCAGCTCTTGGCACAGTATCTACTAAGTAGCACATAATAGCTACTAAATAAATTATTGTTGAATTAATGAATTAAGAAGCTCTCACTATTTCCTCTTTTAGGGTACTAAACTACATACTCTCTGAGCTGACAGGGATTTCAGAGGCCATCTAATTGAATACGTATCTAAACAAGAATCCCTTCTATGAATAACTGGACCGATGATCATCCAGACTTTAAAGGCTCCACTACCTCCTGAAGTAGCCCATTCCATTTCTTAGCAGTTCTAATGGGTTCATTTTCTCCATTCAAAAGATCTCAAAACTTTATCTCTGGAAGTTCTCCCGTTGGTCCTTGCTTTACCCTCTGTACTCACCCATGGCAAGGCCACTTTAGATACTAGAGGCCCTTTAGACACTAGAAGACAGAAGACATGCCTATGGCTGGCATTTTGATTAGACAAATCTTGGAAATTTTGTTGCCTTCTTTCTTTTTTCAAAGGCAACAGTAAAACTTTATAATTCAGTCGCTACTTCTGTATTGCATCCTTAGAGTGCCACCTAGTGGTCACCCTTGAGAAAATTCATCTTGATTATGTTAAGCCAGTAAACTTCAGGTTTCTGATATCAATGAGCACATATGTAGCACCTACTATGTGCCTAGCACTGGGCCTAGCATAGTGGAGATAAAAATCCAGAGAATAAAACAATATCTTACTGTTTACTCCCTAACTGAGGGAGCCTCACGTGGACAGATTCTATTCCAAAGTTGTAATTCTGAAGACAAAACAGACACGTTGGGTTAAAGTATGTTGAAGATCAATGATTTTTTAAAATAAAATTAGCTTTTGTAATAAATGTAATTTTAAAATGCCAACCTGTATTTTATGCTATTAGTAATGTCCATTACTGTGTTTCTTTAAAAATAAAATTTCATTGAGACATTTTTCTAAGGACAGACAAGGAATTTGTAATTTTAGGGAAGGAGCTCCTACAATATCCATGCATTGTCAATAGTATTTCTGTTTTATTTGGTACCCTTACCCATTAGTAGCTTCACTTTTTTTTCTTTAAAAGCCACCAATATTTTGTAGCTAGTACAACTGCAGATTTGAAATAATAATCATTTCAGACAATAAACTGAACTGTGTAACTAAAAAAATTCTCACTTCTTTTGATAAGTAAGATTTGTGGTTATTTGCCATAAATAACTGTTAGCTGCCTTAGGTTACTTCCGCTCTAACTTAATTTCTTGAATTTCCTAAGAAACTAATTTTTTTAGAGGGAAAGGGACTTAATTCTTTTCTGTTGTATAGTTTTGATGATCCTATACCACCAAATTACATTAGCAGCCGAGAAGTTAGGAAAAGCTAAGATAGTGATATAGACTGGTACTGTATGGTAGAGGGCAAGATCAAACAAGTACATGAAACATCTTTTATGCTTGTATTTAACTTGCCAGAAGGCAGATGACCACTATCTAAATAGGAGTTATTTGCTCACCATCATTATGTATATGTGCAAGATATCATAAAAGAATCATAAAAAATGTAAAAACAACCTTCTTTCCAGTGCTTTTTCATTCATTAAAAAACAATTAAGTACCTGCTATGTACAAAGAAGGCAATAAAAGGGTAAATAATAATAATGAGGCTCTAAGGCAGACTTCTTAACCTGGGGTCTGCCAACTTTTAAAAAATGTTTTGATAACTATTTCATTATGATTGGTTTCCCTCGTAATTCTGTGGATTTTATTTTATGCTTTTAAAAACATTATTCTGAGAAAGGATCCATAGGTTACCTAGACTGCCAAAGAAAACGATGACACACAAAAAAAGTTGAGGATCTCCATTCTAAAGTTTGCAAAGCTCTTTATATGTGTAAGGTCCTTCTTAAGCTCACTCTCCCAGAGGTAGGCTAGTGATATCTGCCCCCACTCAAGGTTCTAAGGGTACCCCTTTCACTACTGCTATTGGCTTGAGCCAATATTCTATTCCCACTCCCACCCCCCATAGCTTTTAGTGACTAAAGGCTCAGTTCCATTTAACTGATTAACATCAGTTACCTTTTACAAAGGGATATTAACTTCAAAGATATAGCAAGAAAGAAAGTATAAACATTTCTTCCCCTACTCCTATTCTTCAGAAATACACTCCGCCTCCCCCTCCACTTTGGTCCCTGAAAGAGGTAGCTGAGAGTTCACTCAGTTTCTGAGTTAATTAATTAGCATTAATCTCACCTAATTTAAATCCAAATGTGGCATTGTGACTGGATAAGCCCTAGTCCTATCTACCTACCACTGGGCTGGGTCCAGAGGTCACTCCTTGATCCTTGGAGTACCGATCTTGGACCAAGCTGGCTGCAAAACCTGATATGATTCCACTCTTCAACTTCAGATGGCTTGTTTTCCTGATCTCAATAAGTTTACAATCTCCAAAATCCATCTCTAGTCTCCTTCACCTAAACAAAAGAACAGACACGAATGCTAGACTCCAGTGGGAAGGACCCAAGGGCTCTCCCCTTGCAGCACTGTTTCTCTTCTCTTCCTGGAAAGATATCCCACAGGAAGAAGTCAGCTAAAGACAGAAAAGATGAGGTGATGTAGTTCCTTTTGAATAAACTCCAATTCCAGCTAAACAGACAGCTATAGACATTCAAGGAGGCTCCTATTTACCACATGGTTAGCAGACTGCAACCAATTATAGCATGTCTAGACATTCTACACAATCCACTCATCATCTGAGCACTCTGCACATGGTGGATTGGACTCCCTGTCCAGGTGCCTGTTCTCTCTGTCAGCTCAGGGAATCTACCCTCCTCTTAAATGTATTATCTCTTCTGCTCCTTACAACAACCCTGTGAGGTAGATGCCATTATTTTTATTGATGTTTTACTGATAAAGAAACTGAGGCTCAGAGAGATAAAGCAATCTGTCTGGAGTCCCACAGCTAGTAAATATCCGAGGTGGAATTCAAATCTAAATGTTCTTGACTCCAAGTATAGTGCTCTGTTGGCCAAAACTGCCTCCAGATAAGATACAGTCTCTGCCCTGTTGGAGCTTACAATCTAATCCATAAAACACAAACAGAAATATTGTCAAATATGTAGGATTATTGAAGGGTATGGTATATGAAGTATCCTTGTTTAACACTGATAAGGATGGCATTGTTCTGGCAGTGATACTTTCCTTTTAATGGGGTATGAACTTCTCTTGCTATGGGCATTTATTGGCTTTTTAAGCACCATAGTAAGTATGATTGGTTGAGTCACCACTAGTCCTGCCTCTGAACTATGGCCTTGGCCTTTAAAAATAGAACTGCTTATCACACTATTTCACAAATAACACATGGGAGGCACTGGGGCTTTTGGACTACAGCTTCTAACAGGTTTGCTCTTGATCTGGTCAGGTAGGAAGGGCAGGAAGATGGCTTCGGAGGGGTTAATAATCTTACTTTATTCTAGTCTGTTCTTCTCGAGAGGGGCTTGCTGATAATGGGAGCACCAACTCCTACAGAATTTCATAATCACCCTTCTCACAGGGACCAGAGTGAAGTGGGGGCAACTCTCCCTACATCTCGATGGGGTCAATCAAGACAGGCACAACTTGTGCACTCCCCTAAATCCCTTCAATCCTCACTGAGGACTGATTGAGGCAAACACAGATTCCCCACAAGCCTTGATGGGGGCTGATCAAGGCATGCAGAGCATTTCATCTTGTACATTCAACTCTAAGGGTTCCTCACTCACTGACCAGTGCTCACTTGATTTATAGAGAACAGACAAAGAAGGTATATTGCCAACAACAGCCTCACAATTTTATATCATCTCATTCCTATATCTCACTGTGCAGTTGCAGCGGATATATACAATTTAAGAACAAATTTTTATATTATTTACCATTATATAATGCTGTGCAAATGTGGAGATGTTTTGAACCATGATCATGAGAACTCATATCTAACACCTGGGAACAAGAAATTGTTATGGCTATGGATCCTGGGAACTAAACTATAAGAAAGAATAACAAAAATCTACCTCATGCACACTAAAATCCATCTTACACACACACACACACACACACACACACACACACACACACACACACACACGGAGCAAACCAGAGGTGGAAAGGAGAGAAAGATGTTGTTTGGACATATATTAATTCCATTTCTTTTAAGGAAAGCTTATGTAGCTTCTTCCAGGGAGCCCTGTGGCCCAGAAGGGAAGGGAACCATGTAGACTCAGAGATGGAAGCATTTTGAAGCAGTAGTGGAGTTAAGTTCCAGGAACTACCCTCTTGAATCCAGTTGGGGAAATTCTGGATTATGCTGAATTGCTATATCAAAGGAGGAATTTCTGAAAAATATAAAATTCTCTGTCCAAGGGAATGGACCCATAGGAAGGCTTCCTGGACCAAGGAGGAGCCAAAACCAAAGCCATAATGTAGAAGAGGTAATGTCCTTCACAGACAAATATGAATCACATGGACTGTGTAAGTCTGGAAGAAAGTAACTCATTCCCTAATCCTGTATGCTTACCCCCTTGGTATATGTATGTATAGATAGATAGATAGATAGATAGATAGATAGATAGATAGATAGATAGATAGATAGATAGATAGATAGATGTCTATATCTATATATGTGTGTGTGTGTGTGTGTTTGGGGGAGGAGAGGCACTTAACCCCAGAGAGGCACTACAAATCAGAAATAGGGCTCACAATAGGGATGAACTCACTAAAGATCCCAATTCTTTCCCCTTGCTGAACCTACCAAGAATAACCTAGTCTGGAGGACTGTATAGTTCTTAAGGAGAAGTAGGGATCACTGGAGAGGAAGAGATGTTTTGGCTGTTTATAGGCTTGGATGCTAGTCATTTCTACTTTCTTGTGGGTGTAATAAAGCTCATCCTGTCTTGTAGCTTGAGTGCTGGGAGCTGAGGCCTCAGATACTTATTAGCTATGTGACCCTAGGCAAGTTACTTAACTTCCGTCTGCCTCAGTTTTTCTCATACGTAAAACGGGACTAATAATAGCACTTACTTCTCAGGGTTGTTGCGAAGATAAAATGACGTAATATTTATAAAATGCTTTGTAAACCTCAAAGCACTATATAAATGCTAGCTTTGTTATTGTTCTTGTCATTTATTTATTCTCTAGAGACCAAGATATGAGCCAAATTCTAATGTTCCCCAGGAATATCCAGAGTGAGGGCAAAATGAGTCAAATTCAGAGATTTTCAATGAAAACTATTGGGTGGTTACATAAACCAAAATGACAGATTTTATTACAATACCCTAAGTTATTTAGTCCATGTGAATCCATAGCTTCAGTCCTGGACAGAGAGTATTAATAAAGGGAAAAAAAATTTTTTCTCTCCTTTTTTTTTATTCTAGTTGACTAACAAGTAATATAAACTGTCCCAATTCAAGGAGGCAAATTTGATTTAATAGGTATTACTAAGACTTGGTAGCCTGAGCCATGAAATATGGTTCTGGAAAGGTATTTCTTATTCAAAAGAAACAGTAGAGTTAAAAGGAGGAGCACGGTAACATGATATATTAAGAAGACATATTAATATAAGGAAATTCAGAAACCAGAGGGGAAAAGTATCATGGAAAACAGTTGGGTAAGAATGAGTGGAGGCAGAAAAGGGAGGTCATCAGAGTGTACTATAAACAAACTGAACAAAACAAGGAAGTGGAGTAAGTTCAGAAAGCATATCACAAGCCTGGCATAGAGGTAAGTCAGAGCAGTGAAGAAGGAATTCAATTATTCAGACACCTGCTGGGACTTTCACTCTACCAAAAACTTAATCATTTCTTGATTTGCCTTAATATTACCTATCTATAATATGACTGTTCTTTATAATTTTGCAATGCTCACTTTTGACTTTTTTTGAGGTTGTTCTTTCTGTTTCCATTGTTGACATTGTGTATAGTTTTCTTTGCTCTTTTCACTTCACTCTACATCATTTCCTATAGATCAGTCCATGCTTCTCTGTATTCATCACATTTGTTGTTTCCTAAAGCAGCGTTACATTCTATTACATTCATATAACACAGTTTTGTTTAACCATTCTCTATTTGATAAGCATCTACTTTGTTTCTAATTCTTTGCTGTCACAAAACTTGCTGCTATAATATGTTGGTGTATATAGGGACTTTCTTCTTATCAATGACCTCCATACTCTGTAAGCCCAATGATGGAATCTCTGGGTCAAAGGGTGCTGAACATTTTAGTCACCTTATTTACATAGTTCCAAATTGCGTTCCATAATGGTTGTGCTGATTCACACTCTACTAATAATGCACCACAATCTTTCCAATTTTATCATTACTATCTTTTATCTTTGCCAGTTTTCAGCATATAAGGTAGAATCTCAGAGTTATTTTGATTTGCATTTCTCTTATTAGTGATTTGGAGTATGGTTATTATGTCTATTATTCTTTTGAGAATTGTTTATTCTGGTCCTTGGATCACTTATTCAGTGGGACATAGCTTTTGGTTATACATGCACACATATATACATATATAATGTATATGTGTATATATACACATCTATAGAAACAGCTATCTCTATATGTGTCTGTACGTATACATGCATATCTGTTAATTATTTCTATCTCTTGGATACCAAACCCTTATCAGAGAAACTTCCTCATCAAGTGACAAAGTTATGATTCAAAAAGATCTTGACAGATTAGAACATTGGGACAACAAATCGAGTAAAATAAAATTCAATAGGGATAAATGTATAGTCTTGTTCTTACTTTTGGGTTTTGAAAAATCAGTTTTACAAGTACAAGATGGAAGAAGCATAATAATTTAATAGTTTGTCTAAAAAAGGTCTCAAGACTTCGTCAGATTGTGAATGCAGTATGAATCAATACTGTGATATGGAAGCCAAATAAGCTAATGGGATCTCTGACTGCATTAAGGACATAGCCTTGAGACATGAGGAGGTGATTGTCCTGTTGGATTCTGGCCTGGTCAGACCACTTCTGGATTCAATTAAAGGCATTACATTTCAGGAAAACAAAAGGATGAAGAAAATCTAAAAGAGGGCAACCCAAATGGTGAAGGGCCTTTACTTCATGTCATATGAGGAGGGATTGAAGGAGCTGGGGATGTTTAACCTAGAAAAGAGAAGATTTACAGTGAATGAGATCATTATTTAAAGAATATGGAGGAATATCAGCTGGAAGAGGGATAATACTCTTCTTTTTCTTTTAGGTATAAGTTTGCCAGAAATTTTTATTAATTTAACATCAATCTAAATCTAAGCATTTCTAATTTAGAAAGAGAAATGCTCAAATTGGCATAATTTTTTCTGTCATGCTCTCTGACATCACTCTCCACCCCAAGATGATTTGAAGTAACATTTATAGGAATCTTGAGTAAAAAAAAGATTAAAATATGTTAAAATATAGGGTTAACATTCCTGAACACATCATTTTATCTACTAAAATGACTGGATCCTTCCTGTGGCCTCTGCCCTCCAGGACTGAAAGGGCTTTCTCTTGTTTATCAATATCTTAATCCTTGAAAGGAAAAGAAGACACTGCCCTTAGGTGAGTCATGGCACCAATCACTTTAGGGAGGTGAGGAAGCAATGGTCTTAACTAGACAGTAGGTACTTTTTGTTTTAAGTTTATCACCCCCAATCCCTATTCCTGGCATTTCAGTGTTTGTCTCAGCCTTCTACCTATTTTCCTAAAGGGGAAGGTCTGAAAAGTGTTTTTAGCCTGGAGAAAATATTAATTCTCAGTATTATAAGTTAAAAAGAAGGAAGTTTGTAAATATGTTTCCACACCTCTCAGTACGTCACAAAAAAAAAAAACCTCTCTAAGAATAGAAGGTACAAAGTATTTGTTGACCTGCCTTAGGAGAGCTTCCTCACTGAGAATTTCCCTATAACAATATATTCATAGGACTGGGCACAGGACGTGGACCCACTCCTCTACTCCACCCTCTTCCAAAAAATGTTGCAAAGAGGTAAATTTAACCCCAAAGTCAGGAAAAATATTCTAACATTTAAAACTATTCAAAATAACTGTCTTGGGTATAGTAGTCTTAATTAAAACTTATTGCATTGAAGTGGAATGTTACATAGGCTACCTAAAGCATGCATATATCCAGGGGTGTACTAGCAAATGTTTAAGAGCTGGGCTGGGGTGTCCACAAAGCACTTTGAAGTTTTATTTGCATTAGTAGTATCTTCTCCATCGCTTTCTAGACAATCAGTAAAACAATAAATCAAGCCCTGATCTGTGGCCTTTGCCTATTTCTAAGGTAAATGCTCACACTGAAGATTTAACAATCAGGAGTCCTTGCAAGCTCAAGCATACCACTACATACAGCCTTAGGAGGGCCTTAATACAAGCCAAAGCACCCAAGTTCTACCCAAGCTTAAGACATCAGGTTGTCTTGGGAAGTAGAGACATAAGGTATGATGCCATGTACTTTAAGCTTGGCCCAGGGATCAGTATCAAAATCTTACCCTGGAATAACTGATGGATTTGGAAGAATTATCAGGATATGGAGAATTAATTAAGTGCTGTTAGGGATAGGGATTACTCCTAGGACACTGAGGAGAGCAGTGACCGTTACTCTCTGGTTACTATCAGTGTTGATGTGGATTGGGGTTGTTGGTTGTGTTTGTCCTTCGTTCTGGAAGAGGACCATGACATCAGGGACATGATGACATGACTTGCAGTTGACTTTGATTTGAGTGAGGGAGGGCTGTGCAAGGTCACCAAGCCTCACTTTCTCCTCCAGAGCCATCTGGTTCCAGTGGCCTGATATTCACCAGGATGACTGGAGATGGCCCAGGATGCATTGCGAGACCCTAGCCCTTTCAGGCTAAGGTCTTTGTGGATTGGGGAAGTAGCCCCAGAGAGGGTGCTAAATTTAATATGGGGAATTTCTGGATTAGGAAATTCCCTTTACAATGAAGGACCTTATAGTCTTAGAGAGTTGCTTAGAGGACTGAGAAGCTAAGTGAACTGTTCCTGGTCACACAGCCAGCATGTGTCAGAGATAGGGCTTGAAGGCAGGTCTTGCTGGCTCTGAGGCTAGCTCTCTGCCCATTATGCCACTGCTGATGTGGTTTCCATAATGACCAAGTCAACACTAGATCACAAAGCTGGGGGGGTGGGCAGGGAGAGAAGGAATATGATGGTCAGAGCTCCAGAAGAGTCCTATTGAGGGAGAAGACTGGAGACTCAAGAGAAAAAAAAATGACCAAGAGTAGAGAACAGGGCAAGAATCCAGAGAGCAGAGGAGCATATGGAACCAGAGTAGAGGCCAGAGGATGCTGAGGAGAACTCTGGGGCCAAGGCTAGTCATGGGAACACCATATGTGAAACTTTGCCAAGCCCTAGGAACTCAATAGAAACCAGAGAGGGATTCTCAAATAGAACTACCAAAGTCACTGATTTTAAGATCATGTGAACTTGGGGATTCTCCAAGAATTATTTGTGGGCTTCTTTTTGTTCCCTTTTCTAGTTACTTGCGTAATAAAGCTACCTCTGACATAAAGTCATCTGTGGGCAGTTGCCAGACAACTGGTACATGTCAGTACATGGGTTTACCCACAATTCTGGATGACACAACCCTGTATCTTTGTGCTATTGGGGGTTACGAGACTTATCTTGTATGTACTATTTATATATATATATATGTTGTCTCCCCTTTAGAAGGAAAGCTCCATAAGGACAGAGACTGTTGTTTTTTTCTTTGCATTTCCAGCATTTAGCACAGTGCCTGGCATATGGTAAGTGCTTAATAAATGCTCGTTGATCAGTTGATTCTCAGTCTCATTCTTACATTCTCATCCTGGTCAGGCTGTCCCTTATTCCTATGGGTGTGCACCCTCACTAGTTCTTTTGAATTCCTTCTCTTCTTTCAAGGCCCAGGTAAATGTTACCTTCTCTAAGAGGCCTTCCCTTAACCCTGACTCCCCCCCCCCAAAAGATCCACACCTCCCCAGCTGAAAATGATCTTGTCCCCCTCATATTTTCTTATAATACTTTGTCTAGATTTTTCCTTTGTCTTTATCATATTCTATCTTGCTTTGTCCATACTTGCGTGCATTTTGTATCCCTTCTGTTAGATTCCAATCTCCTTGAGAGCAAAGACTGTCTTTCATCTTTGTATGCCTAGCACGGTGACTTCTGCCTAACAAGCACTTATTAAATGTTTGTCGTATTGAATTATAATTATGTTTGTAATGACAATTATAATTATGTAAGTCACCTGACCCAAAGGAATAAATTATAAGATGCCAAATAAATCAATTTCAATCACAGGCCTAAGCGTGAAAAGTCTTTGAAAGCCATTTGATGAAGTTAATGATGTCAGACAGAAAGTCTGTTTCAATTGTCTGGGAGACTTCATTACACCCTCTGAATCCTATATAAAAACTTCAAGTTAGCTAGAATCTGAGGAGACCAAAAATTGGACTAAGTGTGGCATTCTAGCTAAAACCCCTGAAATGGAACCACCTGGGTGGGAAGGAGAAACACTGCTTCAGTTCTGGATCTCTTTTTCATATCCCTTTGGTCTGAAGAGGAAACTTGGAAACTTTGAAAGGTCTAGACTAGGGGTGGGGAACCTGTGGCCTTGAGGTGGCCCTCTAGGTCCTGAACTACAGCCTTTTGACTGAATCCAAACTTCACAGAACAAATCCCTTTAATAAAAGGATTTATTCTGTAAAATTTGACTCAGTCCAAAGGTCATACCCAAAAACCTAGAAGGCCACATGTGGCCTCGAGGCTGCAGGTTCCCTGCCTCTGGTCTAGAGGATTTAGGACTTTACATCTTCCTACCAGAATCCTATCACCATCTCTCCAAGGTAGCAGTGGGTGGTAGTAGGGTCTGCATTGGTAGCCAAAGACAAATGGACACAGATTCACCATGCTTAAGGGGAAATTCATGAGCATCTCTACAAATGGGAGAAAAGGACTTCTAGCAGCCAGGACCTGTGAGTTACTCCTTTGCCACATGTGCTTTCTAAGCTTGAGCCCACTTTCCCTTGGACTCTGTATATATACTCGGGGAAGGATATGTCACAACTTTTTTAGGGGTGGGGGTGGGAGGTGGAGATGTTTTGTATGGACATATTACACCAGCTCTATAAATAGCACTCTCTAAAAGCTACTTAGGGCTGGCTGACATTTATCACCTGCTCGTAATCTCAGTGGGTAGGAACCTGAGCTAATGACATGAAAATATTACTCCCATGCTTTTCATGGATAGCCCCAGAGACCTGAACCAGGGATGTATCCAAGATCTTGAGACCCAACATATCAACAGGAATAGAAATTGGAATAGAGATCCTTTGAGCTTAAATGAGCTACATGTCTTTTATCTTGAATTTTTTAACATGAAAACCATTCAACTGCCAAATAAAGTAAAAACTGAAAACAAACTCTAAGTCCAAAGCTTTGGGAGGGGAAATGATAATTGCATTGTACCATGTCCTGGTCAGACTACCTCTCGAATACTATGTTCATCTTGGTGCTGCATTTTAGGCAGTCTACTGATAAATTGGAAAGTAAACAATAAGGGACAGCATGGATGGTGAAGATTAAGGCATATATGGATATGATGAAGAAATAGGAGAGCTATACTAGCTGCCTTCAAGTATTTAAAGGATTGCTACATGGAAGAGGTTTTGGATTTGTTCCACTTGGCCTTTGTAGAACTAGGAGCAATGGGAAGAAGTTTGTGAAGAGAAAAACTTAGGCTTGATGTAAGGAAAAACTTCCCAACAATTTAAAGTGATATAAAAATGTAATGGAGGCAGCTAGGTGGTACAGTGGATAGAGCAGTGGGCCTGGAGTCAGGAAGTCAGGAAGATCTGATTGCAAATGTGGCCTCAGACATTTACTAGCTGTGTGATCCTGGGCAAGTGACTTAAGCCCTATTTGCCCCACTTCTTCATCTGTAAAATCTGGACACACTGGAGAAGGAAATGGCAACCCTCTCCACTATCTTTGCTAAGAAAGCCCCATGGACATAGGTCCATAAGGTCATGTAGAGTCAGATGTGACTGAAGGATTGAATAACAAAAAATGTAATGGGATTACTAGAGGCCTTTAAGCAAAGGTTGACTACTTGTTGGGTATGTTGCATCAACTGATCAAAAAGCAATTATTAAGTTCCTAATACAAACCAGGGGGATACAAATATTAAAAACAAAAATACTTGCCTTCAAGGACCTTATACTCTATCAGTGGAAACATGTACATATTTGAGCACATACTAAATCCATACCAAGTAAACACAAAGGGATTTGAGGGTGGGAGGAAACAAGAGCAGCTAGGAGGATCAGGGAAGCTTTCTTCCTTCTTCCTTATACCTTCCTTTGAAGAAGTGAAGATGTTCATTCCAGTGATGGGATGCAAATACATAGATAGAAGAACTGTCATATGGGAGGAAAAGTATAAAGGTCAGAAGGGATGGTTTGTGGATTGCGTGTGTATGTGAAGCAATATGGTGTCTAATAAGCCTACAAAGGTAGGCTGTCATGAGGTTGTGAAAAGTTGTGAAAAACTCCAACCAGAGGAGTTTGTACTTGACTCAGGATTCCTAAAAGTAATAGGGAGCCAATGGAGTTTATTGAGTAAGGGGAGTACTGAGTGGACGATGGATTGGATAGGTGATTCTTGCTTGGGTGCATGCTGGACTAAATGATCTTTGAAGAACCTTCTAACTGAGATTCTGTGAAATGCCTCCCTGCCCCTCCCCACCCCCAGTCAACAGAAGATAAACACAGTGAGATCTTGTATCTTACATACCATTCAATGTATCATATGACTATGAAAGTGTACACAGATCCAAGAAGAGCGGCATGTTCCATTATTGGATTATTGAAATTAAATAGCTAAAAAGTCATGTTTTTTTCAGTGATTAAGAAAATCCTAGAAATCCTAAGAAAATCTCATTTATTTTACATGCCATTACTTTTGCATCTCATGATTTTAAATGCTTAATGATGAGTACAAATGTTGCACATAAAATGATTCAGAGAATAAAATAAACATGTCGCATTTATAGATACCTATAAATAATTGGTATTCTGGGGTTGGGGGTGGGGAAGTCAGAACACTGTCCCTGGCTCAAAGCATTCTGTGGGCGAGATCACTATATCCCTGACAATATCTAAAAGATCATGTTACTCTCAGAATCAAGAAGTCCCAGATTGCCCCAAAAATCAAAAGCAAACTCTTCTTTTAGACATTTAAAACCTTTACAACTTGCTTCCAACTTACTCTTCAATCATTGGCTCATGTCTCAGTACTCTCTAGCTAACCAAAGCTGTTAACATTCATTCAGAACTCAAGTTCACAGTTAAGTAAGTAGCTTAATTAGACTAGCAAAATCATGGTAAAATCAGGAAGAATTAGGTATAGATATCATAGAGTTAGACATTCCAAACATTGCCCAGCTACAGCCTTTCTGGTTGGAGTCCATTGTCATTCTCCTAAGCTACAGCTGTGAGGGCCAATCTGGAAGTTCCATATCTTATCATAAAGCCTTTCTCTCTCATTAAAAAAGAAGCAGGACACAGGCAATAATTCACAAGAGGTTGCCACACAGTGTCTGGAGAGTGCTGCAAGAGCTTTACATGATTCTCTTAGTCTCTTGCCATCTCCAGTAAGTCCTGTATATCAAAAACTCCCTCCTATATTGGTTTGATTCATACATCTTCCTGTCCTTGAAGCCCCAGTGCTACAAAAGGGCTGTTCCAGTGTACATAAGATCTTTTTATCTTTATTCTTTCTTCTAATTTGATGTTGATTTTTGACTTTCATTCTGATGAGTTGATGGTTTTAACCAGGAACAGATGCCTCATTTGCAAATGACTTCCCGTGAGTCACCAGTCATTACCTGTCTGTTAAGATCTTCCTGGCGTCCAGTCCAGTTCCCTATCCACTACACAGGACTGCTGGCTAGTTAATGTTGGAAAGTTAGAATACCATTCCTGCTGTTCATTTGTCCTAATTGCTACCTTCTCTGGTCTTTTACATTTAGCAGAATCATCATAATTTAATGTACTGACATGAATGAAGTCCATAATCAGCCTGGCACTCAAGGGCCTCCACAATCTGACTCCAATTTATCTTCCCATGGTTATTTCACACAACTCTCCTGTCAAAAGTATCTAGGTGGCATAGTGAATAGAGTTCTGGGCCTGGAGTCAGGAAGACCTAAATTCAAATCCAGCTTCAGACGCTTACTAGCTTTGTGACCCTGGACAATTCACTTAACCTTTGCTTGTCTTAGTTTTCTCAACTGTTAAATGGGGATAACAGAAGCATTTAGCTTGCAGATTTGCTGTATCAAATGAGATGATATTTGTAAAGTGCTTAGCATACTGCCTGGCACATAGTAGGATTTTAAATTTTATTTTATTTTTAATTTATAGAATAAAACAAGCATTTCCATTACACAGTGTAACAAAAAAAAATGCACATGGAACAGCAAATCTATTATGTTCAACTTGCTATTCTTTTAAATATATAATAAAATTATCATATAAATCTTAATAAATGTTCATTCCTATTCTTTTACAGGGTCATAAATTTAGGGCAGGAAAGGAAATTAGAAGACAACTGGTCCAATTTCCTCATTTTACAGATGAGGAATCTATTAGGTAAGACATCAACTAAGCCCAATGTCACACCAGTGGCAAGCAACAAAGCTAGGATTTAAAGCCAGATTCTCTAACTCCAAATTTAGTATTCTTTCTACTTTACTATATGATTTCTCTTTATTTAAGCTGTATGACCTGCCTTTTACCAAACCTCCCCTAGTCTTTTCTGCCTTGCTGCCTTTGTTCTGATCGTCCCTTATCAACCTCCAGGATACTCTTCCTTCCTCATTGAGTTCAGTGTATAATTTGCAGTTTCTCCAGCTCAACTCCTGTCCTCATACTAGCAGACTCTCCCTAGCTTACTATCTCCTCAGTCTACTCAACTAACATGAGTTACTCCTCTATTCCACCTCAGCTACAAAGATAGTCATACCCTTGATTTGCCATCACTTATAAGTGTTCCACTTCTATATTGACAAACTCCCAAATTCCTTTATCTGATTATAATCTTCCTCTTCTCTTACCTTCTTCTAAACCCTCTCCAATCCAGTTTCCAATCTCATCATTCAACTAAAACATCTCTCTCTAAAATCACCAGAGTCCTCTTGATGGTCAAATCCAATGGCTTTTTCTCAGTGCTCACCCTTCTTGACCTCCCTTTAGCTGACCACCTTCTCCTTCCAGACATTCTTTCTTCTTTAGGTTTTCATGATACTGCTCTCTCCTGGTTCTCCTATCTGAATGACCATTCTTCAGTCTTCATTGCCAGTTCATGCCCAATAACCTTGGAAGTCCCCCAAGGCTCTGTCCTGAGTCTTCTCTTATTCTTCTATACTATTTCATTTGGTGATGTCATTAGTTCCCATGGATTTAATTATCATCTCTATATAGATGATTCCCAGACCTACATATCCAGCTAAATTTTATACTCACATCAACAACTGACTTTGTGACCAAACTGTATGTCTCGCAGGCATCTAAAATTCAACATGTCTAAAACAAAACTCCTCTTTCTCTTCTTCCAAACCTTACTATCACTGTCAAATGCACTACCATCTTCCCAGTAACCCAGGTTCACATTCTTGGTGTCATCCTTGATTCACCATTATCATTCACCCCACATTTCCAATCTGTTGGCAAGTCTTGTTTCTACCTTTATAACATCTCTCACATGTATCTTCCTTTTCTCCACTCATACAACTACAACCTTAGCTTAGGCCCTCATTACCTCTTGGCTGGACTATTCCAATAGCCTTCTAACTGGTCTCTGTCTGAAGTTTCTCATTATTCTAATCTTTCCTCCATTCAGCTGCCAAAGTCATTTTTTGGAGTAGGAAAAGGTAGTCAGGGTTAAGGCACTTGCCCAGGGTCATACGGCTGGTAAGCCTCTGGGGTCAAATCTGAACTCAGGTTCTCCACTGGACCTAGCTGCCCCAGCCAAAGTGATTTTTAAAAAGCACATCACCACCATTACCTCACCCATTACCTCCACTCAATAAATTCCAGTTCCTCCTCTCTTCAGGATCAAATATCAAATCCTCTGTTTGGTATTTAAAGTTCTTCATAATCTATCCCATTCCTACCTTTCCACTCTCCTCCAACTCTACAATCCAGCCATACTAGCCTACTCCCTGTTCCTTGGACACAGTATACTACATCTCTTGTCTCAGACTGTCCTTCATGGCTGGAATGTTTTCCTTGCTCTTTTCTGACTCTTGGTTCCCTGGCTTCCTTTAAAATACCATCTCAAATCCCCCCATAAGAGGCATTTTCCAGTCTGTGGCTGCTAGTGTCTTTCTTGAGATTAAATTTTATTTGTACTATATATACTATATATTATATACTAACATGTACTAACATTATATAATAATATCATATGTAAATATACTATATATTATTTATACCATATATATGATATATTTCATACCAATATATTACATATGAATATAATATACAACAATATTAATGTATAATGTATGTTATTTACATTGTTATATACTATATATTATATCTCCTTCTTTTGCATGAACATAGTTACATGTTATCTCTCTCATTAGGATGTGAATAGCTTGAGGTATGACTTTACATATATATATTCATAGCCATTGAAAAAAATATTGAAAAAATATAAAAAATTTTATTTTTTCCAATTACATGTAAAGACAATTTTTTAAATTGATTTTTTAAATAAAGCTTTAAGTTCCAAATGTTCTCCCTCTCTCATCTCCCTCCTTCCCAAGATATAGGTTATATAGGTGCAATCATGTAAAGTATATTTCCATATTAGTCATGTTGTGAAAGAAGAAACAGAATAAAAGAAAAAAATGAAAAAAGAAAGTGACAATAGTATGCTTCAATCTGTACTCAGACTCCAAGAGCACCTTTTCTTCACAGAACACCCCCACCTCCTCTATAGGATGACCATTTTATTCATTATGGCGGGAAGCAAGCTTAAGGGCCATTTCCTTCAGGAAGCCTTCTTTGATCTCTCACATCAAAAGTGATCTTTTAAACTCTGATTTATCCTTTGTTTCTACTCTCCCATCCAAGTGCTGTATTTGTATTATGCTATAGTTACTGGTGTTTATATTATTTTAAATTTCTCCATACTATGTTGTAAGCTCTTTGTTTTAATCAAAGCATTTAGAAAGGTCCTTTGCATATAATAGGAGCTTATTAAATGTTTGTTAAGTTGAAAGTTAATAAACAATAACTCCTAGGAGAGCTAAGAGCTTCTTAGAGACCTGCTTTCATGAGTGGGAAAAATTATTTATGAGTGTTTGAAAATTGTTTTTAAGGCTTGTCTGCTCCTTAGTAGATGATAAATTCTTTCAGGGAGAGATCTATATATCTCATAATCTCCTTCAGTGCCTTACACAGTTCCCAGCAAGTAATTGGTGCTTAGAAAATACTTGTTGATTGATTATACACAAAGGTCTCAATGAGTGAATATATTAAACATGCCACTATAATTCGTTTACCCTGTTCATTTAGGTAGTAAACTCTCTTATCATAAAACAAAGTTAAATTTCAGTCACCCTCTTGTTAGAATTTATAAGAAATTACAAATTAATGAAGTCTGAATTAATTAGATTTTATAGTATACTGCTTAGATCATTGCAGAGAGATAAGGTGCCTTCTGTTCCAATGCTATGATTGCTGAATTTACCAAGCTAGCACTGAAGGAGCTTTTCTATAGCAACCTTCTCTTCTTTCTATGTTGGTGTTGGTATTTTGAATTAATAAATCATGATCTGAGGCCCTTGGAAAAGAAACAAAGAGCTCTCAACTGAGAGAAGCCCAAAGTTATAAGAAAAATACTGAAAAAATGGATTAGATAAGACTATTTTTAAGTCCTTCAAGCATTACTTTAACCACTTAAGGGTTTATAAAATTACTAATGTTAAAGTTTTTCTCTCTTCCGTTATTATATTTATTCATTCATTTAACAGACCTTCATAAGGTTTGTAGAAGAGGATAGGAGGAATAACCCAAGATAAATAAGATCCTACTCTTCAAGGAGGTTAAAGGATGATAGGGGAAATAAGATGGCTATACAAATAATATATGACAGAATTTGTTATAAAGAGGATGGAGAAATCAATACAACGTAGCTATCAAACAAACGTTTACGTGGGTGATGGCCTTTGAAAAATGATGGTTTGGGAGCAGCTAGGTGGCGCAGTCAGTAGAGCACCTGCCTTGGAGTCCGAAGGACCTCCGTTCAAATACGACCTCAGACACTTGACTAGCGGTGCGACCTTGGGCAAGTCACCTATCCCCAGTTGCCCTGCCCCTGCCCACCCCAAAAAATGATGGTTTGGAAGTCATGATGTGGACAGATGGGAAGGAATGGCATGTAGCAGGTATCCCACAAAGGCATGGGAGGTAAGAATGCACAGAACCTACTTGGGGCTTGAGGAAGCAATCCACTCCCTCTAGAACGAACAGAACATGAGGAGTAGTATGAAATTTAGACAATTTTATACCTGAAAGATCATTTTTAAGAGAGAAAATTAGGTGTGGCGCGAGACTGCTGGTCTTGCAGTCAGTGACATCTAGCTCAAATCCTGTCTTTGACAGATTCTCCATGACCTAGGCTAAGTCCCGTGACCTCTCAACTCTCCAGGCAGCTCTCGGAGACAATTAAGTAACTAGCGAGTAGTCTAACCTCAGGGAGATTACACATCGGGGGTCCCTGATCCATATGAAGTCACAGGCTCGGAGCCCAAAATGAGATTCTTCTCTTTTCTTCCTAAGGAACACGCGATCCAGAAAAGTAAGACCCATTTAATGTCCCCAATCTAAGTAGGAAAGCTTGATCTAGAATGCCGGGTCTCTTGTTTCCCAGTCCTAAGCGGTGCTTTCCCCATACTGAGCATCTCTGAAACTTTCGAGGGACGAGTATAATAAAAGAAAAGCAACCGGCCTGTTATGAAAGGAAGGGGTGTTGATGATTTGCCCAAAGGAGAGGAGTGGGTAGACGTGAGGAAGCAGAAGACTTGTTTTGCCTTAGGTGTAGAATCCAGGGCAGAGAGAATAATGGTTTCGTTTCAGTCTTGTTCCACTCTTCTTGACCCCATTTGGGGTTTTCCTTGCAAAGATGCTGGAGTGGTTTGCCATTTCCTTCTTCAGCTCATTTTACAGATGAGGAAAGTGAGGCAAACGGGGTTAAGTGTCTTACCCAGTCACACAGCTGGTAATAGCTGAAGTAGCATTTGAACCCAGCGCTCTATCCACTGCGCCACCTAGTCCTCTAAAGGAGGAATTTGTGATGAACAATGCCCGCGTTAACATCGGCTGCTCCGCACCTTTGCCCTGATTTGGAGCTAGTGGTTAGTGCATGAAGCCGAAGCCCCGGAGGGTGGGTGTCTGAAGTTCACAGTGCTTGCAGGAGAGCTGGAGGGACAGCGCGTGGGAGCGGTCCACGCGCTAGACTTCGTCCATCCTGTACGCGAGGGCTAGTAAAACATGCTGTCCCGCCCGCTCCAGGGGCACAAGGGTGCAGAGCTCAACTTCCACCGCAGGCTAGGCAGAGCCAGCTCTTGGGTCAGCGGAAGAGCCAACCGCACTCCACCCCTCTGACCCCTCCCCCGCCCCCCAGCGCTCTCGGCTCGGCTCGAGTTCCCCAGGGCTCTAGGGGAAGGGAGGGGAGGGGAGGAGAGGGGAGGGGGGAGGAGTGAGATAAAAAGTTTCCAAATGGCGCTGAGCTGCGCTGATTGGTGGAGGAGGTCGCGATCCCGTGGCGAGGCCGCCAATGGCAGGCACAGCCCCTGGGACCGGGAGGCGGGGGCGGGGGCCCGACCGGGCTGAGCCGCGCCGCTCCCGCCCCTCCCGCCTAGTCCTCGGCCGCTCGGAGCCCGGGTAAGTGCAGCGGTTGGCCGCGGGAACGGGAAGGAGCCCGATTCCGTCTCCGGGGCGGGGTGTGTGTCAGGGGGAGGCCGGTCGGGGCTGAGGAAGGGGCCGCGAGGGTCGGCCGAGCGGTCCCGGGGGCAGCCGCGGACCTCCGGCCCCCACCATCGGCCTCTACTGAGTCTTCTCTGCCCGCCGAGAGAAGTTGGTGCACCCGCCCTTTCCCCCCTCCCACGTCCCGTCCTTTTCTCCCAGACTTGGGGTCCCGGACTTCGGTCTTCTCCTGTCTCTCCGCCTAGTTTTCCTAACTCTTAGTGCGCCCCCACCCCACTTCGCCCTCCTACCCCCAGGCCCCGCGCTCATCTTCCCCCCGCCCCGCCCCCCGCTCTTCCCCAAACCTTCCCTCCTCCCTCCTGGGTCCTTTGGGGGAAGGATTCCCCCATCCTTCCTTTACCCCGGAACTCTGTCTCTTTTGGGGAGCATAACTCAGCTAGCTCCATCACCTTCCCTCTAGCTCCCCCTTCTCCCTGATTCTCCCCCCGCCCCCCAGTCCCTGCTCTTCCTCTGGTTTCTGCTGTAGGCAGTTTCAGATTTCCCCAGGCAGCAGTTTTGGGTGGTGCTGGATGGATGAAAAAAAAATTCTCATCCACAGCTTGAGTTTCAGTGACTTTACCGGGGGTCACGGGAAACCCCTCCAACACCTTCAAATCCTCTTTTTTGGGAGACTGATTAACAGTCTGGGTAATAGCCAGACCTCTTAGCCTTTATTTTATGTGTCGTGGGCCCCTTTGGCATACTTATGATGACTGTGAACCCGTTCTCAGAAAAAAAAAAAGTTTTAAAATGCAAAATAAAATAGGATGACAAAGGAAACCAATTTTGTTGAAATAAAGATGTAAGATTTCTCCTTCCCCCTCTCCTCCCAGTCTAAGTTTATGGACCACTTCGATACCTTCCGAGATTGAGCCCTTGAACTGAATTCCTTGATCAAGGAATAGATGCCACCTAAAGATTTTGAACTTCTTGGTTCCTTTGTCATGTTTTTACACAAAGTTGGGTCTGCCTTTATCTTTAGCCTGATATTTCTTTTAGCTTATTAAAAAAGTGTTCTTTTGTGGAGTGTTGCTGGGTTGGAGCTTATGTCGCTGTACTTGTCATAGGTCATATGGTAAATTTTAATGCATGGACAGGATGCTTCCAAGTATTCCTGGGTTCCAGTCTGACCCCTACATCCACTTGTTTTTTGGTTCGTTGATGGATGAGATTTCCTTGGTGTAGGTCCTCGCTCCCATCTATCCATATCTGTGCAGATGAAAACCCTCTTTATTCCTTTTCATTTTCTTGCCCATGGCTTTTCATAAATCTTTTATAGAGTATCCATTCAATGTGTTAGATATCTCCCTCTGATTCTTTTAATGTCAGGGGTTACCATTCTAGCACTCAGGCTGTTCATCTGTTTCTCATTCTTAATACATGACTAGCCCACCTCCTTTTCTGGTCATGCATATTTCTCCTTCTTGAGAGCATGCCATCATAGGTAATATATTTACAGCCTACTTATTTATGCCCACCATGAGCCTTGTTCTTAAGTTCATTAATTGCATTTAGCCCCAGAATACCATAAGTTGTCATAAATTTCACATCTGCACATTCATCTGCATTGATAAAACAAAATGGGTGAAATTTATCAATGCTACGTAGTCTGTGATATGCAGCTGTGTGGATAACCTTGCTGAGAACTTAATGTTCTTTCTGTCTCAAACATATAATGAGCACACATGCATATATATATCTTGGATGTTGGACAGCAGATGGACAACTGAAAACTGCACTCTATCAGAAGCCCATTCTTTTAGTGTGGATTTTCTCTGATATATGTCTGAGTCATGGAGCACCATAATCACCGAAGGATCAAAATTACAAATAACCAAAAGAGTATTCGGAAGGAACAAGCATTGATTGAATGCCTACCATGTGCTAGATACTGTGCTTTTTGTTCAATCATGTCTAACTCTTCTTGAACCCACGGACCATACTGTCTGTGAGATTTTCTTGGCAGAGATACTGAGTGATTTGCTATTTCCTTCTCCAGTGAATTAAGGCAAATAGAGGTTGAATGACTTACCTATGGATCACACAGTGTCTGCTGTATCAATGCTCAATGAGCTATCTTTTGCTAAGCACTTTCTATAAATATTATCTCATTTGATCCCCAGATAGCAACCCTGGGAGATGGGTGCTGTTGTGATCCCCATTTTATAGTTGAGAAAACTGAGGCAAACAGGTTAAGTGACTTGCTCAGAGTCACGCAGCTTGTAAGTTTCTGGGGTAGTGTTTGATCAACAGGTCCTTCTCCTACTCCAGGCCCAATGAATATCCACTGCTCCCCTTAGCTGCCTCTAATGGAAAGATTCTTATTTGAAGGTCACTTCCTAAGAACCTTCATACCTAACTGTTTACCTCATCAGGTTGTACCTCTTAGGCATGTAATGTTAGGTAGAAATAAATTGTGCTTAGGAAATTTTGAAGCTGCTGACTAGGCAGAAGGCTGTTCCTATTTTAAAGAACAATTCCTTTAACCCAGTTCATTCTCCTGAGAGGTTATTTTTACGTCGGAGTGCTTTCTTTTGCTTTATTGAGTCTAGGTCTATATTGCAATCTTACTCCTTGGATGATTATTCATAGTATGATAGAGGCACCCTAGCATAGTAAGTGTCTGAGGTTGAATTTGAACTTAGGTGTTCCTGAGTGCTGGCTGTGGAGTCAGTTCAGATCCTACTTCTGACATGAGCTGTATATTTAACCTCTGTATCTCCGGCCTACTCCCTAGAACTTAGTAACTAAGTCATGGGAGGGAATTCCCACACTGGAAGTTCTCCATGTTGAAGAAAGTATATATCCTTTTTCTATCTGCATATGATAGATCTTGTGTACAACTTTAAAGAACATAGACATTAAATCAAAACTGAAGCGAGGCCTGCTTGGCTCTGACCCCAGTGATGTCACTTCTGCAAATCATGGAGCTTACATCATACATTTAAAATTACTGGAGTGTGATGCTTAGTAACTTCTTTACCGCTCCTTTCTTCTCTACTCCCTTCTTCATTTGTTTTAATCCGAAGCTGTGCCTGATGGGTCAGGGAGGGAGAATATGGAAGGAAGGACAGGTGACATCGATTCCCATGGCTATACATGGTTTTGTATTGTCAGAGATCAGCTGTGCTGACTTTCTGTATTGACAGGAAACTTGAAATTTTGTTTAAAACTTGTTCTGCTTTTAACGGTGTTTTGAAATCAGAGGTGTACCCTGAATTTGTTTTTAAGCTCAACTTTCTAGAAGATTTAGTTAACACTTGTAAGCAAAAACACTGTACGCAAAAACAGATTTTTGTATGAAGCACTGCTTTTTTGTCATGAAATGGTGGAGTTAGTCCTAATTTTATTCCTCCTTTACTTGCATGTTGTGGCAAATATGTAATGACTTTTGTATGCAGAGACTTTTTCTTACTGTAACTACCAAGAATTGCTCAGGAGTGTGTTCTGAGAAATGACCTGATTTAATAGCATCATTTAATTGGAGAGAAGACTGAGCTAGAAGTCTGAAGATGTGAGCTTTAGTTCCTGTTCTGCCATACTAACTCTGTGTAACATCATACAAGACACATAACTTTTGTAACGTTGTACAAAACACTTAACTTTTTGGGACCTCAGCTATGGAGTGAGTGGATTCACCTGGTTGGTCTTCCAGGTTCCTTCTAGCCTTAAATGGTTCTGGGACCAAATAACCTAAGTAAAAATGATGTGAAAACTGAAAGGTTTGATTCAGATAAGTTTGATTCAGGACAGTTGGAGGAAAGTCCTGCCTCAGTCAGAATATCTGCTTTTTCCATGGTTCTGAAATCAGAGGTACACCTTGTTTTCTCTTGGTTTTCTTGGCAGGTTAACTTTTATATGTTAAAAAACAATGCTCTTTTTGTCAGAGCAGAGGTGTGTGAGGTATGTACATGTCTACCATCTGGGATTGGTAATTTATTCACATTTAAAATAGAACTAAAAATCTCTTTCTGTAATATGCTGTAGTTCTCAACAACAACTGTAGGATCATAGGCAAGTCCGTTTCAGCTCTAAGTCTGATCCTATGAGCCAAGGAAAATGACTCAAGATAATAAGATTGGATTAAGTACATTTCTGGCTGCTTGGGACAGAGATGTTTTTAGCCAGTCTAGTACTGGGATATACAAAGGGAGTTGAGCTGAAGAGCCCTCTTGGAGTCTGAAGCAATTTTATCTTTTTATTTTTATTTGTGGAATAGAACTCTCTGAATAATAGCCTCACTTTTATTTGTGTGGGTGTAAAAAAAATTATGGCCACCTAGATAATGCTATATAAGAGATAAATAAGACATACTAGAGGAACAAGTCTTTGAACTTTATTGAGCTCATTTGCTTTGGGGAACAGAAAATGTCAGATGTCACGCTATTCTGTGTTGTTTTCAAATAACCAAATCTTAAATTATTAAGATATTTATTAAGAAAGTTGAATTGCTGATTGCCTCTTGCCTTCTCAGTAGCACTGTGTGGTTTTCCCGAAGGTTTGGGGTTTTTTTAGATGAAAATGCTTGATTTGTGTTTACACTTAACTATTTTCATTTTCAGCTTCAGTTTTAAATAATTGTGCTGACTGATGGTAGCTAGCTAACACATTTAAGCCTACAACATGCAAGGCACTGTGTTTTGTAACGAAGACCCATGATTCTGTTTACCAAGTCCCAAAGTCTGTAACTGCACTTTATGTGTATATGGCCCTAATTAAGCCCTGACTCCCATAGTAGGATTTTTGCTACAGAAACGTGCCTTGATTTCATCCTTTCTCTAATTCATAAGGTTATGAAATATTAGAGAGAAAGGTTTTACCTTAACATTAGGATCTACTTTTATGAAATGCACTTTATCATAAAGGTACACTTTTATGTGCCTCATGTCCTTTATCTCCTAGCCTTTTCTTATCAGCTCTCTACTAAAGTTCATGTTTATTTACAGATGTGAATTAGGCCCAGAATGAGGACTTTTTTCATCCATAGCCATTTATTTTATTCTGTTTAATTCTTTCCCACATGTTCATCTTACTGTTAAATTTTTTTTATTCTGAACTTTAAAAAGTGAAACCTATTCAAATGGTTCATGAGAACAATATATGCTTTATTACAATAACCACTTGTCAGTTACCTCTATATGATTTTTAATTATTTTTGATTGTCTAGTCACACACCTATGCATATACAAGTTAGCACATATGCTTCTAGCTCTTCTTTCTTTGATATGTATTGTGATTTATGTCTTTTCCATATTTCTTTGCATTTTATAATTGTAAATTTTAATGGTGGTGTAATGTAGTAATTCATTCCATTCAGGTGTTTATAGGCTCATTTTAGTCAGCTTCTGTTATGAATAACCTTTTCTGAGATAGTTCTTTTAAAAATGAAGTTCTGGGACTATATCCCTAGTAGCAGGATTATTTGGTCAGAGGTTTGTAATTTTTGTTGTATGCTCCTTGGTTGCTCCTTAAAAAGATTGCATCAGTTTTCCATGTCACTCACCAGGAGTTGCAAGGCTACCCATTTCCCTGTAAGTTGTAAGCATTCTTTTCTTTTTTTTTTTCTGTGATATATTGATGAATATGAGATATTAATCTCAGAGTTGATTTGCTTTGCATTTTTTGATTATTTTTCAATATTATTACTGAGTTTAAGCATTTTTTCTGGTGATTCTGTACGATCTGTGTTTCTCTTTATTGTGTATTCGTTACCTTTGACTGTTGATTTATTGGATATTAAGTGTTATATCATTTTTATTATAAATGTATTACAAATTCTTTTTGCCAGGATTTTATCCAATCTATTTGCTGCAAAGATTGGGAAAAATGAGTGTGTTAACTTATTTAACTTACCCATAGTTTTCATTGTGCATAATTATTTTAATAATCAAGTAAATCTAATTTGTCTCCACTAATTTATTTCATTTGGTCAAGAGACAAGTTATCCATCTTCCCCAATCAAGACAGATTTTTGTGGTGCAATCTAATATGTATTTAACTCATTGTTCTAATAATTTGTTGCTGTGATACATAGCATAAGGATCTAAGTTTGTTTTTCACCATATTTATATCCAGTTTTCTCGGTATTTTGAACAACGATTCCTTTTGCCAATGTTTAATATCTGTATGTTTATCAAACACCAAACACACTTTGTTTACATTTAGTTCTGTTTCTAGAATCTATATTATGATCTATTCTGTTTTTTTATCCACTACTACATGATATTGATAATTGTTGCTTTACCTGTTTTAAAGCATGTCCTTTTTTACGACTAAGAAAAAGCAGAATTATTCAACCTTTTTTACTTCTCTTTTCTCTGTTATGGGAACTGATCTGTGGCCAGAAAGGACAGAACAAATATAGCTAAAGGGGAGTTAAAACTAAAGATAAGTAGGGAAATAGTAAGAGCCCTTAGCTTTCCTCAGTTATTTCAAGTGACTGGGTCTGGGTGAACTACATCCTGGGGTACTGGCAGATATGATTGTTAAGTCATCAGTAGTGATTTTCAGAGCATCATGGAGAATGGGAGAAGCACCCCAAAATTGGAGAGGGAAAATATCCTGATTTTCTAAAAAGAAACGTCTTTGAACTGTAGGCTGATGAGGTTGTCTTTGATTCCTGACAAAATTCCAGAATGTATTCAAAGTATGGTGATAGAACATGCAAAAGAAGAAGCTGTCATCACAGAGATTGCATAGGTTCATGAAGAACAGGTTGTGTCAGAGCAGCTTCCATTTCTCTTGTGAAAAAGAGAGAGAGGTGTGGGCTAGACAACAATGCAGTTTAGATGGATTTGGAATTGGTTCAACGTCTGGACCCGAAACATATTCATTAATGGCTCACTTTTAAAGCAGTGGCTTTGGAATCTGAGGACCTGTGCTTGAATCTTAACTCTGCTTTGTATCACTTACCTATAACACCTAGGACCAGTCACTTTAACCACTGTGGACCTCAGTGAGGAGGTTGGTGACCACTCAAGGCCCTTCCTGCTCTAGATTTGTGTTTTTAGGATTCCATATGAACTTGGAAGGAAATCTTTAGTAAAATGCTCCAGGGTCCTGTGTTTTTAACATTTTTATTGGTGACTTGAATGAAAGCATGGAAGGCATGCTTACCAAATATGCAAATACCATGGAGCTGGGAGAGACAGCTAACTTGCTGAATAACAATCAAGATCCAAAAAGATCTTGAACAGGCCAGAATGTTGGGCCTGACCTGTTAAGTTTAATTTAAAATTTAATAGGTATCCAAAAATTAGATCTGGGAGTTTTGGTAGACTGCAATCTCAGTGTGAGTCTGCAGTATGATTTGGCAGGTGAAAAACTGGAGTGTTCAGGATCAGGAAAGTGATGATCCCGCTCTCTTGGCCACATTTTAGGAAAACCATTGGTAAGCTGTCAAGCATCTAGAACAGGGCAGGCCTCAAGTTCATGCCATATGTAGCTCCATTGAAGGAGCCGGGGATAGTTAGACTGGAGAAGAAAAGACTTGGAGGTGTGATAACTGTCCTCAAGTATTTAACGGGCTAAGGTGGGAAGGGGAATTAAATTTGTTCTGCTTGGGCTAGAGGTCTGAGGAGCCTAGAGGGTAGAAATAACAGTGGCAGATTTAGGCTTGTCCAAAGAAAAAGCTTCTTAAGAATTGGACTCACTTTTCAAATATGCTGTAGAAGGGATTTTTTCTTTTTTGGGAGGTGGGATTATGTTTGTTTGGTTTTTTTTGACTGTATATGGGTTGTACAATTTAGCCTTTGGGGTCCCTTCCAATTCTTTTTTTTTTTTAAGCTGTCTACCTTTACTTTTTTTTTTAATTTATTTTTAATATGTTTGGTTTTCAGCATTGATTTTCACAGGCGTTTGAATTACAAATTTTCTCCCCATTTCCTCCCCCCCCCCCACTCCAAGATGGCGTACACTCTGG
>CM053624.1:248446035-248510588 GCA_028646595.1 Phalanger gymnotis | reverse complement strand
GCAACTAGGAAATAAGATATACAGGCAATGGGGCATAAACATCTATCTTGCCCTACATATAAGTAAAGGAAAAGGGGATGGGGGGAGTGGGGTGACAGAAGGGAGGGCTGACTGGGGAACGGGGCAACCAGAATATATGCCATCTTGGAGTGGGAGGTAGGGTAGAAGTGGGGAGAAAATTTGTAATTCAAACTCATGTGAAAATCAATGCTGAAAACTAAAAAATATTAAATAAATAAATAAATCTAATAAAAAAAAAAGAGCTGCTGTAAATATTTTTGTACATGAAGCACCAGCTTTTGCATGAAGCTTTTCCTGATTCCAACTGGTAATATCCTCCCCAGCTATCTTGTATTAACTCCTTTTGTATATACTTGTATTAATTTACTTTATATTTATGCTATACATATATTTATATATAGACTTGTTGTCTCCCCCATTAGAGTATAAGCTCTTGGAGAGTAAGAAATTGATTCATTCTTTGTACTTGTTTACCCAGCTCCTAACAGTGCTTCCAAAGTAGGGGTTTAATAAATGCTTGTCCATTGAGTGATTGCCTTACTGTTTACTTTTGCCACCCTAAGGGTGCACCAGGAACTATTAATAGATGAATCAAAAAATCTAATCTGCCTCACCTTGCCCCCCCCCACAGTGAGATATAAACCACTATTAATATCTTTTTAAAACATTCTTTCTTAACTTTCACCAAATAGGGTCAATCTCTTTAAAATTTTTTTTAATACACTAAGATCCAGAGAGGCTGCTGGTAAGGGTGAGGATCTTTGTGGAGGAAATACTCTTCCTCATATGCCTTCCTTAGAATTTGGGGAGGAAAGGGAAATAGGGGAGAAAAATGTGAGTAGTAAAAGCCTAAAATGAAGATAAGAAACAAATGATTGCATTGCAAAGAGAAATGTTAACAGAAAGTATTACCTTAGCAAAATCTAATTTGCTGATCATTAATAGAAGTTAGCAATATTAGTCCCTATATTGAATACATTTATGTTTTGTATGCCCTGAATATCTTGGTGATTATTGGATTTTATTTTGTCTTACTTTAAGTATTATTTCCCTGGTAGCATTTTGTTGGGACTTTCAGACTACAAATTGTGTGTTAAGTGTGTGTAATGTCTGAATCTTTCTTTATAGGTAGTATGCCTTGAAAGTAATAGATCTCTCCTCATATTCTTACCATGGAGGACTCGGGTAGGAAGACTTTTAGCTCTGAGGAGGAAGAAATTAGCTACTGGAAAGACTTAGCTATACAGTACAAGCAACGGTAAGTTATTAAACTTCCCCACTGATAGTACCTCGTTATGTTTCCACCTCATAGAGTAGCATAGTGGTTAGAGTGCTGAACTAGGAGTTGGAAGACTTGTATTCAACTCCTGCCTCAGAAAAGTAATAGCTGTCTGACCCCAGCCAAGTCATCCAACTTCCCTGGCCCTCAGCTTCCTCATCTGTAAAAAAATGAATGAGATTGGATGTGCATCTCTGAGATTCCTTCCTGCTCTAAATCTGTCATCTTGTGATTCTTTGACTGTTTGCTACATTCAGTATCCCTCTTGAAAATTCATGTTGTAGGCATATATAATGTAGTGAAAAGAGCCCTCCATTTGGAGTCAGAAGACCTGGGTTCATATCCTGGCTGTGTCATTTAGTAGTTCTATAACTTTGCTATAGTTGCTTAGTGTTTCTATGCCTCAGTTTTCTGATCAACAAAATAGGTAAATTGCTATATTCTCTACCTCACATGGCTGTTTTGATGATCAAATAATGCAAGGCATTTTGTAAACCATGAAAGGCTGTATACAAGTGTCAACTCTTATGTCTTCTGAAAATCAAATCTTTATGGAAAAAAAAGGACATTTAGGACTTTGTACTTTTGGTGGTGGTCCTCACTGGTTTTTTGTTTGTTTTTTTAATGGTTTCTCATTATTGCACATAACCTAAAGTAGCCTGATATAAGGATAGACACTGGTTCTCAAGTCACAGGACCTGGGTTCAGAATTCACCTCTAATGTGATTATAATCCTGGAAACCTGCTAGGAGAAGTTTTATTCCATGGATTATTATTTCCTTTTACTCAAAGACACTTTAGATTTGGTATTATGTCATCCTTGAGATTTCAGGTATTGGGGACAAGAGGTTAGAGAAAAAGAAGATGAATGGTACTAAATTATTGTAAATAAATAAATACTATAAATAAATGAAAGATAAATGGTACTAAATTATTTCACAAAGTTCTGGACATTCGCATAT
The DNA here is from genome assembly GCA_028646595.1 of Phalanger gymnotis. Classification (NCBI taxonomy): domain Eukaryota; kingdom Metazoa; phylum Chordata; class Mammalia; order Diprotodontia; family Phalangeridae; genus Phalanger; species Phalanger gymnotis. The sequence continues at coordinate 248,508,326 of CM053624.1, read as the reverse complement.
AAATTAGTGGTTGAGAATTCTTTTTTAGAGCGGAAAATACCCAAGAGGAACTGCGTGAATTCCAAGAGGGAAGCCGAGAATATGAAGCTGAGCTGGAGACTCAGTTGCAACAAATTGAAACCAGGAATCGGGATCTTTTGTCAGAAAATAACCGTCTCCGCATGGAGCTTGAAACAATTAAGGTAAGAAGCATATGACCACAGATCCATTTAGGTACCAGTTGTGTTTTCAGAGGACTGTTGGTGAAAGAGGCTTTCCTGTCCGAAGCAGAGTCCCGTGTTGTCAGTTTTGGCCAGTGGGTTGGTTTGCTTTTCTTAACTCTCTTTTCTTACAAAGGAGGCTTCTCTTGGACAGGGGAAATAAAAAGAAGCATCAATTAAAAACAAAGAAAAGAAAGATGGAATGGAAATCTTTTGCAGGTGTTGAAGGAACAGAAGCATTTTAAGTGGGCAAAGGCACACTGGTAGGAACAAGGTTGGTGGGAGCCGTGGACATAAAGATCCTGAACTCCCCGGGCGAATGTTGGGATAAGATTAGGCAGGGCTTAGAAGCTTTGTGTTCTAGGCAGCTACATCCCTCCATATCTGAAAATTATGCCCCTACGTATTACTTTCCACCTGAGGTTTTGAACTTTCACTGCACATGCAATTTAATTTATCACAAAATAAATACATGTTATGGAGAGCAGAATTTCTAGCTTGAAGAATCATGTACATTTATAAAAAGTAATATTGAATAGGGTTCCTTAGAACGTCCCTGACCTATGACTAACAAATTCCCTCCTAATTCAGAGTTCTAGGCTGCCTACCATAAATACAAAGGTGTTTCTTCTGCTTATTCTCTCTGATTCTTCATTTTCTTACACTTCAGCCATTTCCCCTTCTCTAGACTCTATCCTGTTGTGTTATCCCCAGCCGTCATGTGCTGTGGAATAACTTACATTTTACTGTTAATACACTTTTCTTTGAGTTGGAGCCCTTTCACCTACACTCTTTCCACTTTCTTGAACTCAACAGAAATCTGGCTCCCCCCACAAAAGATACTGCAGCCCCAGATATCCTCTGCAGTCTGGGTTTATCTTCCTCTCTGAGTCAGGAGGAAGAATGGGCATATCCTTTGTTCTTACTACACACTTTCAGACCCTCCCTCTGCTGCTACCATCCCTTCGAGGTTCACTCCATCATCTATGTCACCCTCTCTAGCTCCTGGTTGCAGTTAATAACCAACTCCCATATCATTCTTCCTCCTTTCTCAAGGAGTTTAACACCTGGCTCAGCTAGGTGGTGAAGTGTAGAAAGTGCTGGATTTAGGAAGACTTGAGTTCGAATCCTGTCTCAGACACATCTATCAGCTGTATGACTTTTGGCAAGTAACTTCATCTCTCAGCCACTTTTTTCTTTTCTGTAAAATATAGATAATAATAGCACATACCTCACAGGATTATTGTAAGGATCAAATGAGATAATTTATGTAAAGTTCTTTACAAATCCAAAAGTGCTATGTAAATGCTAGCTATTGTTAACTGTTATTTTAAAAATCTTTTTTTGAGCCTGCTATCCTCTCAAATTATAAACATAGCTCTCTTCCCTTGTGTAAGAAAAGACCTCAAAAAAGCCATTTACACTTTTTTACTTCTACTTCACCTCTCTTGTAATTCTCAATCCAGTGCAGTCAGGCTTTGAACTCCTTACCATTTGGCTGAAACTGCTTTCTCCAAAGGCATCACATCTTTTAACAGCTAAATCTGGTCTTCATCCTTCTTGGCTTTTCTGCAGCATTTGACCCTGTTGACTATCTCCTCTTATTCCTGGGTATTCTGTCTTCCTTCCTGCTTTCATGACCCCATTGTTTGGGTTTTTCTCCTACCTTTGTGCCTGCTGCTTCTCAGTCTACCCTGGGGTCATTATCTATGTCCTTAGGTCTTCTGTTCTTGGCCCTGTTCTCTTTTTCTACACCCTCTTTGGATGATCTCATCATTTCCCATGGGCTAAATGAACTTTGTGCAGATAGATAACTCCCAAATCTCCATGCCTTTCTGCAGTTTCTCTCTTGTGACTTCTTTCTTCCCTCACCAGCTGCCTGTTGGACATCTCCAGCTGAAGGCTTCCAAAGGCTCAGGTTGTCCGAAAGGGAATTCATTGTCTTCCATGCTAAATCTACCCCTCTTCCAGATTTAACCATTTTTGTTGAGAAGATCACTGTCTTTCTAGTAACTTGGGTATGTAGCCTAAGTCTGCTTTCTCCTTTGCCCCTCCATACCAATTAGGTGACAAGTCTTGTCAGTTTTATATTTGTTGCTTCCATTCTCTCCGCTCCACTCACATAGTTCTCATTATCTATCACTTGCACTATTGCAACAGCTTCCTAATTGGACTTCCTGCTTCTAGGTTTCCCAACTCCAAGCCACCCTTCACACAGCTGCTGAAATAATCTTCATAAAGCACAAATCTGACTGTGCCACACTCCTGCTCAGAAAGTTTGGTGGCTCCCTTTACCACTAGGAAAAGATAAAAACTCTTAGTTTATAGATTTAGAGCTGAAAGGGACCTCATGTCATGTAGTCCAAACCCCTCATTTTATTTTTAATTTTTAGCTTTTGCAGAGAAATATTTACTTGGAAGAAATAGCAAGAACAAAGTATAGGCATTTTCCCCAACATCTCTGGGACATACTCTTCCCTACACCTGGGTCTCTGGTGGGGGAAATAGACTCAAAACTTAGCTACATGGTATTGTCCCACCAGTGTCATGTCCAGTCTTTGTCTTATCCGCTGGGCTGGAGTCCCAAAAGACACTCTTCAGGGTATTAATGCTGAAAGACTACTTGGAACACTGGGACATCAAGGGTTCCTCTAGACCTCTCAAATTTCCGGTGTCAAGAAGGCTCTACTTCCTTCACTTGGAACAGGAGAGGCCAAGGAGGTAGGCCTATTTCTTGGGCCATGTGCACTTAGAGGGTAGAAGGCTCTCAGGCCTGCTCCCACTTAGCATTTGGACTCTCCAGATTCTGTGACTAAGTTACCGAGCTCTGTTAGACACAATGAAGCTGAGACCAGCCCCACAGTTTATAGATAAGAAAAACTAGAGAGGGAAAGCGACTATTCCAAGGTCCCACAGGAAATAAAGGTCAGGCCTGGGCCTTGAACCCAGTCTCTCTGACTTCATTTCCTTTGCTCTTTTCACTGTAGCTGATATTTATACCTTTTCCTCTTCTAGCTCCAGCTTTATTTCACACCGTTCCCCTTCTTGTACTATGTTTTAATCAAACTTTTTCTAATCTGGAACATACCTCCATCTCTTAAAAATTCTGGCTTTAAGGTTCAGCTCATGTGCCAACTCCAATGGGAAGCCTTTATTGATCCCTCTACTTATTTGTGCTCCCTCTGTCCTCATACTTCCAGTGTGTACTAATCTGTTTACGTATTGTCTCCACCAGTAGAAAGGAAGCTCTTGGGGTGAGGGTTGGGGTTCCTTGTCTTTATATCCCTATCACCCAGCACAGTGCTTTGCACCTAATAGGTGTTTTTAATAAATGCTTGTTGCATTAGATTGGATTTGCTGCCTTCTAGGCAGCTGCCTACCTTGCAAATCTCTAATCCCAACTGGTCAAGTCAGGTTATGAGGAATTGCAAAATCAGAGCAGAGAGAAGCTTAGACCTGATAATCAGGTAGGCAACAGGGAACTATTATTGTAGGTTATTACAGGGGAGTAATATGACTAAAAACTGCATTTTAGGAAGATGAGTCTTATAGTGGTGTGCTAGGTGTTTGGAAGTAGCAAGCACCTGAAGGAAGTAGGAGGACCAGATGGCTGTTTCAGTAATCCAGATGTGAAGCAAATTGCTGGTGCTGAATAAAATATTAGCTCTTTCAAGCATGAAAGATTGGATTACTTAGACTGATCCCCAAAAGCCAACATTGGAGAATATATCAGCATTAAAAAGTGGGAAGAATGGAAAATAGGAAAAGTAGAAATAACTCGGATTTTTTAAAAAAACCTTTGTACTAAAATACCACCAACAAATACTCATTTGTAAATCACCTTATGGAAACATTCAACTGAGACTGACTTCTTGACAATTGACTTATTCATCACAAGTTGAATATAAAAGCCTGTAAGGGAAGAAACAGAGAATTCATTGATAGTTGCATCAGCTGACAGTTTATTATAATTAGCACAAAATGAAAGCTCAACCTTCCAGCAACATTCTTCCTTGTTCATCCTTTCAAAAGAGAAAAGATTTAAATGTGTAAGTATATGAGAAGTGTTTTACATACCTATGTTCTTTCAGGACATATTTTTAAAGGAGGTTAACTGTCCAGGATTTTGTCAGAACGTATTACATAGTTATTCATTACCCTCAGTTTCCCAGTTATATGAATAAGGATGTTAGAGAATCTCCCAATAAAATGAACTGAGATATCATCAAATCTTCGGGAACACCAATGTGGGTAGCTTTGTCATTAGGAAGTGACATCAGCTTGTGCTTCTTGGGTTTGGTAACTTACTGAGATAGAGATTGGCTAAGTTTTGTCTTTGCTTATGGCCAGGGAACTGAGCACCAAAGGGAACAAAAGCAATAAGGATGTTGAATGTCTCTCCTCACGTTATGAACAACATGCATGTTCTTCAGATGTACTTTCACAGTGGCTTTCTCTGCAGCTCTCTGACCTATTCATCATTACATCACTTAAGACACTCCCAGAGACTGACTCATATTTGTTTCTGGAAACAGCTTTGTTTACAGAGAAGAGTAAAGAAAAAAATGTTTCAAAAATTAAATTGAATTTTTGTCCATGAGTGTGAGAAGTAGGTGCTTTTTTTTATTCTAGCAATGATTTCAGGATGATTGCAAATTATTTGCCGTGATTATATGGAAATGATTTTAAGGAGAAAAATTAAGAGACAAATTTTTTATTTTGTTTGGATAGATAGCTTGTGAATTTTTACAAAGAGAAAAGTAGTCTCTAATTTTAATTGAGCTTATCATTAGATCACATGAGACAAAAAGACCATTAGAAGGAAAGATCTTAGATCTATCTTGCTTTTACAAAGGATTTACCTAAAGCATACCAAAAAGGTAAAGACCTTCCAAGTTTTAGTATCCTAGAGGTTAAAGTTTTTAAGTTCCTCATGCTTTAGGGGAAATATGCTGTACAAAGACATTAGAAAAGGTGTTAAGGAGAATGTGTTCTTTGCTAATCATGTGTGATCTAGACAATGAGAGTACCTACTGAAATAAGTCAATATTGTCTTCATTTATTGACTAGAGAGAAAGGTTAGAATAACTTTTTGGATAAGTAACATAATAGTAGTTGCAGGATTGACTTTTAATGAAGCAGCCAATGTACTTTTTCAGAAATGTTAAATCATTCATGTTGGCATTGGTTTCATTTTTCAGGAAAAGTTTGAAATGCAGCATTCTGAGGACTACCGACAGATCTCTGCATTAGAAGATGACCTTGCACAGACTAAAGCAATTAAAGATCATTTACAGAAATATATCAGGGAGCTAGAACAAGCAAATGATGACTTGGAGAGAGCAAAACGGTAAGGTGGATGAACAGATAGTTTGATTTTCACCTTTTCATCGGGTTTTTTAAAGGAAAAAGTGAAATGTTTTATTTTTAACACGAGAATATTTAAAATATAGAAATATTATTTCTTTGAAGAAAGTTTTGCTCACTTTCCTTAGCCAACCTTGCTAAAATCTTTTGATCTAATGGATTAGATAATGTGGGTTTATGTGTAATTTCTTTTTTCTATACAGAGCTACTATCATGTCTTTGGAAGACTTTGAGCAGCGGTTGAATCAGGCCATTGAAAGAAATGCCTTTCTGGAGAGTGAACTTGATGAAAAAGAGAATCTCCTGGAATCTGTTCAGCGATTGAAAGATGAAGCTAGAGGTGAGGTGGAGATTTATGCACTTCTCCCTAGTGTCCTCATCCAGCAGTCCTACCTCATCCCCCACCTTCCCTGCCCCATTCCACAGCATTAAGCAGACACTCCCTTTTGCTGGGAAGTTGAAGTTTTCTCTGTTAATGAATGCTTATGGAGCAGACTCAGACTCGTTGGACTGCACATTACTGCTTTGGGTTAGGCACCTCACCCTGTTGTCTCTGTGAGAGCAAGAGATATTCTTTCATGGAATCTGACTATGACCCATATGGAGTCTTTGCTGAAATTCTTCTCTCATGTTAGGTTCTGTCTCCATGACTTCGGCCACTGTGGTAACAGTAGTATCCATTTCAGGAGAGCTGCTTCCTCAGTGTTGCCTTTACTTCTGAGGTGATTAGATATTAATTAGGAGCAAGGGTAGAGGGAATTGGCCTATTTGTGGAGCTTCTAGCTGCTAGCTACACTCATGGGGCATAAAGGGAATTGGAGTAGTCTAAAATCTTGTCCCCTTCAATTAATTACATGAGGTGGAATCATCAGATTTCAGAGGAACAAGGCACCATGTTGTTCAGCTCCCTAAATTCTGAATTTTCCATGTGGTGGCACTGGGGATCAAAGGTCTCAGCAGTCAGTCAAGTATTTACTAAGGGGTGTGTGTGTGTGTGTCCATGTCCATGTCCATGTGTGTGTCCCTAGGTCCAGTACTCGAGTAGGATATAGAAGAAGTAGAACATGAGGTTGACAATCTAGATTATTTTGAAGGCCTGGGAGAGATGAAGGGATGATTCTCTAGTTGTGTATTTCATGCTCTCCAGGTTCTTTTTAGAATTCATCTCTTGATTTTGTTTTCACAGTCAACGTTTATTGTAGACACATGGTGGCAATTTAGATGGAAAGAATAATTTTTTTTTGTATCCTTATCCTTGTAAGACTTGCGACAGGAATTAGCAGTGCAGCAGAAGCAAGAGAAACCTAGGACTCCTATGCATAGTTCGTTGGAAGCGGAGAGGACAGACACTGCTGTGCAGGCCACTATGTCTGTGCCATCCACACCTGTAGCACACCGAGGCCCCGGTGCCAATGTAAACACACCTGGATCGTTCAAGAGAGGTAAAGGGATGGTGAGAGAAATTCCTAGCATTTTTGAAAAAAGTTCAAAGGGGGGGAGGAGCAAGATGGATAGATATCCTAGTTTGTTTTTATATACGTTATATACGTATGGGTATATTTATACATACATACATATGTATATGTGGCATCATTCCAGTATCTGAGTTATCAGCCTCAGGTGGAAACTGAATAAAAAAGTTGGTAGTGTTCTGAACAATATCCAAGAAGCTTTTTTAATCTGGAGTAAGTAATAGGGTGAGAATTCAGTGAAGTGAATTCTAACTCCAATGATTCCATTGATAAATTGCATGGCCCTGGTCAAGCCACTTAACTTGACTCATGCATCATTTTTTACATCTGTAAAATAGATATAGCATTACCTATATTCTAGAATTCTGCTGAGATAACTAACAAAGGTAGTTGTGGAAACACTTTGTATTCAGTATTTAATAATGATACAAATACTATATTGTTCTAGAATTAGGTAGTATGTATTTTGAACTTCCTTGGGAAAACAGAAATATTTGCCATATACTACATAGGGACTACGAGAATTATCCATAGGACAAACCCTAAAGTGGTAGGATGTGAAAACGTTTGTTGTATTATTATGCAACAAGCTGTACAGTTGTAGAATTGGAATTCATTCATAATGAAAGTGCAGAAAAGAATCTGGCAGAATGCTTCTCTGCCATACCTTGGTCTAGGGCCTTGAGTTGCATAGTGTTTCTAACAGACTTCCCTATCTGTACATCCTAAGGCTTGGAGGACAGTTACGGGGGCACTCCTCTCACACCGGCTGCCAGGATATCTGCACTGAACATCGTAGGCGACTTGCTTCGGAAAGTCGGGGTAAGAAGAGATGGCTTCTTGTTGTTTTGTATGGCCTCTTACAGATGTTGAATTCAGACAGAACAGTAGGACTTTAGTGGAGATCCATCTGTTTACTAATAGGGGAGTTGTATGAATCTTACACTTGGCTTTGGCCCTTTGTGATACTTTGTTGTATTGTCTACATTTAATTGAAGCAGATTTCTTTTGAAAAGTTAAATAATTTAGTATTAAGAAAAGTGATCTTTGTGTATTGTCTTCTCTATTTCAGTGTAAGGTCCATTTGCTTTTAGTTGTATCCCTAACACTTAGTTCAGTGCCTGGTACATAGCGAGTGCTTAATAAATGATATTTTTATTTAACCTTAACAACTGAACTTCTTGAGGAAAATTTAGTAACATAAACAGGAGACTGGTTTAATTTCATCTTCCAGCACTTTGTTCCTGCCTGCCATTCAAATATACCTGTGCAGCCTAGGGCAAATCATTTAACCTGTCTGGCTTTAATTTTCTTATCTCTTAAGTGAGAAATCTGTTGATGTCTTTGGTTCCTTCCAGCTCTCAGTCTATGAATCTGTGTTCTGGAATAGAATTCACGTAGAACTCTGTGTTTTCAAACCAAGACATTCCATCCTTTCCCCAAGGTGGCTGAATGTTTTACTGGGGGATGTACCTGGATTATTCTTTTCAAATTGATTTTTTTAAAAATGTCTAGAAATTTACTTCTGAAATGTTGAGGGATATTTTGAGGCCATATTTATTTCTCTTTGTTTCTCATGCAGTTAATTTCTATTTTTTGTTTTTGAGGGGGGAAGGCAGGGCAGTTGGGGTTAAGTGACTTGCCCAAGGTCACGCCCCTAGTACATGCGTCAAGTGTCTGAGTTCAGAAGGCCAGTGCTCTACTCACTGCGCCACCTAGCTGCCCCCCAGTTAATTTCTTAAAGAGAAAATTTTAAAAGGTTAGGGCAGAAAACTTACATTTATATGTTTGGTATTCACTGCAAGGGAAGCTTTTCTATTTTGAGACTAACAAACATTCTTCATAACTAAAAAAATAATTTGAAGGTTATAGAATGCAAACAAAACTCATCCTTTTTTCTTCGTGAGTAGGTACTAACATGTATGACTTCATGGAAACTTGGAACTAATTCCTTTTGTTGTTGCTTCCAGTTTTCTTCTTTAAAGAACCTAATTTCATTAAAGTTATCTTGTTTTCCATTATATTGAACAAAGTCTAAAGTTTCAGCACCTACACTGATGTCTGTGCCAGGCTCTGAGGCTGTCTTAATGTTGCTTTGCTTTTCATAACATCTATTTTCATGGGGCAAAACCAGTGCCTCATTGAAATTTAGTCTGCCTTTGTACTTGTGTCCATGCTTAAAGTCCTAAACAAGAACCTCAGGAGTTCCTTTACTAATCTAGTTGTGCAGCATGTTTCATTAGAACTGAGTAAATGAGCAGTTAGGGTTTGTCTTTTTGTAGAGACCACTTAATTTTTTTAAGCAGTTTTCTGGGATTAGCTTGACAATAGAGTCCTTGCCTCTAACTCAGAGATGAAAACATTTCTCTTTAGGCACTGGAGTCCAAACTTGCATCCTGTCGAAACTTTGTATATGATCAGTCCCCAAACAGAACAAGTGTTGCATCCCCAGGGCGAGGCATGAAGACCAGAGATGGCAGTGACAAACGGCCAAACAGCGCCAGTGTGCCTTTGGGAGAGAAAGGGTTAGTATTGTTTGCTGTAGTTCCCTCGCAGAGGTAGGAGGAACAAGCTACTGGTTCCATTGAAATAAAGTCTGCTTGCTTGGTAATGCCCAATGGCAGTCATATTTATCCCTAGTGTAATCTTTCCTAAATGCACGCACACACACACTCTCACTCACTCACTCACTCATTCACCTTTCTCCCTCATGCCTTTCTTCAAAATCAAGAGAGTCCTGATAGCTTATGTATAACAGTATCTTCTCTGCATGCTCTCTCGAGAACTGAATTAAATATCTGGTCTGGGCAAATAGCTAAGGAGATGCTCTTTTCATTTTAACATTGGTTCGTAACAACATTATGAGCTTTCTGCAGTTGAACTCACGTCAACTAAGTCATCTATTCAGGAATCTGTTATTTGTCTTTATAACTTCAAACTCCACTCTGCTTCTTGGAAGAGTATTGTATTTTTTCCAGAACCTTCAGGAAATTGCCATTAAATTCTCGTCAGATAAGATTACCAGAGCTAGTCCCTAGATCTGGAAATACTTAGTTGTCCTAATCTACTTTGTGTGTGTTGAATTGTTTTTGTTTTGTTTTTAATAAAAGTTATCCAGAAGCATCTTCTAGATTCATGGAGTTTATTTAGAAATATGCCTCTTACCTGAGGTTAAACTAAGAGCCAAGTTTCTAAGTGGCAAAGTCAGGCAAAAGTTAAACCAGGAATTTTTCAGGTCATGTCACTATGATGAAGTGTGATTGTAGATTTCTTCTGAACTGTTAGAAATCACTGTTTTTATAGACAGTTTTCAGAAACTGAATATCTCATTAATCCTATTCCACTAAACATTAATCAGGTATAATCTCATCCATAGAGGAGGAAATTGATGCACAATCATTGGACTTCAGATTCTGCTTCTAATTATTTTGTGTATCCTGATGTAAGCATCTCTACTGTATTAAAAGCTTAATTTTCATTGTGTCTTAAGGTTAGGAAAACGGCTGGAATTTGGAAAGCTTCCTTCAAGTATTCCATCACCATCATTGCCGTCACCACAGGGTGTAGTCAAGATGCTGCTTTGAGAATCATGGATATTGAAGACCACGGTGTTGTAGTTTTACCATTTTCTTTTTAAACTAATCTTTTAAAATGAGTTTGAATAAAATAAACAGGCAATAGTAGTTAACTCCATGTGTTGTGGACCAAGTGTATAATTTGGAGAACTAGCCTGCAGGCAGCAATTTTCTTACCAAATTTAGTTTGATGTTGCCGCTGTCTTACAGTGGGAAGACTGAACATTTTGTTACCTGTTTTATTGTGGAAATGGCTGTAACTTAATTGTGACCAAATACCTGGCCAACTCCAGTGTCACAAGGGGGATGTTTTACTAGTCATTGGTTTCCCTATATATGTGCCTGCCCATCCTACTGGCCTGTCTCCATCCTTCAGAGGGCCCTTACTCAATTAAAATACACTGTTCATAGTGACCCATTTTGTCTAGTATGGAACTTCCAGTGATGTATATACACTTGTTACAGGATGGTTTTGTTTAAATTATTTCTAGGAACACAAGGTAGTATTCCTGTAGAATACTTCTTTTAAAAAGGCATAAATGGTATAGGGTACCCTTGTTACCTGGCCAGAGCCTTTAACCTCTTACTGAGTTATTTAGGTGTTTTATCCTAAGACTTTTAGTCCAGTTCCAAGCTAATTTTGATTTTGACCAAGGTCAGTAAAAGTTGGTTACTCTATATGTAAATTGTAGCAGTTGACTGTCTGAATCTACTTGTAGGTATTGGTTTCATCTTCAGATTTCATGAGGCAAATTGAGGCAGGTTGCCCCTTGTAAGGTAATCTGTATAAAACAGCTTCCTTCAAAGGCAAATTCAAATTATGTGAGATATCCTTTAAACAGCTCACAATGGAGCTTGCTTGTTTTGGAAGTTTTCCTTTCCTTCAAGGAAAGACTCTAAAGCCTCATGGCCTCAAGATTGCTTAAGACATAGAGGATTCCATGCAATCTGCAATATTCATCACTGCTTGTTTGTAACACCTGTTTGTATCCTCAGACTGGACTGGGGAACTGCACTAACTTCAGGGCCATATTCTCATCTTGATGAATCAAAAGCCTTTGCTGACAACCTTCCTCTGAGTTACTTTTTGGGAAGACAGCAAAAATCTTTGAGTTGGGAATATAGCTTTAATTGCCACTGAAATTATTAAGTGAAAATATTGCTACTATTGATTTTATTAATCTAAGAAATGTTCTTAATCTGTATCAAAAAAATGCTTTATTTTTCTAAAAAAATTTTTTTTGTCAAGAGAAAGTAATGCTTCGGTTTGTTTTAAACTAAGCAATAATTCCAAGATAGTTATTTAATGTCGTTATAAATAGGTGCATACCCTGTCTAAAGTCTCCAGTTGGTTCTATAAAAGTGCAGTATTGGGTAAAATGACTTTACGGGGGGCAGTTAAATTTTGTAGAAAAATGTTAGAAATGGGCAGTCAGCCAAATGATGTTACAGTGGGTTTTAGTGACATTATGTCAGGGTTTGGTTATAATTTATTAAGGATTTAATATTGTGAAGTGATATTGATTAGGGCAACATTATATGGGGTATGCTTTTATTTGTACTTTGTCATGTGGTTTAAAGCCTTGTTTTTTTAACCAAATAGATATGAATTGAAAATTATCTTTGAAAATAAATTATTTCCACACAGGCAGCCTTTTTAGAAACAAGCTATTTCAGGTGAGGGCACCAATAGAGGTGTGCTAATATTCTGTCATTTTACTGGGTACTTGTTACTTCTTATAATGGATATTAGCAGTCTTTAATTTCCTTGAATCCACCTTATCTGGCTGAGTCAGTGTACAGAATAAAGTTTGTTCTTAATGATGTATGTGTTCAGGCTGGTCTTTTGCCTTCTGAAATTCTAAAGAAATCTGTTGCTTGCCCTTGGCACACACACTGCAGTGATATTTGAAATGATTCTGGTCACCTGAATTTGGAAAGATTCTGGAAAGAAGAAATTAAGCACCATCCCCCTTTCAAGCCCCTTTCCTCCATTCCTCCCCTGTAGTTTGGCTTCATGTTCCCCAGTGATTTTGATTGGCTGTTGGTGTCAACTTCTTACTCGACTCACTGCTCCCAGGGAGCCTCCCAAGTTTACTTCTGCCCCAGGACGTGGAGAAAATTCCCCAACAAGAAAAACCCATTGCATTCTAGTGACTTATAACCTTTTATTAGTGAAAGTGTCCTTAAGCACAATCAGGGTGCATATAAAACAGTGCAACATTTCTGCTTTATTACTTTGAGCAAATTATTTCATTTTTACTGTGTGACTAATGAAGGCACTTCGTTGTTTTGGTGAGCTGTGCATCAGAAGTGTAGTAACCAGGAAAGAAGAAAACAAACCTCAAACAAGGGCATATGCAAAACAGACAAAGGGTATGCAGTTAAGAAAAGGATCATAGGGACAGGACCACCTGAGGTGGTCACTGTGTCCCCATTTCATGTAAACTAAGGCTCATCTGGGATTAAAAACTGCCAGTGATTCAATACTGTGGCTGTATTTTCTTTCTAAAAATCTCAAAAAATTTGCACAGTTCAGGAGGGACAGAGAGAAGGCATGCATGCATGGCACATATTTCCTGGTAAGATTTTTTTTTCCTAATTTGGTAACGATTGAAAATGTCAACATATGCCCTGTAGACAGGGCTGTGCTTTTTAATCATTGCTGTAAGAGTGTTTGTTGAGTGTCTTGTGGTACTGGAACTGAAAATTGATTTAGACAGTGCTAAATATTGTCCTTTGGGGTATCTGACTGCAGTGCGATATGCCAGCAGAGTATTTATTCACTGGCTTTGGTTCCATTGAAGTCTGTATCTCTGGCGTCTATTTCTTCCTCTGAGCCTTCTGCATTTTCAATCACTCTTCGGCCTCCAGATCTTCTAGGGGGGGCAAAAGATGTCTCGTTTCCTCTCCTGTGCATTTTGAGAAAATAAACATCTTTTAGAAAACAAGTTCTTCTCAAGTCTAGATTGGATTAAATGGGGCAAAATGCATCAACATGAGAGTACAATTTGAATTCAAGAAATCCAGAAGGCTTTTCATATGTAGATTAAATAATTTAAGTTAGCCCAAACATGTCTGTTGTGCAAATTTTAGGCTATAAAGCAGAAATAATCCATATTTGGAAAATTGTGTAGCTCATATTCGTGCCTTGTCTTTTTCTTTATAAAAAGAGAAGGGTTAATTTTCATTTAGACCCTTTTATGAAAGTAGGGCTCTCCATCCCTAGAAGTCCAGAGCTAACTTTCAATCCCATAGTAGATGTTCCTTTCCTCCCTCAAAATACAATTTTATTTACTTGAAATCAAGTTAAAGTAAATAACCAAGGTTATCCCTTCAAGAGGAAAAAGCCACAAAGAGCACCCTAAGGTGTGTGGCAGGGGAAGGGGCAGTCTTAGGGAGTGTAAGGAATTTATAGACCGACTGTGCATTTAAATTTCAGGGTTTTTTTTTTAATTGGTTTTTAGTACTAACTTGTGGAAGCTACCTTCTCCACCTCTGTGCTGCTCAGGTAGCAGCTGGTTCTGATTCACATTGAGGTAAGTGCTTAATAAGTAAAAATTCACACTGGAACAGCAGCTGAAAGACTGCTGTTAAGATGATGAGATAAAACTAAAAATACCAAATGGAAAACTGGTGAATGTACCTGATTTCGAAGAGGAAAGCAGGTCTGTATTCAATTTAATTTTGCTAGTTTGGAAGAAATGATTTAAAGAAAATGAGCCTGCAAATACTAGGCAAGATAAAGAAGCAACCAGAGACAGAGACAATTTTTTCCCCAGCAGAGAAACTGCAATAGTTGAAATGATTTTAGGTGGGCAGAAAGTTGTCCCCAGGTTAGTTTTTTATGTCTCTGACCTTGAAGATAGGCCTTGCTCCCTTGTCAATGTCTGAGAGCAAGCAAAATGTGTCCTGTAAGAGAAAGTTATCTAATAGCACCATAGCTCTTGGTAGACATGCTGAGGGCACGAGAAGACCATAGTTTTATTTTTGTTTTAATTCCAAAGGAGCAACTCTATTTAGAGGTAAGATTATAGATAACATAAGCAAGGGCCTGTATTTCATGATCGCTGAGAAAAATAGCAAAAGTCACTTATGTTGTATTGGAAACATGAAAACACTGGCCTTTAAATGCTACCAGCTTTTGGAATGTGTTGTTTCCAAGTGGGCAGCAATCATGGGTAAATAGTTAAAGTTGTATCATGTCACTGCAGAAGACTAGGTCAGCTTCACTCGCTTCAAAGGATGGATGTTTAGGCCTTAAAAGCCACCTTAGAACTTCAAAGGGTCAGCAGTAACTCTTGTAGGCTAGCTATTATTTTGGCCTTAAAAGCTTCAGTAAGTTCTACTTAGACTCACTCTAAAAGCTTAATTGTTAAGGGCAGTATTTCTCAACACTTTAAAGTCAGCGACATACCAGTGAACTGGAGTGGGGCCGGCGTAGCTATGTCCTAGAAATAGCAAGGTAGGATACACTTCTGAGAATTAGTGTACCCTTTTGAGTGTGCATGTACGCACACACACACATACACACACATACACACCTTCTTTCTGCCATAGTTTCTGCTATATCTTTCATGCCAAAAGCTGAAAGAAAAGGGAAAAGACTAAGGTTGCCTAGTAAAACACAGACAACTCCATGTGTTCTGTCCCAACTAAGTAGCTGAGAAATGGATATTTTAGGGAAAACACAGATGAGGCAAATGAATGTTAGGGAAAGGGCACAGGATTTGAGGTCACACCTGGGTTTCAATTCATTTCTACTACCGTGTGATTCATTATACCTGTGTGATCCTGAGCAAGTAACTTAACCTCTGTGGTCTCCTCAGTTTCCCACTCTGTAAAATTAGGCTGGACTAAATCATTCCTAAGGTCTTTTCTAACTCTAAATCCCGTTATCCTACAGTTAAAAAAAATGAGTCTTAAAATCCCTGCTCTATATGGTTTCCTACCTTCTCTTCTGATTCCAGTACCCTAAGGACACTTGTGACCTAGAAATCCCAATCTTGAAGGGAAGTAGTTTCAAACCCTAGTGCCAAGGGTTAAGGTTGGGTCTATTTATACTGTGAGATAACGATGCCATTTAAATGTTTTATTTAAAGGCCTGATCCTAGGGTAGGTCAAACTGAGTAAACTTCCTTAGAAAAAAATAATTTGCCCTAAGGATAATACTACTTTTGAGGACCCTGGTTAGTATCATAAACCAGCTTCATTCCAGTATTTGAGAACTATGCTAACAGGAGGCAGTCCTGTAGCAAATTGAGCCTGATGCTTGTTGAAACAAGCCCCTGCCTTTGTCAAAAAGAAGTGCCTCACCCTCTGCCCCTCTCCGAAAAATAATAATAATAAGTGAGCCCCAGAGCTGCATCTACTAAAGGATTCAGGATGGTTCTGCAGAATTAGAAAGTGAGTTGTAAAGCTGATAATAAAGCCTTTGCTAAGACATGATTCATCTTTAAATATTTTGGTAATAGTAGCAAAGCAGAGACTGCCCCAAAGAGAAGATACACGCAAATATTACAACATAGGGTTATTTGGCTCCTGAAAGGAAACCAGGGGCAAACTAGTTTGCAAGGGACATAACTTTAGATAGGAAAAGACAACTAACTTTTTTCAGAAATTAAACACTTCATCTCTTGCAAAAGACCTCCACAAGCATTTTCAGCTGAAGAGTTCTGCCCTACATTCCATGAATGCATTGTTCTGTGGTTTTGAAAAACAACTCTGCCGTAAGGATGGTAGCTGGTTTTGCAGTGGCTACCCTGGACCTCCCTGTAACCTATACCGAGTAAAGTGGCCACTGGGAATTAGGACATTCTCAAGCCTCATGCAGTTCAAGCACTGATGAAATATTTTGGTGATAGGGTTCTTTTCTTTCTCTGACATCAATCCTGTTTGTGAAAGCATAGTTGTGAGAGAACATTGGTTGTGGTCTCCATAAAACAGGTGCTTTGTGATTTAATATGATTTGTGAACCACAATAGCCAGATGGGAGCAGTTTTCCTTGCAAAAAAAAAATTGTGTCAATGGCAAAATATTGATGCTCAATTATCAATGTGTTTTCAAGGGTGCAGAAGAAGATTTCATGCAGATAAGAAAACTCCAGCAATTCATTCAGTGTACAGCTTCTCATCCTTAAGAATCAAATACTGTTTGGTGTAAAATCACATGCTAGCAGGTTTCCTAGAAGTAGGGAAAGAAAATGGGTCAAGGGGTAGTCTTATTGTAATATTTGTCTCTTGGGATTAAAGACAAATTGGTACCAAGATGTTTAAGCCTTCAGATTTTGCAGGAATCTCATGGAAATTTGCCAGGACAAGAAAAAAGAAAATGGAAACTTGGTACAACAGAAATGAGCTGCACAGTTGAAGGCATGGTACCTGGTGAGTCATTGCGAAGGTTCCTGTGGGCCTCTGAAACAAAGAGAGAAGAGTCCCTGGTGGTTACCATTGGAAAATGGAAAGAATTCCATTTACTTACGTACTTTTCAACAAAATTTAAAGTATTTGGTACAGCACCTTTAAACCAGCCTTGCAGATACCCAGGTACCTGATGTCTAAGGCAAAGTTACTGACTTTTATAGAGCTTTTTAGAGAGAGAGAACTAAAATTTAAAAAAATAAAAATTCAAAAAACTTTTTAAAAGGTTGGGCTGGTAAATTTCTGTACACCAAAGCTTCTCTTAAAAAGCTACATGACTTCATACTTTGTGAATGTTTTGCAGTACTGCCTCCCTGCTCAGACAAAAGAGCATTCAGATGACTTGCCCCAGAAGCCTGACTTTGAAACAGAAGCTGAGAAGTTGTAGATAAAAGGCTTTTGGTAACATACCAGTTTTATCTGCCTTTGGTATAGAATAGATTATCATGCTCATTGCCTTTATAGCCAGTAAGAGGTTAGAAATAGATACTCACCATGTAACTGGCAACATGCTAAGTAATGTGTTAGGCATAAAAAAAGAGTTCCTATGGTCCTGTAAGTAAGGTCCATCCTGCTCAGCACGTAAATTTCTATTCTCTTTAGCGACACATTTCCGGGAGAAGACTGGCAATCCTTGCTGAGTTGAATCACTACCTGGGACCTGACTAGAAGCCTCTCCTCATCTCAAAGATGAGGTTGGATTGGCTCTCTAGACCCGGAGGCAAAGTGTGACATCCAAGCAAGGCAAAGGAGGTAGGGGACTTTTCCAAACAATTATTTGGTGTCTATTTTGTATTATCAATTTTGGTGGCTCTGTTTATCCCTTTTTTTTGTACAGGTATAATCAACCTGAGGACAGGGATGTCTTATCTTTTCCAATACCTTCCCTTTCTCCCCAAGTGTTTGGTATAAAGCTAGGCATCCCACGAGTGCCTATTGAATATTAATAAGTTGATTGGTTTTTTTTATACACAAAAAGTAGCTGAGATGGCATGTTGTTTGGTTAGTTAGACATAACTAAAAATAGGGAAAGCTCCTTCCAACATTTTAATCCATAACTCATCTAAGACCTTAAAAAGAATAGCATAATTTAATACATCCCAAAACCTTTACTTTGTAATTTGTCTCATCAGCCTACATGAACAGCTGAGACTAGCCCCTGTCATCTTGTCCTTATCCAAAAACTTTCAGAAAACAAATGTTGAGCTGGTCCCAGGACACCTCTTCACTGTTAGCAAGTGAGGCCTGTGTTCTGTGACAAATAATTTGATATTCTCCCTTTTTTGCTAGTAATGGGTCCTTCCTGGAGGCATGGCAGAGAGCTATAATTCAGAGGCTGTCCTGGAGGAGTCACAAACTGCATTAGGTACACTGGGCCCTCTTGAAAGTGGAATCTTAGAGCTCTCTTCAAATGGGCCCAATGGGGTCAGGCCCTTTGACTATTAAGAGTTCTTATTGTGGACATAACTCTTCTGTATTGTATTTGCTCTTCCTCCTAGAGAAGATAGGATAGGAGGATATATATATATATATATATCTATATATATATATATATATATATATATAGATATATATATATATATATATATACATGTATATATATATATATACATGTATATATATATATATCCTATTTTCCTATTCCTTCCTATTTTCAAAGCACCAGAATGAAGTAAGAGGTAAGGAGAAGGAAGCAGTTTTCACTGACTTTCAGCTAACTGGAAATTTCGGAAAGGGATCTGAGCAACAAAAGTTACAGTCCTTTCTACATCCATATACCTTCCTGTCTTCAAACTGTCCTACCTGTACCCTGCAGCAACTAGGTGACACAGTGGATAGTGTGCCAGGCCTGGAGTCAGGAAGACCCATCTTCACGAGGTCAAATCTGCCCTCAGATACTTACTAGCTGGGTGTCCCTGGGCAAGTCACTTAACCCTGTTTGTCTCGGTTTCCTCATCTGTAAGATGAGCTGGGGAAGGAAATGGCAAATCACTCCAATATCTTTGCTAAGAAAACCCCAAATAGGGCTAGGAAGAAATGGACACGACTGAAAATGACTGAACAACAAAAACCTGTACCCTACGCTTCTGCTGGGTTCCTGCCCCACCAGACTGTTAACCAAGCAAATAAAACTTCCTAGCCTGGGAAGGCCTTGGTGGAGGCCTCTAAAGATTCTGCCCCAGAACTTACCTGAGTTTGCTCTTGAGTGCATTCACCTCCCGACCCATGGCCTCATTGCTCTCTGTGGCTTCATCCAATTCTCTTTGGAGCTTCCTGCGGTTGGCATTGATGCGCTGGGATTCTTCTTCTGCCTCCTCCAGTTGTCTCTTCAGCTGCTTCACCCTGGTGTTACCCTTCTCAGCCTGGGAGGAGAGAGCCAGAAGTCAGGAAAGGGCAAAGAGCAAGGTGCTAAACTACTCTGGGAAAGAGACATCTGCCCAGCTGTGTTACCTGTTCTTTGTATTGCTCGGCTAGCTTCCTTTCGTCTTCCACTTGCAACATGACTTCTTTCAATTTCTTGTCCTTCTGGCGTAATGTCTTGGTAGCTGCTTGTTTTTCCCTACAAACATAAGAGGCACAAAACAACTTTTCTGACTGCCTACTATCTGTAAAGCTCTTAGTCTTTGAGGAAAGACAGGAAGAGGCTATACCCTGCCAAATGGAGGTCAAAGACAAGAGTTTGCAGTCTCATAGTGTGAAGTGCATTCATCTCCATCTTGAAGGAGATGCTTTCCTTTTGGGGGCATCAGATGGCACAATGGATAGAGTCTTGGTCCTGGAGTCAGGAAGCCCTGAGTTAAAATCCAGCCTCAGACACTTACTAGCTGTGTGACCCTGGGCAAGTCATTTAACCCCTATTCGCCATAATCCACTGGAGAAGGAAATGGCAAACCATTCCAGTACTTTTGCCAAGAAAACCCCATCAACAACACTGATGTGCTATGGTCCACAGGGTCACGGAGAGTTGGACACGACTGAACAAGTGAGATGCAGAGGGCTTTTTCGGGGCGGGGGGCGGGGCAGGCATTGCTTGTTCCTAGTTAGTATTTAAATGACTTCAGTAAATACCAGAACTACCCACTACAGGAATATACTGTGATCCTTGACCTCAGTTATCTATCACCAAAGAGGAAATGCTTTTACTTCAACATTAACCTTTCCATAGTTTGGAATAAGAAAATACCTTCTTCTGGTAAAAGAAAACTGATTTTATCATTAATGGATGATTCATGCAAGTCCACATTGTGATTAATCACAGTCTGTGGTCCTCAGTTCCCTAATGCCTAGAGTTGAGGAGATAATTCCTGCCTTTCCTTGCCTCCAAGTCAGGACCTTTCCACTGGTTCTGGGGGCCAGAGCTATGGACTTTGATTGCTACACATGGAGTGAGATTCTCTGGTACCTGGCTTCCTGCTCCACCTGTTCCTCCAACTGGGCGATCTTAGACTCTAAGGCAGAGATGGTTGCCTTGAATTTGGATTTGACAGCCCCCTCCATCTCTTGGAGTTTGCTCTTCAGCTCCTTGTTCTGCCGCTCCAGTTGCTGCCGGGCACTCTCGTTCTTTTGGGCCGTGCTGCGCTCTGTGGCCAGTTCATTGTTGAGCTGCTCCGCCTGGGGAAATGTGGAGAAGGAAGTTCAAGGCTCAAGGGGAAGACCCATTCAGCCTCATGAGGAAAGGAATTGTGACTTTTAATCTTAATGAAAGACAAAAACTATCCAGGACAGTGATAGAAAGACTTTCATTGACATACATGCAAGGTATAATAACCCTTTCGCACCTCTGGTTTCTGTATGACCAGATTATATTAAACACTACAGGGCATATAACAGCCCCATTACTCTTTTGGTTAATGGTAATAACAATAATTATGATAATGGCATTTACATAGTGCTTTAATATTAAATTATTGTTTAATATTTAAATAATGATAATAGCATTTATTTGCAAATATCTTATTTCAGCCTCACAACAACTTAGGTGCCATTTTTATCCTCATTTTACAGATGAAGAATCTGAGGCAGACAAGAGATTGAGTGACTTATTCAGAGCCACCAAACTAGTAAGCATCTGTGGCAGGGTTTTTACTTGGGTCTTAACCAACTTCAGGTCTAGCACACTATCCACTGGATCACCTCGCTGCCCCTATTAATGGTTAATGGCTATTGGAAATGTGGCTTCAGAGTCATACTGCAGATCATTGCCGCTAGGAACATCAGGGATGCCTCAGTCATCCATTTCAGGCACTCTGTCAAACCCTTACCTGCTGTGTGGCTTTCCTGAACCGGTCACTCATGGCCTCCATGTTGCCCTGTTCTTCTTCCAGTTCTTCCTCCAGTTGGGCAATTCGAGCCTCTAGGCGGCGCTTATCATCTTGCAGGGCATTCCTGAGTAACAAAATGGTCATGGGGTTCTGACATCAGCCAGAAACGTGGACCATGTCCCCTCAAGCATCTGAGCCTGAATAAACAACAGCAGATTTGTTGTTTCTTTCCTTTCCCTTGTCTTTCATTTGCCCATATCTCTTTCTCATGCCTACCACAGTTTTACTCTCAAAAAAACAACTTGGTGTACCCTTTATCAAAAATTCCTAGATAGGAAATGCTGGATTTAATTCCTTTTAAGCAACAGTGTGTAATAAGCTCCCCCTGGAGGGTTTTTTCCACTCTTAAATTCTCACTCCAATGACAAAGTTCTGTTGAGAATTTCCCTGCACTTCTCATTGTAAAGATGAGTTTGTTACTGCCAGTCCAAATGATTTTTCTAGCTAATTTGGCTCTGTTATTTCAACACCAGGAAGACCTGAAGGAATGAAACTACTTTGCCCCATGTGCTCTTTGGTTTTTTTTGCAGTATTACTTCCCCAAGGACTGAGTGGAGAGGCTGGTCTCTTACCTCCCAGATACACTGCTGGCCAGCTCCTCATTCAATTCATCTTTCTCTAGGTCAGCTTGTTTTCGAGCCCTCTCAGCAGCAGCCAGATCCTGGAGAATTAGGGAGAAAGAGAAATCTGCTGTTTTCAAAAGAAGAGACTTCTGTGTCATTTTCCTAAAAGTCATTCATGGTCTCCCTTGCTCTTTGTCCAGCTGGGATCCTGGACAACTCGAGGATCGTCCATGTCTATGTCTTTGGAGAAAGTAGGCCAACCAAATCAGACTTTGAAATAGCCGTTCCACTTCTTACCAGGAGAGAAAGGCAATTTATATCAGGAAAATAGAAAAGAACTTTAGTTTCCTTAATCTTATTACTTTCCCTGGAGAAAGATTGACAGGGCAAAGATTGATATGGGTGGGTGAATCAAGAATACTGATTTATAAGCCTAGAGTTACTCCAATGCAACTTGAGGATTTACCTTATTCTAGGTGAGGTCTTACCTCTTGGAGTTGCATGAGTTCTGCTTCTAAGCTCTTAGCTTTCTTCTCATTCTCCTTGGCAGTGGCAAAGATCTCTTCTCTAGAGGCCCGGGCATCTTCCAGCTCTCTTTGAAAGTCCTTCATCTGAGCCTGGATTGGTTCAGCAAGAATGGACAAAAGGAAAACTGTATCCCCAAGAATGGCTCTGTTCCTTTTTTTTTAAACAAAGCTGTTCTTTGACTTCTCTTTTAGTTCAAACAAAGATTTGTCCCACTTACCACAGGAACCCACAAAGCTACAGAGCTCCTCATGATATCTTGGCTTTTAGCCTCAGACCCAAGCACTTACACGAGTCTCTGCTTTATTCTTTGGCTTTATTCTGTGTATCTGGAGGGACCTATCTTGGAAGAGGAGCCCCAAGGGGCTACTGGTCTACTATTCACATCTGCTGCTTAATATGAGGTCATGCACACAGCAACTGCCTATTGCATGTTAGTTGTTGAAGGGGGAAGTCCTACTTATGTAAAAAGTTCAAGAGACATAATTTCTGGATAATCATTTTATTAATAATGCCAGTGTGTTTACTAATATACAGAAGGTTGTCTCTCTCTTAGGCCAAAGACAGTCATTGCAGTGGGCTCAAGGTTTATATGCCCACTGGAAGATGGGTGTTCTTGAGGGTGGCAATCAACTCTGGTTAATAATTAATGAGAGAATGAATATTACCATGAGGGGCTGAACTTAAACGAACTTTGATTATGTCATTTACTTCTGAGTTACCCCCAATCTTAAGCAATCCATTCAAAGAATTTATCCCACCCAAAACTGAGTAGAGAGCACAATGGTTTCCCCACCTGAGTAGTTGTCTGAACAAGATTGTTAAGAAAGCTAATCCAATCTCATTGTCAGTAATGTCCTTCAAGAGATTGAACTTTAGACTGAATCAGGACTTTAGAAAAAGGGAACTCAGGATCTCCCCAAATCATTGGTTATTAATGGTCATTTCTGTCACTTACAAGGAGGTAATATTAGAAAGACTGTGTCCTGTCTTTTTCTCTGACTCAGAGATTGATAGGCATACCTAGAGACCTGCATCACGCCCAGTGAACCCAAGGAGGAATTCCACCCACCTGGAGTTTACGGAGTTGCTTGATGGCTTCCTCCCGCCCTTTGATGGCTGAGTCAGCCTGTAGCTCCAGGTCTTTGATGTCCACTTCTAATTTCTTCTTGGCCGCAGCTGCCAGGGCCCGCTGTTTTCGCTCATCTTCTAGTTCTGTCTCATACTCGTGGAGCTAACCAAGGAAAGGAAAGGTTGGTGTGGTGCAGGTTTGCTGTCTGGGAGACACCTGGATTTAGGTATCACCCCTGAAGGGTGGGTCAGAGATGGCAAGCGGGAGGTGCCTCTGGGATAGGAGAGCTCAACCAACAGAATTCCCAACTGCTTAGATGGAGCATCTCTGTTTAGTGCCAAGGGTGGCTGTAGATATCCAAAAGAAGCCCAAATATACCTAGAGTAGACAATGGGGTCCCTCAGGGGAATCTGAAACAACTGTTGGTGTGATCCACCACCACTCAGTACTACTCCTGCAGGAAGTGTGTTGGTAAATGTTTAACAATCAGCTCTTCCAGCACCTTCCCTTCCATCCTAAAGTACAAATACACTTTTATGTTTAATTTGCATTATTATCATTTTCTCTTTCATTTTCTTGATTCTAGACAATCAATAAATCAAGCTTTAATTTGTAGCGTTTGCCATTTTCCAAGGGTTAGATGCTCACACTGAAATTTTAACAATCAGGTTTCTGGAGCTGGTATAAGTTGGCTCCAGGATACCCCTAATACATACATTTCTTTCTATTTCCTTCTTTTATCTTTTTTCATTTTCCTAATCCTTCTTCCCTAATCCTCCATTTCTCTTCCTCACATAGGTTATTTAGAATCAAAACTCAAGTTCAGATACCATCTTCTGCAGGAAGCCTTTTCCCTTGTATCTCAGCTGCTAGCACCCTCTTCTCTAAGGCTACCTTGTAGCCTTTATGCATTCTATCCTGTGTATGCTGTGCGTTACTACTTATATACATGTTGTTTTCTCCTTTAGAATGTCAACTCCTTATGAGCAGGGACTGATCACTATTCTTTGTCCCTCTAGCCAATCAGTTAGTAAACATTTATTAAGCACCTTTTATGTGCTGGGCAGCACTGTGCTAGGCACTGGGGATATATAAAGGAGCAAAAGACAGCCCCTGCCCTCAAGGAGCTCACAATCTAAAGGGGGAGACAACAAGCAAACAAATACAGACAAACAAGCTATGTATAGGATCAATAGGAAATAAATGGAGAGAAAGACATTGGAATTAAGAGGGGTTGGGAATGGCTTCTTGTAGAAGATGCAATTTTAGTTGGGACTTAAAGAAAGTCAGGGAAAATGGTAGGTGGAGGTAAGGGGGAAAAGCATTTCAGGCATGGAGGACATTGAGTGGAAATGCCCAGAGCCAAGAGATGGAGTGTCTTGTTTGTGAAACAGCCAGGAGGCCAATGTCACTGGATGGAAGAGTGCATGCAGTGGGGGAAAGGTAGAAGGTGGCTGGGTTATGCAGGGTTTTGAATGCCAAACAGAGCATTTTGTATTTGATCCTGGAGGCAGTAGTGAGCCATTGTAATTTGAGTAGGAGACTGGCATGGTCAGACCTGTGCTTTAGGAAAATCACTTTAGTGGCTGAATGGATGATGGACTGGAGAGGGGAAAGACTTAAGGCAGGCAGACCCACAAGCTGACTATTGCAGTAGTCCACGGATGAGGTGATGAGGGCCTACCCCAGAGAGGTAGCAGTGTCAGAGGAGAGAGAAGGGGGCGTATTCGAGAGATGTCACAAAGTTGAAATAGATAGGCCTTGGCAACAGATTGGATATGGGGGCTGAGAGATAGTGAAGAGTCAAGGATGACCCCTAAGTTATGAGCCTGAGGGACTGGGAAGATGGTATTGCCCTCTGATGTGGATGCAAACGGTGTCCTAAGGGTTAAAAAGAATATTAAGGGTTGCTTTTCCAGTATTTTGTGAAGCCCTGTAGCTTATTCTGTAACTTGAAGGCATACTAAAGTCCTTTCCCCCTCATCTTAAAATATTGTAAACCTTCTCCTTAATCTGTACCAAAAGCATTTCTTTTGTCTCCCTTATCTTGTGTTCCCGATGTGCTTTAACCCATCTTGGACCATAAAGAATTCCTTTTGTCTCCCTCTTCCTGTCCTGTCTTTAACCTTTAACCTCCATAAAAAACCTCTAAAACTACATCATCATTCTGAAATCTTTATATAAGCATAACTCTCCCAAATATCAGGGTCTCACTTAGCTTTCTTGCTGAGGAGGCCCTTGTTTGTTTACAGGATAAATAAAACTCCCAATGGCTACAGTGAAGGTCTAAGTGAATTCTTTCACTCCTGAACCAAAATCTGACCTCATCACTCTATAGTGATAAATACTAGTGCTTAGTAAATTGCCTGGCACATAATAAGCACTTAATGATTGAGTTCCATTTATTCTATAGTAAATGCCTTGAGAGGAGAGTACCTAGGGGGTGGTGTAGTGAGTAGACCCCTGGAGCTAGAGCAAGAGGACCTGACTTGGGATCACCTTCTTGCCACTAAACAGCTCTGTGACCATGTTGATTAACCTCTTTACGCCTAAATTTCCTTACCTTTAAAATGGAAATAATAATAGTTGTCTTAGTTAGCATTGTTATTTACTCAATAACAGAGGTGTGTAAGGTGCTCCATAATTGCAAAGGGTTATGTAATTGTGTGCTGCTCTGGGACAATGTTTTTTAACAGCTGCCAATATTGTAATTATAATATTGTATTTTAATAACTTCTAATATTGTCATTAATTTTCAAGACAGACTAGAGCTTCATTATGGTATGGCTCACTATAACTCAACTGCTTTTGGAGTCTACCCATTGGGGGGTTAATTAGCAGAAGGATTTTTGTTTTAAAAGGTCTAATGGCATGAATTTATGAAAGAATGGGTATTGAGTTCTTAATACTCTGCTGAGTACTAGAGATACAAATACAAAAGCAAAGATAGTTCTGCCCCTCAAGGAGCTTCCATTAATAGGGGGAGACAACACGCTTAGAGACATAGGGGCTAGCCACACAGTTTTTTGTTATTATGTGAGCACTATTTGTTGAAGGCACCTAGGAATTTTTTCCAACACTTTTTTTTTAAGAATTCATTTTAGAATGTTCTGCTTTATGTTGAATTCTACATTTTTGATTTTTGTAAATTTTTAATTAAATGTCTCATGATTTAATATTTCTTAGTATCTGAAATTCAGATGATTTTTCTTTATCTCACTTTTACTATTTATTTTTAATAGAAGTTTTATTTGATTTCTGTATCATTGGCAAATATAGGTATTCTGATATATGAACAAAAGGATAAGAAAGTGATAGAAGCGGCATGACATAGGAGATGAGTTTGGAGTCTGAAGTCCAGAATATCTGGGTTCAAATCCACCTCTGACACTGACTAGTTATACAATCCTGAACAAACCCTATTTTACTTAGGTAACTCTCTAGGACATAGTGGATGGATTAAGTAAAGACTGTTGTAAGGGAGTTTCAGTGTAGGAATCCCATATGCTTGCTGCTGGCCTTGCATTTGTGTATAAGAAACTGACCAAGTAAGATGAAACTAAGCAGAAGATAACTGTAAATTATTGTGCATGTCTATTAACTACTGTTTGCAAATTAACTTCACCCCAAAAGATATGTATATGGACCTTAACTTAATGGTACCTACATCATCCAAATCAGGTGAAATGATACATGTATGTATCTATGTACATGTTAGCTGTTATTATTATTGCTAATTTTTATAAGGGCCAGCCTCTCCTTTCCCTCCCCACCAGGAACATTACCTGCTTCTGCAGCTGCCTCCTCTTCTCTTCATTTTGCTCATCCCTTGCTTGGAGATCTCTCTCAAACTGACCCTTCAGAGCTTGCATGTTGACCTCCAGCCTCAGCTTGGCATCTTCGGTGGCCTGCAACTCATCCTCCAGCTCCTCCAGCTGTGTCTTCATCTCCTCCATCTGGGTTTCCAGAGCTCGTTTGGACTTCTCCAGTTCATGGACCTTGCAGACAGAAAAAACATCATTACTTTTACCATCGTTTGTATAATCAGGCAGCTAGATAGTATATTGAATGTCAAGTGTTGCCCTGGGAATCAGGGAGATCTGAGTTTGAATCTTGTCTCAGATACTTTATTAGCTGTGTGACCCTGGGCAAGTCACCTAATCTCCCTCATCCTCAGATTCCTCATCTATAAAATGAGGATAATAACAGCTCCTATCTCACACAGTTGTGAGGTCAAATGCAATAACTCATGTAATCGGCAAAGTACTTAGTACTTTGTACTAATACAAAGTATTAAAGTACTATATAAATGCTATGGCTATTATTATCGCCATCACTGTTTTAGTTATCACATAACATAATGAAGATTACTGATGAGTAACATTGCTTTTAACTACACATAAGACCTTTTTGACCAGAAATAACAATGTTATCCCAAAAGCAGATTTTTCCTTTCCTCCCTAGGTCTCCAATCTCTATCTTCCACATTGATTGCAATTCTTTCTGTCTCAGCTCCTCAATATTATGGTGATATAAAATGGTTTTGGCCACAGTGGGTCTGTACCCCGAGCTCAGCCTTTACTTTTTGGATTAGACCCTGAATTTGTAGCTGGTGGGGTCTGCCAATTGTATGCTCCTGTGGTGAGTAAGTAGAGGGATCAGTGCTGGCAGGCTGGCACAATATAGATGAGAACAGGGATCAGGAAAGACTCACATTTTTGCCCACGTCATCTTTGGAGCTAACCAGATCTTCCATTTCAGCTTTGAGCATTTTGTTGGTTCTTTCAAGTTCTTCTTTGGATTCCAGAGCCTCCTCCAGAGCCCGGGCTAAGGATAAGGCTTTTGTTTCCTTCTCTCGAGCCTCCGCCTCTGCTCTGTCTCTTTCATCAGCGTATTTGGAAGAGATGTTTTTCTCCTCTGCTAGCAACTGCAAAACAGCCCAAAAAAATGGAGGTAAGCGATGGCTAGAGAGAAGCGTAAAGGACTTTGGAGGTTGTATCTGCACGTGTTTTCATCTTCATTTCTTAATCTCCAATGCAGAAAAAAGTATTACCTGTAGAAATAATTTAGCTATCTTTGCAAACCATTCAATATAATAATTTTGCTTTAGTTTTTCTCAGTTGACCACATTAAAAACCAAAAGCAGCTATATGTAATTCTGTCATAGTCCAGTGATGGTTAATGCTGTTCAGAACATGGCTTGATTGAAGGCAAATCCAAATAAAAACTTAATTCTGTTATGGGCCTGTTAACTTTGCTGTAGTCTCCTATCCACAAGTATCTGTCACAGATATGTACTCTTGGTCACAAGGGTGGCCAGGGGAGAGTGGAGATAACCAGCACAAATCCATCTCTACCACTGGAAAAACTCAAAGCATAACAAACTCTTAGCATAATCCTTATCTGCAGAGAAAAAGTACAATATTACATAGTAACTCTTCATTTATACAAAGATCCAGCTACAGGAAAATTTAAGCTTCTGGAAGATAACCAGAAGTAAGAAAAACAAAACAACAAAAAAGCAAGCTTCCAACATCCATAATGCACTTTACCAGATGGGAAAGGTATAGAGTCAGAGAGAGAGTTAGATCCTCACCCAGACACTAAAGTAGATTAGAAGCAGTGAGGGCAGACTGACAACAGGGAGAAGAAATAGCTCACAGCAGTGGTAAGAGAAGAAAACTGAAAAAAATAAGCTGCATTATAAAAACCACACCTGTCTGGGACGACTCAATATAAAGGGAAGCACACTTATGTACTTCAGCTGTCCCAGAAGGCATGCCAGTTCTATAGAACGATTGGAGATATGTGCTCTCTAGATGTATGTACATCTGCAGAGCCAAGCAGTTAAAAGCACCGAGTTAAAGATCCGAGGAGTCTTAGCCTGACAGGTCTGAACCCTACCTGGGCTTCTCTAGTGCTTTACAATTTAAGAGGAGTGGAATAGTCAGAAATACTCCTACTTCTGCCCACTTAGGGCAGTTAGGTGGCTCAGTGGATAGAAAGAATGCCAGACCTGGAGTCAGGAAGCTCAAAGTTCAAATTTGACTAGCTGTGTGACCCTGGGCAAACCACTGAACCTCTGTTTGCCCCAGTTTGCCCCAACTGTAAAATGATGACAATGACCTCATTTACCTCCTGGGATTGTCTAGGATCAAATGAGATGATATTTGCACAGTGCTTGATGCACAGTAGTTGCCATATAAATATTTATAACCCTTTTTTCCTTTTCCCTTCCCCTTCCCTTCTCACTTGCTCTGTGACTCTACAGTGTGACTCATTTTGAGTTAAAAAATGGGTTTGTGAAGCTCAAAACAATAGGTTCAAACTAAGAAATTCTATAGGGATAAATATCAAATAATACCTTTAGATTAAAAAAAAATCAACTTTCCTAGTTCAAAGTTGGAAAAATCATGGCTTAACAGCAATTGATACATTTTTTTTAAAAAAAGACTGAGGGATTTTAGTTGGCTTCCAAGTTCAATATTAGGCAACAGTGTAACACAGTTGTCAAAAAACCAAAAAAAAAAAAAATTAGAGAATATCCAGGGAGAGATAACAACCAAAATGATAAACCAAATGCATTGTCATATGAGAAATGATTAACAAAACTGGAGAAGAGAAAAATTAAGGAGGATGCGATGTGTTCGGATATCTGAAGAAATATCTTATTAAAAAGGGATACTTGTAAAATTGGCAAAAAAAGATAAAAATCCAGAAACAGTCAATGTTGGATCAGCTGTGGGAAGATGGTTACACTAATATGCTATTAATAGAACTTTGAATTGGACCAACTGTTCTAGAAAACAATTTGGAATTATGCAAGAAAAATCACAATTTCATAGTCTTGGATCCAGCAGTCCTAGAAATACACCCCAAAGAGGTCAAAGACAGAAAGAAAAGTGCTGTATATGATAAAATATTCATAACAGCACTTTTTTGTGGTAGCAAAAAAAATGGGAAGAAAATGAGTGTCTACTGATTAGGGAAGGACTGAACAAATTCTGTGCCATAAAAATTGACGAATGTTAGGAATTCACACTAAGATGGGAAGACTACATATGTAAACAGTTGCAGAGTAAAGAAAGCAGAATCAGGAGAACCATATACAAAATGACCATAGTAATGTAAACAAAAACAGCTGTAACAGCGGCTGAACTTTAATCATTCTGGGTTCTAGAGAACAAATGACAAAAGACACTTTTTTCTCCTTTCTGTAGAAAAGTAAAGTTCAAAGTATATGGAATTTTGCAGTTGTTGTCAGAATTTTTTCCTTTGTTAGTTTTACTTAATTACTTTTCTGTGTTACAAAGAAGGGGTCAATGTGTCTGTTGGAGGATATATCTTTAATATGACTTTAATATAAAAAAGCATCAATAAAACCATGAAAAATAAGGGATTGGCCTTGATTTTGAAGGTAGAAGTTACAGGGAAAATAGATTTTGGATTAAGAGAGAGAACTTTCTCATTAGACTATATTGGAATGTAAGGCATCCGTGAGAAGTACACAATGATAAATAATCAAAAGATACAAACAGATAATTTTCAATATAGCAAAGAAATTATTAATAGTCAATTGAAAATGCTCATCCTCGGTAATAATGGAGATGCAAATTAAAATAAATTTAAGGTGTCACCTAATCCCCATTAAACAGGACAATAAAAATGTTGATGAAGTTGTGAAGACACAGATATATTCATTCATTGCTGGTGGAATTGCAAATTTGTAGAATATTTTAAGAGAGCGATCTGGTAGGACACAGTAAACATTACAAAAACAATCATATTCTTTGACCCAATTATTCCATTGTTAGGAATATATCATGAAAGTTTTTTTTTCAGTCAAAAAGGAGATGTCTATAAAGATTTTCATAGTAGCATTATGTGTAATCACAAAAACTGGAAGCAACCTAAATATCCCAAGGAGGAAAAATTAATTACATGGTGATACATTCATGTAGTAAGATGCTGTAATGCAATTAAAACTGACAGGTATAAAGTATATAGAAATATTTGGAAAATATCTATATGAAATAACAAAAAGTGAAAAAAGCAGAGCAAAGAGAATGAAGTACACATTAACTACAATCATAAATGGGGGAAAATCATTGAGAATGAATGGGAAAAAAACTACAGATGCCTAATGAGGACATTAGAGAGAACAACTAAAAAACTGTGATGATACTTTATATATCAAAATTAAATGTAAACACTTACTCATTAAGTTTAATTGGTTGAATCGATGTTCAATGTTGATCTTTGAATGAAACATTAAAAAAAATGGAATATCCTCTAGGAGGCAGTAAATACCTATTCACTGAAGGTGAATGACACCCCAT
This sequence comes from Phalanger gymnotis, assembly GCA_028646595.1. Taxonomy (NCBI): domain Eukaryota; kingdom Metazoa; phylum Chordata; class Mammalia; order Diprotodontia; family Phalangeridae; genus Phalanger; species Phalanger gymnotis. The sequence continues at coordinate 248,476,472 of CM053624.1, read as the reverse complement.
CAGGTTGTGGAGAGAACTGAACTAAATTATGTCTAAGATCCCTTTTGATAACTCTAGGAATAACTGATCATCATAACAATGACTCTGAAGTTACTGAGAAAAAAATTAAACTATATTTAGTATACTCTGCTTAAGAAAGCAAGGAATCTGTGCCTAACACATTTTAGAAAGATTTTATATCCAAAATGATTAAGATTTAGAAAAAAATTTGGGTCCTTAAATGATTTTGAGTTATTTGGAACAGTGTGTGTGTGCATGTAAGTGTGCATATATGCATGCATGTATATGTGTGTGTGTATTGTATATATGTGTATATACACATATATAGATATGTATGTGTACACATATACATATACATGTGCATATATGTGTACATGCATATGTATGCACGTACACGCATACATATGCACATATTCCTTGTCAATGCTGCATACATTTAGCAGCCCAACAGTCAGAGTGAGCCTCTTAATGATAGTTTCTCTTATTGGCTTCCTTGCCAGGGGAGGTTCACTGTAAAGATAGATCCCTCTTCACTTTCTACATCTGGGTTAAAAGGGTTTGGCAGCCCACAGATCAAGATCGTTCCGTGACCAGAGGTTAGGCGACAATTCATCGAGGAGAAATAGGGAACAAAAATACCCAGATGAACTCACTTGACCATTTACTATGTGAACCAACATAGGAAAGAGACTGTAAGAGCAGATTCTACCTGGTCAAACTTCTTTTGTTTCTTTTCCAAATTGGACACCAGTTGGCGCTGGTTGTCCAAGTCCACAACCAGGTCATCCAGCTCCTGCTGAAGCCTGTTCTTCGTCTTTTCCAGTTTGTCGTAAGATGCCGCCTTCTCCTCATACTGCTGGGTGAGGCCTTCAATTTCTTTCTGGAGCTTCTTCTTGCCTTCTTCAAGGCTCTCTACGGTGCTGGCGAAATCTTGCAGTTTCTTCTTTGAATCAGAGAGCTGAAATAAGAAATGCAGGTAAGAAGTGTGTACTATAGTGTGAAATGAGCCCACCTTGTGTCCTATCCTTGTAAAACGAAGTAAACCAAGATTTCTCTTCTTCTTGAAGACATCCAACCAATGGAGAGAATGGAGTGGCTAGTAACTAAACCAACAAACTAAACGACATGGTATAAGTTCTCCATAGTCTACACTTTACAGTTTTCTAGGCCTAAAGATCTAGAAAGAAGGCAGGCTCATGAACTGAGCTGGGTCATGGATACAGCATAGATTCTTAGGACAGACCCTTCTGCCTCTTCCCAAATCCTGCCTGTCTCTTGACTGAGATCAAGATGGCACCTGTATATTAAGAGTTGAGATGTGCCGCTCCAGATTTTGCTTGGCTTCTACTTCCTCATCCAGTTGGTCTTGCAGGCTATTCCTCTCATCCTCCAGCTGGCGAAGTTTAGTAGACACATTCAACTTCTGTCGTGTTTCTTCTTGGAGCAGCTCCTGTGAAAAGAACACACCAAGATCCCTTACTATAAGGATTTGTGTCTCAGCCCCGCTCCCATTCCCTACCTGGTATGGTATGATACTTACTTGAGTATCCTGCAGCTGGGATCCTAGGGAGGCAACATCTTTGGCCAATTTGATGGTCTTCCCCTCTGCCTCATTCAGCATCCCAGTGACGCTCTCCACTTCATTCTAAGGTTCAATTACACATAAGGGGAGAAGGGTTGGTTGATTGATTCAACTGACAACTCTCCCTAGCCATACATAAAATAGCACTCTATTGGATGGAAAAGCTAAAATCTGTTACATCTTGGTATCATTACTGAATGATTATCTGGGATCTCTAGAATACAGTCCCACCTAAGAATCAATTACAGAGCAAGCCTATGTTCGTTGGGACTTATAGAACCCAGTCCAGCTAAATTAAAGATATACAAAAATAGAAAGGGCTAACTTGGTTGATGGTGGGTTCACCTTCACAAAAGCTGCATGACCTTGCTGCATTACTTGGTATATTATACAGAGGATTCTTTTTTTTCAGGCACAGGTGTATATGCCTTTGAGTTTCCTCCCAATTCTGAATTATTGTGGTAAGTTGGCTGTAAGCACCTTACCAAGAGAGGCATAGGCAAAGATAACTCTGTGTCTGACCTGTTCCATTTCCATAAGATGGACATAGGTTGGACGTTTACCATGGTAAGAAAGACATGCCCTTCACTTGGAAGTATATTTATTAGAAGGAATTTGCAGTTCCCTATTCCCATACTTATTTCTCCATCTATTTGGAGGTGCCTCAAGATAGAGAAGGTAGGACCCTAACCTGTCATAAATATCCTTTTTGTCGTGCTAGAGAAAATTGTATCCAAGATCTCTGCTGTTCTAGATTTTTGTAGTTCTAAGATAAACCATTTTTTCCCCTTCCTGGAATCTATCTCATTCACATTTGCGCAGATAGTTCAAATTAATAGAGGTCTGTATCCAGATGAGAAATTGCTTTTGTTATGGTGATAAAATCAGTCCGCTACAGAACACTTAGTCTCCAAAGTACAGAGGGAAAAACACCCATCCCCTATCCTAAACAAATAAAATATTAATAAGAAGTCCTTCTATACTTCGCTATTCACAGAACAGCTAAATCAGTACAAAGGAGTCAAATTCCTGAGAAGGATGAAAGGGAAATGCAGTGCTGGTCTTTAAGAATTACAAAATTGGTTGGTAACACACTGTTCATTTCCACTAAAAGACAAAACTAGAGGAAATTGGCTGATTTTGCAATAGTGGAGACTGAGGTTCACTATAAAGAACTTTCTGTAAGACTTCAGAATGAACTATTTGGGGAGGCTGAAGGAACATCCCTTTGAAAGAGCTAAGAATTGCAAAAACAAAAACAAACCAAAAAAATCCATTGGCCCATTATGGGCTAGGTGCAGAGTTGGGTAAAGCAGCAGTAGAGAATGTACAGGTATAGAACCGGGAGGACATTAGGCAGCAGCTCAAATGAAAAGGGTCTGGGGGTCTCAGGTGACTGCACGCTCAAGACAAGTTCACAGAATGATAGAGCAGCCATATCTAATGTAATGTCAGGATGCACCGATAACAGGACAGAGTACAGAAGAAAGGAAATTATAGACCTATTGTGTTCTCCCCTGGTCAGACCATACTTGGAGGAGTCTGTACAGTTCTGGCTGCCATGTTTTAGGACAGATAATTGGCAAGTTGGACCATGTTTAAAGGAAAGCAAATAGTAGAATGAAGGGTTTTACAACTATTGCATAGGATTGGGTGAAGGAACTGAGGATACTTTATTTTGAGGAACAAAGACTCGAGGGGTTGGGGATGAGATACAATAGCTGTCGTCAAATATTTAAGCTGTGTGACCCTGGGCAAGTCACTTAACCGCAACTGCCTTGCCAAAAAACCAAACCAAAACAAATCAAATATTTGAAAAGTCATGAAGCAGAACTGGAAGCAACACTGAAGTTTCAAAGAAGTCGACGTAGGTTCATTGTTAGGAAAAAATCCTGACAATTAGAGCTATCCAAAAGTAACCTCCCAGAGGAGACAGTGAGTCCTCTAGCACTGAAAGCCTCGAAGCAGATGCTAGCTGACCACTTAGAATCATGTACAAGGAATTCCTGAACAAGAAGGAGTTGTCCTAGATGACCTCAGAGGTTCCTCGGCAACTCTGAAATGGTGTGGTGCTAGCCGGTGTGGTAGATAAGGCACTGGGCCTAGAGTCAGGAAGACCTGAATGCAAAGCCAGCCTCAGATCCTTACTAATCACTTTACTTTTGCCTCAATAAGGTGTGAGAGGAATCGGTATATAGATATTAGATGTTATTACCTTGATTTCCTCAAGTGTAAAATGCGGAGTTTGTAATCCCCCATCAGGGTTCATAATAACACTTATCTCCTGGGGTTGTTATGAAGAACCAATGAGATAATATTCTTAAGGTGCTTAACATAGTTCTTGACAGAACAGCCAAATCTAGCATAGTTTTGGCACATAGCAGACACTATATATTATTATATATTTTATGTGTAATATATTATTATTGTGACCTCAGTTTCCTCAACTCTTAAGTTGAGGATTATTATAGCACCTACCTTGTGAGGATCAGAAGAAGTAATAATTATAAAACAATTAGCATAGTGCCTGGCACATAGTAAACACTACATCAATGTTAACTACTACTATTATTAATATTAATTACCTTGGTTTCCTCATCTGTAAAATGGGGATAATAATAGCACCTCCCTCCCAGGGTTGCTGTAAGGATCCCATGAGATAATATTCATAAGACATTTAGCACGGTGCTCAGCACATAGTAGGCACTATATAATGTTAGCTATTATTGCTATTATCGGTGATGATGATGTGATTTTTATGACTAGTTAATACTCAGAAGGTCTTTGCCAACCCCAAGGTTTCAGCAAGCTGAGGAAGTTCTAGAGGCCACTGCTGGGACCCCTCCCGTCTCTCTAGTCCCTAGTTGTCTCTGCCCCTCCACTGGGGTGGGTGGGTAGGAGGCTCCCGAACTCACCTGCAGCTTGTGGACTTTGTCATTGAGCTCTACTCGAATCCGCTCCCCATCGCTGCACTTGGACTGGAGGTCTTGCACCTGCGCCTCCAGTTTCTTCTTCTTGTGCTCCACTTCCTGCTTTGCCTGGTTCAGGGACCTCAGCTCATGGGCCAGCTCTGCATTTTCCTTCTCCAGAGTCTGCTTGTTCTTATCCAAGTTGGCCTTAGCCTGTTGCAAAAGCATAAGAGGAGAAACATGACAGCTAACCCCATAAGGCTGGGTGAGACCAAAGGATGCAAAAGCTGCTTATAGAAGCAGTGGAGTCTGATTGAATTCAATATTTATGGAGCATGTGCTACATGCATTTGTGGTGGGTGAGTAAAGAGATGAGTGAAAAAACATAGTCTCTGCCCTCTAGGTGCTTATAACCTAATAGGAGACTAAGACAAATACACAGATAAAGGACAAGTACAAGTGGGCATTTATTATCACAGTCTCTGCAGGCCTCAACTTCTTTTTTAAAAAATAAAATAAAAGGCAAAGAATAATTCCTGTCTACTATCCTACCTCCTATAGGCCAGATAATGGAAAGAACCATAAGAAAGGTGAAAATTAAATTGCTGAGGAAGAGGGAGGAAGAGATGATGAAAAGAGCCCTGAACTAGGAGTAGCCTAGGAATGACGGTAACTTGTGTTTGCATAGTTTGCAAAGTCCTTTAAATATATTATTTTATCTGAGCATCACAACCCTGTAACATAGGTGTGGTTGTTATAGATGGGAAAACTGAGGCTCAGAGAAGCTAATGACTTAACCAAAATCACAGAGCTAGAGTCTGAGGTGGAACACCAACTCAGATCTTCCCAACTCCAAGGCTGCTCCACTGAGTCACATGCACCTCGCAGGATGGAATCTGGGTTCTAATCTTTGTTCTGTCACTAATTAGGTGAATGGTGGTAGACCCATTTAAGAGGCAGAGTCATGTCATATGATAAGAGAGATGAACTTGAGGTCCGAAGACCTGTGCAGTGTGACTTGGGCAAGTCAATTAATCTCTCCAACGTTAATTACTAGTCTCATAGGTAGTGACACCTGCCCTCTTTACTTCATGGGACCATTGCGAGGATCATATGAAAGAATGCATGGGAAAATACTTTGAGAACTTTAAAGAGCCCTAGGGCTCTGAGGTAGTAGCATTATTATCTGCAGCCTCTGTGTGCCTTACCTTCTTTCAGGCATCTGTCGCCTTTTAGGTCCTTGGGTGCGGCCCTTTGACTGAGTCCAGGTTTTATAGAACAAATCCTTTTATGAAGAGGATTTGTTCTGTAAGTTTGGATTCAGTCGGGCACAGTAGATAGAGCGCTGGGCCTACGGTCAGGAAGACCTGGATTCAAATGTGACCTCAGACACTTGTGGCAAGTTACTTCTCTGCCTCAGTTTCCTCATATGTAAAGTGGGGGAATAATTGCAGAGTTGTTGTGAGGATCCAATGAGACAATATTTGTAAAGCCCAGCACATAGTAGGTGCACAGTAGCTATCATCATTATCATGATGATAATGGACAAGATAAAACCCTAGATTCAGAGTCAGAAAGATCCAGATTCAAATCCTCCCTCGTGGACTTATTAGCTATGTGACTCTGGGCAAGTCCCTTAGCCTTTCTCACCCCCTCAGTCTTCTCATCTGTTAAATGGGGATAAATGAGATACATGAGAATCAAACGAGACAATACATTGTAAAGGGCTTTGCCAACCTTAAAACCCCAGATAAATGTTAGCTATCATTATGATTTCTATCAAATAAAAGGAGGGCAAATAACTCATCTCCACCCAGCTGTCTGAGCTGTTGTCTGAGAGACCAAATGACATAAGAGTAAGAGGCTTGGGAACCGCTTGTTCCCACCCTGCCAAGCCGCCTTCCTCTCTGAAACTCCCAGGGCACACGCCAGGTTTACCCTCTTGAACTGCTCCAGCTGCTCTGTGAGCTCTTCTACAGCCTGTGTGTGTTTCTGTCTCATCTCTTGGACCTGGGCCTCATGAGTCCGGGTCTCCTCATCAAGAGCCTTCTTCAGTACTGTCACTTCTTGTTCCCTCTTGGCTCTGAATAGGAACAAAGGCACGAGAGTTGTTTGAACAAGGAGAGGAGGATGAAGAGCATGGGGGAGGGCCTCGCTCGGGGGTGGGGAACCTGCGGCCTTGAGGCCACCTCTAGGTCCTCAAGTGCAGCCTGTTGACTGAATCCAGACTTCACAGAATAAATCCCCTTAATGAAAGGATTTGTTCTGAAACTTGGACTCAGTCAGAAGGTCGCACCCCAGGACCTAGAAGGCCACATGTGGCCTCGAGGCTGCAGGTTCCCCACCCCTGGACTTACTGGTTACTGCTTGATGGATTATCTATGACCAGTCTGTACTCTCAAACCAGCTTCCCTTTGTGGTCTTGTGTTTGTGTGTGTGTGTGTGTGTGTGTGTGTGTGTGCGCGTGTGCGTGTGTATGTTCTGCAAAGAGGAAATAATTGTAATATCAATCTAACGGAAACATAATCTAGAAGGCAGACATTCACCATAAATCATGGGATACAAGGCCACCAAACCCAACCCAACTCACTGCTAGGGTAGTTGGGGTAGCCATTGTCTGGCTACACTACTGGTCTTCCTCTCCATTCGTGTGGATAACTGGGAGTTGAATTTTAAATACCACTATTTAAGTAAAAAAACACATTTTTTTAAAGAAGTTCAAGTGGCTATTGTGGGAGAGAGTGTGGGTGTGAGTTTGAGGGGCTATTGATTCCTTGGGACATGGGATAGAGGACAGATTTCTGTACCTGAGTTCCTGCTGTGTGGCCGTGCTGTCCAGGGTATCCTCTAGCTCTGTCTTCAAGGCCTCCAGCTCTTCCCCCAGGTCTCTTTTCTGTTTCTCCGCCTTATTCCTTGCTGCCCTTTCTGAGTCCAAATCTTCCTGGAGGTCAGAGATGTGGCCCTCCAACTCTCTTATCTTCTTCAAGGCATTGTTTTTCTGGGCAATTTCATCATCAAGCCTGTGAGGAGGAAGTCATCATGGCCTATACCAAAGGGTTTATTTACCCCCTATCTCTGTGGTGATGCCACAAGAAGCTCTTTTCTAGCACCAGATGCTCTCATTCCCCCGATATCAGCAATGTTCCTCCTATAATCACGGACACAAATCCCAGAGCCTGACAGAAACTGAGCTGAAGAAAAGTGAGACAACCTGTTGTACCATTCCAGTCCTACTTTTTGGGGGAGGAGGGGGGATTCAGTCCTGACCTGTGATTTCACTAACATAGAGTCTTAATTTGGAAATTTCCTTCAGTGATCCATATTGTTACCTCATATATAACTTCACAGTCTTAAAAGAGTTGTCTGAGGCAGTGAGAAGTTATTTGCCTGTGCTAGTATGTCTCAGAAGCAAGACTTGAACCCAGGTTTTCCTAATTCCAAAACCAGCCATCTAGCCACTATATCACCTTTCTTCTAGTCCTTTACTAGCACCAACTTAATTTATCCAAGGCATTAGGAGGTCCTATGGGCAATACAAAAAAAAAATTGTCTAAGACTTGGTTTCTGCCCTCAGAAGCCTGGAAGGAGTTTACAATCAAGTAGGAGAATAAACTATGTACACAAATAAGTATTAACACAAAGCAGTATGTAATAAGTACCACATGAATGGTACAAAGGACTGTGGAAACTCAGAGGAGGAAGGGATCATTTCTGGTTGGGTTGAACAGAAATGGTTTCACGAAGGAAAGGATATTTAAACTAGGTCTTAAAGGATTAACAGGATTTCAAAGGAAGGAGGTGGTTTGAGAGTAAAGAGAAGGCATTGGAGGATTCCAGACAGAGGAAAGAGCATTGAGGACAGGTTTGGAAGCAGGAAAGGGCAAGGGGCATTTTGAAAATGACAAGTCGTCTAGTTCCACTGGAGCATAGATAGAATTTATATAGGAAAATAACAGGAGATAAAGCTGGTAATTTGTTAGAGCCAGGCTTTGGAAGATCTTTAAGGAGTTTGAACTTCATTTGGTAGCCAGTAAGGAGATATCAAAGGCTTTTAAGCAAGAGAATCACTATGGTATTTAGATAGATTGATCTGGAAGTGATTTTTAGGATAGATTGGAAGGGAAGGAGATATTAGTTAAGAAAGTGAAAGCCATAGTCCAGGTGTAAAGTTGAAAGGGTGTCTGTGAGGCTGGGCATGGTAGTGGGAATCGTTACCTCTAAGATATTTTGCAGAAGGAATGAATAGAGCTCAGTGACAGGTATGTGGAGTGGGGGAAGGGAGGCAGGTAGTGATAATGTACAGAAACAGGAATAAAAGTTGGCTGAGGCTTTGAAGCTGAGAAGAAGATTGGTATCAGTGGCAAAAATGGGGTGGGGAGGAAGAGAGGAAGAAGTGGGTTAGAGGAGGAGAATAAGTCCAATCTGGGGCACGTTTAGTTTGAGATAATAATGAGATAACATCCAAAAATATCTAACATGGTGTCATTATCAGGACCAAGCTTGGCCCTACAGAAGAGGTCAGAAGATACTTCTCTTCTTTGCAGAGGAAGGGACCGTGGGTGTGTGGAACGCTGAATATATCATCATACTTGGTCCACATGTTAGCTTTGCCATCTCCCAACCCCCACCTCTTTTTAATTCTGTTACAAATAGTGATTCACTGGGCAGAAGAAGGGTAGGATCTAGTTGAAAATGAAAGTGACGTTAAAAACAAAAGATGTTAATTTTTTTAAATGAGGAAAAAACCAAAATGTTCAGCAAGCAGTTGGAATTGTGGGCCTGGACGTTGGTAGGGAAGTCAGGGTTGGAGATATAGACATAGCAGCCAGTCTGTCACAAAAACTTCCCAGTTAAAGTTGTGAGGGGATAAGATCACTGAGTGGGAGGGAGGGGCATAGAAGGAGAAAAGAAGAAAGCCCAGGAGATAACACATGGGAAGTTTGAGAAAGCCTAGAAATAACAAGGACAATAGCAAGGTTTTATACAGGGCTTTTAGGTTCACAGAGCACTTTACTACATAGGTGTCTCTTTGGGTCCTCACGACAAACACTGTGAGGTGGATGCTATTGTTATCCCCAAGTTATAGATGAGGAAACTGAGGTGGACGGAAATTAAGAGACTTGCTCAGCTAATTAAGTATATGAGGCCACATTTGAACTCGGGTCTTCCTGACTTCAGGTCCAGTGCTCAATTCACTGTGTGACCAAACCTAATGAGATCTACAGATTGGTGCTTTACAATTAATTTTGCTGGGAGAAAAAAAAAATACGGGATGTCCCAAAAGTCTTAGTGCAGTTTTAAGCTTTGTTGGGATAAACTATGTACACAAATAACTATTAACAGAAAGCAGCATATGATAAATACCACATGAATGGTACAAAGGACTATGGAAACTCAGAGGAGGGAGGGAATCCCTTCTGGTTTGGTTGAACAGAAATGGTTTCAAGAAGGAAAGGGTATTTAAACTAGGTCTTAAAGGGTGGATAGGATTTCAATGGAAGGAGGTGGTTTGGTAGTGAAGAAAACACACTGGAGGATTCCAGAGACGAAATAGCATTAAGGACAGGTTTGGAAGCGGGGAAGGGCTTAAAAATGTACTAAGACTTTTGGGACACTTTGTAGAACCACCCCCAAAGGTATTGTAAAATTACACCTGGGCTACCCAGGCAGGCAGAGAGAGTCAGTCCCACTTACCTGGCCAGAGCTGCTTGGAGTTCCTCTTCTTTCTTGGCCAGCTGCATTTTCAGCTCAGCGATTTGGGCCTGGAGGTCAGCAATCTGTTCATGTAAGTCACTCGCTTCTCCGTCTAGCTTCCTCTTCATTTTCTCCAGCTCTTGTCTACTCTTCTCTTCCTTCTTTAGACGTACTAAGAAAAAGGCAAGCATCTCTTAAAATGGAAGAAAACTTCTCATGGGATGCTTGGGGAATGGGCCTCTGAACTTAAACGAAAAGATACTGAGTGAAGAAGTCAGAATCAAGAGAATGATACATGTAGTGATGACAGTCACGTAAACCGTGATGGCAAAAGTCAGTTGAACTATGATAAATTGTAATGGACAACCTGGGTCCCAGAGAGAGGTGAGGTCTATAGATGTAGAAAGCACAATACGCTTTCAGATATGGTGTCTGTGTCAGCCAGCTTGGTTGTTAATTTTTTGGTTGTTACAAGACATAGTTTAGTGGTGGATAGGAGCAGGGTTAAAAAGTCATGCTATGGTTATGAAAGCAAAAGGACACAATACTATTTTTAAAAGATAAGGAAATGAACCTCTGCTGAGTACACTTAAATTGAGATAATCAGGAAAGCGATACCTAGTAATTCCCACTGTTCAAATAAGGACTTTGATGCATGAATAATAAATACAAATAAGAAAACTTTGTATTAATGTATTAGTTTGTGGTTTACAAGGTATTTCTCTCATAGCAGCTTTGGGAGAGTATATCCAGGGGTGTGCTAGAGTCAGCTTGAAGTAGCTGGCGAGACCCAATTATTAAATTTTATTGTGAGCATTATACTTTGGAAACTGGCCAGCTACAAAGTGGGGCTTGATTTAGTGTTTTGTTGATCATTTGGACTTGAGAAGGTGATAGAAAAAAATGTAAACAGTGCAGATTAAACTTAAAAGTGTATCAAGCAACACACACATACACATTTTTTTTTTTAGGACAGCTAATTCTTAAACATTTATCAGTACACCACTGGGCATATCATTTCTATTCGAGATTCTCCTCTTATATCCCTATACCTTAGCTCATCAGGGGAAAAGGGCAAGGGCAAGGGAATAAGCATTTCTATCACGCCTACTATGTGTCAAGCACTAGGCCAATCACCTTTTACAAATATTATCTCATTTAATCCTCACAACAACTCTATTATTATAATCCCCATTTTACAGTTAAGGAAACTGGAGAAACAGAGGTTAAGTGACTTGCCCAAGGTCACACAGCTCGTAAGTGTCTGAAGCTGGATTTGAACTCGGGTCTCCCTAATTCCAGACCTAGCACTCTATCCACTCTGCCACTTCCCTATTTCTGTTGAGGGTTCTACTTATCCTTCATCATACTTTTGGCACAGGGCAGATCATGACTGATTCTCTTAAAACATGGCTCCCTCCAATCTAACATTCTCATGTTCCTTTTCTAATTTCCTTGTTTCTTTATTTAAATAAATTCAGTTGTAAGCCCTTCTGGCTAGTGCATTTACCTTCCAGTTCTGAAATCATAGATTCATGTTTGTTCTTTAGCTTTGTAAGGTTCTTCGCTTTTTCCTCCTCTTCTGCTAGATTTGTTGTTAAATCACTTATCCTTTCTTCGAGGAGTTTTCTTTCCTTTTGTGAAAACAAGAAATATTGTTTGCTTGTTGGGAAAAAAAAATTTCAGGTAGCAACTAAGAGAGAGAACATATTCCAGCCAGGAGTAACCTAGGATAAGGGAGGAGGTCCCCATGATTTTGATACATTTAAGGAGAATGGGAAAAGTCCTCAGAGAGTGCTAAAGACCTTCTCTCTGTCTCTGGCTCTGGCTCTGTCTCTGTTTCTCTCTCTTTGTGACTCTGTCTCTCTCTGCTTTGTCTCTCTGTCTATTTCAGTCTCTGTCTGTCTCTCTGTTTCTCTCTGTCTCTGTGTGTCTCTCTGTCTCTCACTGTCTCTGTCTGTCTCCCTTTGTCTCTCTCTCCCTTCTCCCAAACTAATATATGTAAACCAGACATGAAAAAATTAAAAAGTAGGTGTTATATAGTTTTAAAAGGCCTGAAACACAGGTATTTAAAATTCCTGGAACGATCCAGCCACATCTTGCAGGACAGAATGTTTCAGATCCACATCAGTAACCCTGAACTTCTTAATCCCACAAGTTTAATGCACTCACTTTGGTTAATTTGTTGTTCTGATCATCCATGACCAGGATGTCATCCTCCATTTTCTTGATTTTCGCCTCAGCTGTGACTTTCTCAAGTTGTAATTTTTGCCTTGCTGCTTCTTCTTCCTCTAGCTGTTCCTCAAGGTCCTTTATTGGGGGCAAACAAATAATCACAGTCACGAAATCTCAGAATAGGAATGGTCTTCTCAGGCCGCTTGGACCAACATCCACTAAGCCTCTAACCCCTTCTACAAAGCTGGCCCCTTTCTCCCTTTCCAGGCTTCCTGTACCTTACACACTCCAAGGTCTCCCTGAGCATCATATCTTAGGACTGGCTGTCTTCCATGCCTTAGATTCTATGCCTTCTCACCACTACCGCTTAAGCTTCCATGCTTTCCTCCAAGGCTCATTTCAAATACAGCTTTCATCCCCATGCTGCTAGTGCCTTCTCCTCTTAGATTCTTCCATCCATTCTGTACACATCTTATAAGTACCTAGTCATTTCCATGTTGCTCCCCTCATTAGAACATGAGCTGATAGAGGGCAGGTGCCGGTACTTGGAATAGTGGCACATAATAAATGCTTAATAAATACTTGTTAACTGACTGATCATCTGAAAGGGAGGAGAGCTGAAAAGAGGTAAAGAGATCATCTGGACCAACCAAGCTATATTTACATATGAGAAACTGAGGCCCAGAAAGGAGCAGTGATTGGTTGGAGGTCGCTCAACTATTAGGGAGCTAGTAGAGCCTAGGCTTTCCTGAAGCAGAGAGAATTAGGGAGTTCTGAGGTAAGCAAGAAAGAGGGGTCGGATGTGGAGCCAATACTAAGGGTAGACGAGGGAAAAAGTCTCCCTGGGGTATATTGTAAAGGGACATGCAACATGGGACACATCTCCCCCCCTCCGCCCCATTACGTTTTATAAATGCCTATAGTTTCAATACCAGAAAACGACTTTCTATGGCATGTAGGTTTTTGTGTGTGTGTGTGTGTGTGTATTTTTCTTGGCAAAGATACTGGAGTGATTTACCATTTTCTTCTCATGTGTTCTCATTTTACAGATGAGGAAACTGAGGCAAACAGGGTTAAGTGACTTGCCCAGGTTTTCACGGCTAGTGAGTATGTGAGGCCAGATTTGAACTCACGAAGATGGATCTTTCTGACTCCGGGCTCAGCACTCTATCCGCTGAGCCACCTAGATCGCCCTACAGTAACATATAAAACTTCCAACAAGAAGTAGCCTATAATGGAGACAATTATGAACCCCAGCATAGAGCTCACAGATGCCTTCTGGGGGGTCTGGCAGGATCAGAAGAGCTCCCTGCGGCTCTAGGATCTCTTTGGTTAGAACCAAGAAGGTATGGCTGCTGAAAATTCTCCATGGCATGTATAGGCCTTGATTAAATTCAACACCACACCTATCTTAAGTGTCTGTGCAAAACACTGTGGAAGGGTGTAAGAATACAAAGAAAAAATGAAGCAGCTTGCAAAGAAGTTACATTCTACCAGAATCTGTGATGGCATTATCTTTCATTCTCTCTGTCTCTGTCTGTCTCTCCCTTCCCACTCTCATTCCTCTCTTGCACTTTCTCTTTTCTCTCTCATTTTCCTCCCTCCTTCCTTCTTTCTCTCTCTTCTCTCTTCTTTTACCCTCTCTCCCCTCTTTTCTTGCTTTTTCTATTTCTTTTTTTCTCTTTCTTTTCTCTCTTTTCATTCCCCTCCTACCCACTCCCTCTTTCTGTCTCTCTCCTCCCTCCCTTTTTCACTCCCCTCTCTCACTCTGTCTCTTTTCTCTCTCTCACAAGAAACATGTTTTATATTATGAGATCACAGTCATAGATTCCACCTTTAGAACAGGAAGGACCTTATAGATCATTTAGTCTAACCCTCTCATTTTACAGACAAGAAATCCGAGAGCCAGAGAGTTTATGTGACTTGTCCAAAGTCATAAGTAACAGAAGTAGGATTTGAACTCTGGTCCCATGATTCCAAAATCTATTGTTTATTCCACTCCGCCATGTTGATCTAGAGTTGGAAGGGACCTTAGAAGTCATTTAGCCCAACCCTCTTATTTTACAGCTGGGGAAACTGAGAACCCGAGAGACTAGGTGGCTGGAATTCAAACTCAGGTCTAGTGACTCTAAATCTTTCCACTGAACCCTTACCAGCATCTGCTGCGCCATCTTCTTCTTCTCGGCCTGCAGCTGCTGGCCCCTGTCCTCCTCTTCCTCCAGTCGGGCCTCCATCTCATGCAGGATCTCCTCCAGTTCCTGCTTCTTGGCCGCCAGTCGCACCCGCATCTCCTCTGCTTCCGCATACAGCTCAGTCTCGGCTTGGAGCTGTTCTTGAAGGAGATTCTTTTCCTCGGACAACTGGGAAAATTAAAAAGGGATCCCAAGATTATGGCACGGGCTCTCCATTCCCTCTGCCTTCTCATCAGTGAGCGCTGACTCTACTGTAGATGAATGGCTATCCCATACCCTCGCCCTTCTCCAGGTATCCAACCTGTTCTGAGATACACCTTTGGTTTGGGTTTTTGAAAGCTTTTGGTGGTACCTGGGTGTGCTTCTGCTCTAGCTCCTTGAGTTCACTCTCTGCTTTTTGCTGCTTCTCCTTGATCTTCTGGAGCTCATCTTCCTTTGCCTGCATTTCTTCTTCTTGGCGAGTCACTTGGAGCAGCGGTTTCACCTAGAACATAGAGGGATTTTATTTCTGTTGGGTATTTGATAGATGATGCACAATGAAGGAGTTATATTAAGTGGCTCTGTTCCAGGCCTTGGACTAAATGAAGAGAGGATTCCCTGAACTGGAATCATATTAAATGTATCTTCTTGGTTGAAAACAATTAAAAATTACCTCCATCTCAAACTGGAGGCCTTATAAAAGATATGAAGGCTAAGGGTAGGGAAAAGGGACCACAGAAAGGTGGGGTAAAGTGGGAAGAAAAAAGGCATTGTCAATGTTCAGGAAACGAAGGTGTGCACGGCTCAGGGTCCAGTTCCACTCCAAGCTCAGTTGAAGCTTGGAATCACCTTAATGATATCAAATTGTCATGAAGAAAGAAGCCCACTCACCTTGGTGAACAGTCTCCACCACTGCCAGTTCCTTAGCTTGAGGTAGGCGGCACAGTTTCTCTGGATAACTTTCATGGCAGTGAGCTGCTGCTGCCTCTTGGCAAAGGCTCTGCAAACGAAGGCAGTGATACACTGAGGAAAGACCATCCCAAATACGGGAATTGTCCAGACCTAGCCTACCCTATGCATATAAACTCTTCGTCAGTGCTTTTAGACTTCTGGGTAGTAGTTCCACCAATAGATTCAGCTATTTAAGCCCATAACCAGTCCCTCACAGTGTACAGAGTAGAGAGGGCACCCGTTTTTCTAAATCGCAAGTTCATGGCCCACTATTTTATTATCCTTTGTATAAAAGATGAAATTCAAAATGAAAAACATCAATGGGGTTGCATTTTAGGGGTACAGGGGAGGAGGAAAGATTGAGACATGGAAAAATATCTTTACTTTCTTGCCAGATAACCCCGACTCATTGCTTGGAATGCCATGATGACATCTGTGATCTTCAAGTCTCTCTCCTCTTCCAGATGAGCTAGGACACCAGTTCTAAAGAAGATTTTACTTTGCCCAATTCTGTACAAGTTGGGATCGAGTTCTAATGCTTTAATCTATGGAAAGAGGTGGAAAAACATTGTTCTTTCCAACAAGAAGTTGAGTGAACAAAAACACAAGTGTCTTCTTAGTGCGTTAATATAGGAGCGGTTCATTGTTACAGGATCAAAGATCTAGGTGCTCAACGTATGGGCAAAGCCTATACTTACCATGAGGATACAAGCCTGTTTCCCATCCATAAACCCTTTAGGAATGGCACTTGATGCCAAGATCTCATAGCTGGAAATAAATGACAGAAGTTAGTTGGGGCTGTTTCACCATCACCCTTCTTATCACCCAGTTCAAAATTGACTAAACATCTCCGCCAGTGTAAGGTGTTCAGAAACAAGAGAATCTACCGTTGACGGAACTCCTGGAATACAATCCTATTGGGGAAGCCCTGACGACAGATCCGGATGCCTTCCAAGACTCCATTGCATCGAAGCTGCTCCAGCACCAGAAATGCATCAAGTTTTCCAGACTATGAAGGCAGTTAGAAAGTGATGAGGGGAAGGAGAAAGTGATGAGCAATCTGAGACCATATGCAAGCTCAGAAGTGAGGTTATTGAGAGCTAATATGTCCAGATCATACAAATTAAAACCACCCTCTACCAAAAGATCTAGTTAGGACAAGAATGCTGTTATAGACTTTCTCTTGCTCCTTTCTCTGACCTATATGCCCTTCTTTGTGGCTGAAAAAAACCTCTGAATTTAGTGTTCCCCTTTTTCTCACTTCTTCCTTTAGTCCCCTGGTTTGGAAGAGGATGTGAAGCCCCCTTAACTGACCAGTGGAAGAGCTCTTGAGGTCATTTGAGGTCAGATAACCCATATGTGCTACTTTTTCTTTCTAGCCCTTATCCGTATTTACCCAAGCATAATTAGAGTCCCTCACAGTATCCCCAGAGGGACCATTTTTCCCTACTCAAGAGCACATGAGATTGCACATCCTTCAGCTTGGGCTTGTGGTCCCCTTTGGGGGAGAGTCTTAAACGTTTAAGTTCATTTGGGAGGACCTAGGCAAAGCCAGACAATCCTCTTTAGAAGCTGAATGAGACACAGGTTTTACCCGCTTTTCATGGTTCGGGATGATACATCGGACGAAGTTGGGTGTGGTGTTCCTCAGTGTAGTCATTAGCTTCCCAAGTTGCTCCTTGTATAGCTGCCCCACTGTCCGAAACATGCCCTTCTTTGTCTTGGAGGCACTAGGCAGTGAGCTTTCTGTCATCTTGGCCATCTGGTCCAGCCCCACAATGCGATCCACTACCACGCGCATAAAAGAATCACGTCAATACCCTCCCCTCTCCCCGCCGGGTCGCAGCCCCTTTTCAGTGCTGCTCCACGTTCTTCATGGGCTGAGCACAGGGCCATACCAGGATCAGGGGACTCGAGAATGGGGCATACGGCTTTCTGTGAGGAAATTCTTACAAGGGCGTCATCCCCGTTGACCTGGGAAACCATGAATCCCTTTCCCAATAGCTACAGTGGATGGAGAGCTGGATTTGGAGACAAGAAGACCTGTATTCAAATCCTGCTTCCAAAACTTACTAAGCTATGTGACCATGGAGACAAGTCACATGTTTCTAAGCCTTGGTTTGCTGATTTATACAATGAGAATAATAGAACCTCATGCCAGATTTATGGGTTTGTTATGAAGCTGAAATGGTATAATACATACAAAGTGCTTTGGAAATCTTAAAATATTTTACGAAGGTCAGATATTATTTTTGCATGGATGTGGTCACCCTCAGGACAAATCAAATGCTTTTCTTTGTGAGCTGAAGGCCCCAAGAGGTTATAGGAATTGGGATTGGGTAGAAGAGGTAAGAGATTTGCTTATAAACCTGTCTGTGAAGCCTCCAAGGAGCTCATGAGTATTAAGGAAGTGAGTCTCTCTCTGATTAGCCTTAAGAATGGAAATAAACACCCTTAGCCCTTAGTGCTGGTCACAGAAAGGCTATCTGGATCAGAAGCAAGGGGAACAAACATTTCTTAGGCACCTACTATATGACAAACATTGTGTTTTACACAATACAAACGTTGTATTTTACAAACATTATTTCATTTTATCTGTATAACAACCTTGGGATGCTGTTATTTTCCCCATTTAACAGTTGAAGAAACTGAGGCAGACAGAGATAAAATGACTTGTCCAGGGTTACACAACTTGTAAGTATCTAAGGCCACAATTGAATTCAAGGTCTTCTATAATCCAAGCCCAGTCCTCTATCTACTGTGCCACCTAGCTGTCTCTGGATCTATAGTGTCTCCCACAAAATTCTTTCAGATTGCACTTAGAAATAAGACAGCCTTGCAAATAAATACTGGTCTATGGTGTCTGGAAAAACAAAATAAAGTTGTGGGCACTAACTAAAGTTGGATAAGACAGAAGAACACTACCCTTAGTTTCTAATTGTGCTTCCTTAAGCAACTTACTACCTTTTCACCACCCTCAGGATATAGATTGAACCTAGGTTGGTGTGGGGGCAGCTAAGGGCTGATTGCTTCAATAAAACTTCATTAGCTCATTATGTAGCTCACGTTGGGAGCTAGATTTCAAATCTCCCTGGTATGATTCTTGGCTATGGGGCAAGGCAGGATCAGATACTGGCAGCAAACCTCATCTAGTAAGGAGAATGGGGAATAGGGGAGCAAATTTCCAAATTATCTGTGATACTCGGGAAGGAGGACCATACCATCTTTCCATAGGTCAGCCACAAACTTGTCTGAGGAGGCATTGAGTAGAGAAGTTACATTATCATTCAGGGGATCCATATTCTTTGTCAGCCAAGCACTTGCATTGTAGTCGACCTGTCAAGAGCAATGCCATTTAGAAGTTAATTAATTCATTGATCTCAGTTAATAAGGCGAGAACAAGAGTTGGATCATTATGTGGCTATTTCCAGTGAGATTATAATAAAAGTAAACTGAAACTCATCAGTTATCACCGGAATCAAAACAACAAGTCAGTCAATAAACATCTACTGTTTAGTAAGCATCTCCTTTCTACTAGTAGATTAAGCATCTACTAAGTAGGCACCGCTAAGAGTTAGGGATACAAAAAGCTCAAGGAGCTCACAGTCTAATGGAGGAAATCACAAATAAATAAATATGGACAAACAAGCTTTTATAATAGATAATAAATGGGAAATCATCAACAGAAGGAAGAGACTTTAGAATTAAAAGGGGTACAACAGGTTTCCTGTACATGATGAGGTTTTAGTTGGGACATAAAGGAAGGTGGGGAAGCCAGGAGGCAGAGATGAGCGGGGAGAACATTCTGGGCATGGGGGACAGCCAGAGAAAATGCCCAGAACCAAGGGATGGAGTGTTTTATTTGTGGAACAGCAACAGTAAAGAGCCTTAAAAAAAGTAACTTGGGAAGCCTTCCTCAGATGTTGGCAAACTGAACAATAAGATGAGGGGGAAAGACATTGAATTTTATAACGGGCTTAATTTGTAGCAAGAGGGATTTAGACTAAACTTCCTAGAATGCCTCAATTAATAAATCAATCAACAAGTGTTTATTAAACAGCTACTAGGTGCAAACACCATGGGCACAAAGATAAAAATGAAAGTCACCGTAGGATCTTATGCTTAGAGCTGTGAAGCTCAGAGAAATTTAGTGATGTGTTCATGGTCATGCAGTTTGAATGTGGCAGACTTAGATCTGAAATAATAATAATAATATATAATATTTATATAGCTCCTACTATATGCCAAGTCCTTTACAAATATTCTTTCATTTGTCCTCACAACAATCCTGGGAGGAAGGTGCTATTATCCCCATTTTATAGATGAGGATACTGAGGTAGACAGAGGTTAAGTGATTTGCCCAAGGTCACACAGCTACTGCATTTGAACTCAGGTCTTCCAGGCTCTGGGTCCCGTACTCTATCCCCTGCAACATCTAGCAGCAGATCTATGAGCCTTGCTCTAGAGTTCTTTCCATCCTACTACACTGAGGCTTGCACCGCTTGGGTGGGTTTAGAACAGTCTAATCTGTAAGTGAGGGGATAGACTAGGTTGTTAAGATCCCACAATTCCCAAATTATTCTTGAAGTATTGCTTCCGTTATTAGTTTCCAGGTTGTCATTTCCATTTAGACCAGGCAAGTTTTTGAGTAGGGGATTGGGGGAGAGGTATTCACAGGAGTTAGTCCTAAACCTAAAACAACTCCAAAAGACTCATGATGGAAAATGCTATCCACTTCCAGAGAAAGAAATATGGTGTCTGAATGCAGATCAAAGCAGACTATTTGCTCTCTTTTTTTGTTTTGTTTTTGTTTTTTCTTTCTCATGGTTTCTCCCATTCATTCTAATTTTTCTATATAACATGACTAACGTGAAAATATGCTTAGTAGGAACGTATATGGAGAGCCTATATTGGATTGCACACTGTCTTGGGGAGAGGAAAAGGAAGGGAGGCAGAGAAAATTAAAACTTATGGAAGTGAATGTTGAAAACTAAAAATAAATAAATTTATTTAAAAAGTCCTAAGATAGGAGGGAGTGGCTCTAGACAGGGGGACTAATTAATACCTTTCCCGCATAGTGGATGATAGAGAACTCAGTCTTATCCTTGAGCTGCTTGGGTTTCTGAAATTTGGGATGACTCCCCTGTTCTGAGCATAGCTTCTCCACAAAGGACTTGTCTGTGGCTTTGGGGAACCAGCACTCCTCATCCAGCAGGGCCAAGACACCAGGAGGGTTGTTCTGGAAAAAAAAAAAAACAGCAGATCAAAGTCATGGCCAATTCACAGAACAAAACAAAAAGCACTCAAACTATGGAGAGATGGGATTAGGGGGTGGGGTGGGGTGGGGAATATAATGAGAGAGAGGCAGAGAGACAGAGAAAGAGAGAATAGGCAACTTGTATATTATTTGTTTAACTTCAAAACATACAGGCATTCTCTTGCTGCCTGTGATATTTTCCTTCTCCCTGCAATTATTCTTGGTGCCATGTGATGGTTCAAAATGAAATAATTTCCAAATAGACTTGACCTTATTTGGCATTCCCAACCTCGATTGCTAGGTGTGAGTGGCTCTTATTCTCTCACGCCTTTATTTTCTTAATAGAGTGTCAAAGACATAATGTGGCTTACAAATGCCAAAATGCTAGGTGAATTTTCTAGTTTAGTTTCATTCTTCTTGGCCCAGAGACTCAAAGTGGTAAAAGAAAATATTCTATAGAAGGAAAACTTCTTAAGTCAAATCAACAACAAGCATTTATTAAGTGACACTGTGCTAAGCAATGAGGACATTCCATCTCTCTGCTCTGGGCATTTTCTCTGGCTGCCTCTCATGTTTGGAAGACAATTCCTTGTCTACTCTGCCTACTGACCTCCCTGGCTTCCTTCAAATCCTAACTAAAATCTCACCTTCTACAGAAAGTTTTCCCTAACCTTTCTTAATTTCAGTGCCTTCTCTCTGTTAATTATTTATCCGGTATATAGTTTGCTTTGTATATGTTTGTTTGCATGTTGTTTCCCCCAATGGATTATAAACTCCTCAGGATGATTTCAGAAAAACCTGGAAAGGTTTACATCAAGTGATGTGAAGTAAAGTGAGCAGAACCAGGAGAACATTGTATACAGTAACAGCAATGTTGTATGATGATCAACTATGAATGAATTGGCTAGTCTCAGTAATACAATGATCTAAGACAATTCTGAAAGACTCATGATGAAAAATACTATCCATCTCCAGAAAAATAAGTGATGGAGTCTGAATGCAGATCAAGGTATCCTTTTTTTAACTTTATTTTTTCTTGTTTTTTTTTGTCTGTGTTTTTTTTTTTCACAACATGACTAATATAGAAATATGTTTTGTATCACTGTACTTGTAAAATCTATATCAGATTGCTTGCTTTCTCAATGAGGGGGCAGGGAGTAAGGGATAGAGAGAATTTGGAACTCAAAAAAATTTTTTAATGAATGTTAAAAATTGTTTACATGTAATTGGAAAAATATTATTATAGAAAAAATATATAATACATGTTATGTATTATATGTTATATCTAATATGCCATAATATGTATTATATGATATATAATTATTGTAGATAATATATGATAAATTTGGGATAATCAACAGAGAAAGTGGGGCGGGGATTAAGGGGGATGTGAAGAGGCTTCTTATGGAAGGCAAGAAGACAGAATGAGAAGTCAAGGGAACCTCATTCCTTGCGATTCCACGTAATAATGAAAGCAATGAAAACTCTGAAATCCCTCAAACTGATCAGATATCCTGAGAAGACAATTTAAAACCAATATCCATAAAACAAGCAGCTATGAAACAGCTCCAACAGAACACCAAAAATACACCACAAGACAATCATCAGAAGGATGGACTGAGATAGAATCCAAAGCTGTATCATAAACCATAAAAGACAGAATGAAGAAATTAGAGGAATAAATGGAATCAACAAAATAACAACCAATTAGCCATGAAAAAAGACAAACTGAGGAAAACGAGAGACTCTCAGGAGATGATGGAATACAACAGTATGGAAATCAATAAGGAAAACATGAAAATATCAAGAGAATAGACTTCATATAGTGAAGGACAAGATAGCAGATGGCCTAGTCAAATCAAGGGGAAAAATTCGTAAAGTAATTATATTTTTTAAAGACTGAGAAATAATACCAATGAAAGGGATGGATTTGCAGGAAGAACAAGAGGAGCAAACCTAGGATTATTGGGACCTCAGAGAAAAAAAATCCAAGAAGAAAGAAAATCTGACCACCGTATTTTAGGAAATTATACAAGATATCAATGGTCCACTAAAACACAAACTTAAGTAAGATTTGGTTAGAGGGGGGATGAGAAACCATAGTAGCAAATACAGCAACCTGGGCAATAACCAAGACAAGGAGGCTGATAGATAGGTAATATGTGTGTATGTATATGCACACACATATATACACGCATGTGTGCATACATATACACACATGTAAGCATATATCGACATACATGTATGCATATGCATGCGTGCACACATGCACAGAGACATATATGTGTGTGTATTGTATATGTGTGTATATACACATATATGCATGTATACATAGTAGCAGCTAGGTGGCACAGTGGATAGAGTGCTGGGCCTAGAGTCAGCAAAACTCATCTGTCTGAGTTCAAATCTGACCTCAGTTTCTGCATCTGTAAAATGACCTAGAAAAGGAAATGGCAAACCACTCTAGTATCTTTGCCAAGAAAACACCAAGTGGGTCACAAAAAGTCAGACATTACTGAAAATGACTGAACAACAAAATATTAGATAGACAGATAGATATATATGTAAATGTGTATATATATATGTATATATATGTATAATTCACTGGAAAAATGGATTTATCAATTAGAAGGTACAAATAGAATTTCTACTTTATGTAAAGAGTTATTTTAATACTTAGCATCTCTAGTGCACTCAAGCAGTTGTTTATAGGTCATTAACTTTTTAACAAATAGGCTAGGCAGAGAAACTTCTCAAAGCTTAAGCTTTGAGAATCCATTGCCAGCTGACAACTCCTTTTCCACACAGCCCATAAGTCAATCAGAAGGGTTGTCCATTGAGTGAAGCCATGAGCCCAATGTATGGCAATACCATCTTGCTGTCTCTGCACAAACCACCCCTCCCCCAACAAAAAACAGTGAGGTATATGTGTCCTATACGCAAAGATGAACTCTCACCGGCCTCTCAATTAGTTCAATGCAAGGTTGCAGATCCAAGCCAAAGTCAATAAAATTCCACTCGATCCCTTCCCTCTGATATTCCTCTTGCTCCAGGATAAACATAGTGTGGTTGAAGAGTTGTTGTAGTTTTTCATTTGTATAATTGATGCAGAGTTGTTCAAAGGAGTTAACCTACAGACAAGGCAGATGAGAAGAGGCCCATGAACCACGAGAAATGAAAGGGGAAAATAGGAAATTATTGTCCCTCAAAGCAACTTGGGCACCGGTGGAAAATCCAAAGCCCATGATTTCCTCCAGCTAGGGTAGTTTATTTTGAAGATTTTAGCATATGACGTGAACTTGGAAACTAATATCAAAGAAAGCACATTCTACATTGAATGCAAAGCCAAAAGAAAAAATTGGGAATCTGGCCAAAAAACATTAAAAATTTTTACTTACCTATTGGAAGTAGAAGGTATGGTTTAAAAAAAATGCAGCCACTTCTGCTTACTTAACCTCCATTATTGCCAATACCAGAAAAATATGGCAAATCAAATTATCTAAAAGCCACATTTTTTAGGCTTGAGAATTTGGGATACTGTAATGTATTTTGTTACTTAAAGGTAAGAGCATTACTGATGCTCTGGGAATTCGCTTGAAACAAAAAAATAAAGCCACACTTAGAAAAACTGATTCAAGGTCTCTGGCAAGCTTGTCTAAATTTGTTTCACGGTCAGCTCCTCTCTCAAATGTGTCCACTCTGTGATAAGAAAAGCTAGCTTATCTCTCAGACAAAACGTGGGCAGAAGACAATTTCAAACCTTCCCAGGGTGAAGTGGGACAAGGGGAGAGCTTGCATTTTTTTTTTCTTTGAAGCAACTGGAGTTACATAAATTGCCCAGGGTCACACAGCTAGTAAATATCTGAGGCTGGATTTGAACTCAGGTCCTCTTGACTCTAGGGCCGGTGCTCTATCCACTGCACCACCTAACTGCCCCAGAGCTCACATTTTCAAAGGCCTTCCCCACATAGCATAGGAAAAGTAAATAAAGAAGAGAGAGCTAAACAGAGCTCTGCACCTAGAATTAGAAATAATTGAGTTCAAATCTGGTCTTACACCCTTACTAGTTATATAATCCTGAACAAGTCACTTAACCTGCCTGTCTCAGTTTCCACAACTGTAAAATGGGGGATAACAATAGCACTTACCTCTCAGGGTTGTTGTGAGAAAAAATGAGATACTGTTTGTAATGTGTTTTATAAACCTTAAAACGATACATTTATTATTATTGCCCTTGCTTTTGTAGTGGAACTCAATTCTGCCATGTTCCTTTCTCAAGAAGATTCTATTTCTCCTGAAAGAAGCTGCGTCACAGGCCACAGTCATTGAAGCTCCTTGTGCTTTACCTCAAAGATCTCAAATCCAGCGATGTCCAGGATCCCCAAGAAGGACGCTCCTTGTCGGTGAGTTTTATCCAGAGCCTTGTTCACTCGGGTCAGTATCCAGCGGAAGAGGCGCTCATATGTTGCTTTGGCCAATGCTTCTACGGCGAAGTCAGCCTGGAGTGGTAAAGAAACCAAAAGACTACTTGCAAAGATTCGCATGAGTCAGGCCAATTTTTATTCAGCTTTTAATTTTGACTTCTTCCCAAACCTAACGCTTTCCAAGAGAATGAAGATGCCATTCTCATAAAAGACAAACCGGAACACGTGGGCTCATACCATAAGAGATATACTGCTTAGCCATAGGAAAGAACTTAATGATGGAAGAGATTAAACACTATTTAATAGGGAAATTGAATATTTTGATAGGGTGACTGAATGATATTTAGTAGAGTAATAGGATAATTAAATACTATTAAAATGTCATTTTCACTCTGAAGATCTTTAAAGAGAGACAATAGGATGAATGATTCAGAGAGTAGGCTACTTAAAAGTAGTTGGATTTGACCCCAGACGGTCCCTTTTGGATCCACTATTCCATAGCAATCAACCCAATTGATATCATTACCTGTTCTTTGGTCTGAGCCTTCTGTACCACATCCCGCCCAACTTTGATCCGGGGTGTAAGGATGGACCTGGTGAAATCTGTCACGTTTATACCCATTAGATGGCAAACTTTCTGAGCAGCTACAAGGTGAAGAGACACCAGTGAGTTCAAAGACAAACAGGAGATTTGTAAATTAGGACATAAAAAGTGACATTTGTGGGATCTATAAATAAATCTATTATTTTAGACATAGCACAGGCCTAGAATCTAGGAGAGAGGTTTATAATCTAGACAACTAGATTACAAAATTCCTTAAAGTTAAGGATAGTATCTGATTTATGTTTGTCTCTCTCTGCTCTCTGCCTCCTTTACCCCTATGATGGTTTAGGCATAGTAAGTCTTGGAGACTGGTTGGAGGCAGGTAGGTGGTGTAGCAAGTAGAGCACTGAACCTGGATTCATAAAGACCTGAGTTCAAATTCAGCTTCAAACTTACTAGCTGTGTGATCCTAAAACAAATCACTTAACCTCTGACTGCCTCAGTTTTCCCATCTTTAAAATGAGGTTAATAATAGCATCTAGCTCCCATGGTTATTATAAGAATAAAATGAGATAATATTTCTAAAGTCTTTGCAAAACCTTAAAAATGCTAGCTCTTTTTTACTATTTTTAGACAGGGGATTAGGCATAGACTGAGCAAAATGGTATAGTGGAAGGAGTACTGGCCTCAGAGTCTGGAGACCTGGGCCCCAGTTACAATTTTGCCACTCACTAACTTTCTTACCTTGGGCAAGTCACTCGACATCTCTCTCTATGTATTTCTAAAGTAAATGATCTCTAGTACCCTATCCAACTCTATAAGTCTATGGTTTTACCTTCCAAGGTCCTTTCTGGCCCAGGTATATTTAAATTAAATCCCTTTTAAAATATCCCTTTAATTAAAAAAAAAAGTTATGTATAGACCTCTTTAGGTGTTGAGGAGTCTGAAAATGAAGTCACCAGTAATTTGACCACTTTTCCATGTCCTTTATAGGTTCTAATAACAACTAAGAATAAACTGCCTGGATACTACTGTATAAAAAATACTTTCACTCTAATTATTTTGAAATAATTGGAAAAAATACCTGTGTTATCTGGCATAGATGCTTGATCTGTATTTCTTTCCTTCTTAAAGACAATATTTCCAAGCTGCAGGACAGATGAAACAACCTTCAACATGGCTGTGGTCAGAGAGAGAGAGAAGACATAAATTTCAAAACAAAGACTCAATTTATGAGTGAGAATTTTAAAAATCATTAAAAACATGGATTTTACCCAATGCATTTCAAATGAGAAGCTTAGAGCATGATGATACTATGTGTCACAAAAAGGAAAATAACAATTTCCTACTCAAAAAAAGAGAGTAAAATTAAGTAAAGAGAAATTTCACAAGTTAGATTATTTTAAGGCTATGTCTACATGTCATATATTAGGATGAAAATGAAAAATTGAGCTTATGATGCAAATATGTTCAGATATTGAGATGTTTAGCATTATTTGCAAATGACCTTAATTTGACTTTGGGCAAAAGACACATTTCCAAAGGAAAAAATAGCCGTAACCAGCTTATAAAAAACACGGCCTGAGCAGTTTTCAAAACAAACAGAAATGATCCCAAATCATTTAAAATCTCTAATAAACTGAAAAAATGAAAATTAAAATGAGTCTGAGATAATACCTCATGCCCCTTAGATCATGAAAAACAATAAAATTGGCAAAGCCATATGGTAAATAGCATAATATTGTTATGTTGTTCACTAGACTAGAATTGGTTCAGTCTTTCTTTTTTTTAAAAAAAGATAACATAGCTTTATTTAATAAGGGCCACAAATGTGTCTTTATCCTTTGATCCTGGTTCCTAAGAATGTTATTGGGGTGGGGGGGAAGTCCTATTTGTGCAAAACTATTCATAGCATCATTAAAACTTGGAGGCAGTCCACATTCAGCCATTGGGGATTAACTGTGCAAACTATATGAACTTAGGGAAATATTATTGTGCCATAAGAAATTACAAGAGAGGAAATTTCTGAGTGTAGGAATATTGAATTAGCCTTCTGTTTAGGGAGATCTCAGTCCTAATTCTGTCACTGCTTCATACTGGTTGTATGACCACGGACGAGTCATCTAACATCTCAGTGCCTTGAGGCAACCTTCTTAGGACTATAGACTATAAATGGTTCACTGAGTTTATTTGCATTGCTTGGAGGATGCTTCCACGAGAGTTCCCTATACTGGTGAAACCACATGTCTTGATCACAAAAGAACTAAAAAATATAAAGAATATAAATATCGGCAAACATATAAACCAATTCATCTTTGCAGCCACATGATTGGAATTTTAAATATTTCTTCCATTGAATTATTTCAATCAACTTAAGACCACCCTAATTTGACTGTTTTGATGAGGTCCCTTTGGGTGAAGGATCTTTATTCTTCTTGCTTAAGCTCTTCTCTAAACCTTCAGAAGGGCTTCCAGGGGTGGGGAACCCATGGCCTCAAGGCCACATGTGGCCCTCTAAGTCATCAAGTGCGGCCCTTTAACTGAGGATAATAACAGCGCCTAACTCCTAGGGTTGTTTATGACGATCAAAGGAGATAATATTATAAAGTGCTTAGCTCAGCACCTGGCCCTGAGGTGTTTAAGAAGCACTTGTTTCTTTTTTTCCTTGTTGCACGGCTGAACAGATGTTTTCCCAGCCTATGGATTATATTGGAAACTGTTGCACATTCAGATATTGGTAATCAACATTTTCTCGGGACCAGAGAGTATGACTGTTAGCCCTGGTGGTTGGGAGGGGGTAATGAGTTCTGTGGCAGCTTTGCCTGCATCTGGAATGATGATGATGATGAAGATGATGATGATGATGAAGAAGAAGAAGATGAAGATGATGGTGGTGGTGGTGGTGGTGATGATGACGGGAATGATGATAATAATAAGAATAAGAATAAGAATATGATGATGATGGTGATGAAGAAGATGAAGATGATACTGATGGTGATGGTGGTGGTGGTGATGATGATGGTGATGGGGATGGTGATAGTACTAGCATTTCCATAAGTACTTTAAAGTTTGCAAATATTATCTCATTTGATCCTCTCAACAACCCTGTGAGGCAAGGGCTATTATTATTCCTATTTTACAGAGGGGGCAACTGAGGCAGGCAGAGTTTAAATGACTTCCCCTGGTCACACAGTAAGTGTCTGAGATAGGATTTGAACTCAGGTCTTCATGATACCAGGTCATGCTACATGCACTGTGCTACCCAGGGTTAACAGGGCAGACAGCACTGTCATATCCACATCAAACCAGGCAGTTTGGTGTTCTTCATCAAAGCTACATGCAAGGCTTCAGAGAGGAGATCTTTTGTTCCTTTGTGTTCCCTTCTGGATTTTTTCTGGAGCTTTTGCTGTGGGTATCCTAATCACGTGGCCTGTCCTGTGCCATTCAGAAGCCTAGACACACATACCATCAGAAGTATCCTGGTGAAAACAGAGTGTGTCACAGATTCAGCCCTGGGAGGCATCACTAATGCCCAGTGACTGAGTTCAGTCTCTCCTCCTTTGAGAAGAGTTTCCCCACAGAAAACAGGACACGACAGAGAATAGTAAGGGAAATCTCAATGTTTTTAAATGGGTATTTTCGAGTGATAATAATCTTGGGTTGTATCTAACCCAGAAAAAGAGTTTTAAAGAATTACATTTTTAAGAAAAATAATTTTTATTTTAATGACCTCCATGGCATGTTCTGTTTTTATGGTGAGATACTATCTCATGCCGTTTATTTTAAGTTGTAACATTAACATGGCCTTACTTTTAGAGGGGTGCCAGTAAAAAAGAAACTTTTAAAAGAAACATTTATCTCTACAAAAGGTATTTTATTTTCTTTTTCTCCCCTGAAGATGAGCCCATAATATTATCATTTTGTTGAAGCTCTAATCTCTAGAATAATGAGTACAGAAAGCTCCTTTTTGTCTCAAAAGAACACTCTGATGCTGCTACCCAAGGGTGTATGTCTGACATAATACTTCTGGACCCTGGACTTACAAAACTGTTCCTCTTCACTGAAACCCATAATTGTCATGGCCTCCAAGGTCTCCTGGAACATCTCGTCGTCCTGGGCAGCAGGAATGGGTACAAAGCCATTGGAAAGAAATGTATAGTTGTTGAAGCCTTCAAGTAATAAATCATCTGAAGGGAGATAACAGCAATCAAGGCATTAGGATAATGGCATTTTTCTCTCAACGGGAAGTATTCTTGATTCCATGACAGTGACAAATCTAAAGTGATTTTAAAACCATCTCGCTTGCACCTTACTCTTCTCCAAAAGAATGGAGTTGTCAAAAAATAAAACCAATGCTTTTTATGCTGAATTTGATAGATATCCTTACTAAAGGTATAGAGCTGTCTCCAAGCCTGGAAACTTTTTACGTTGAGCTTACTTGGTTTTTTGTTTTGTTAAAATAACTTTTTAAAGGCCTTTTTTTAGACCAAGTCCCTTGGAAACTAATTTGATAAACCAAAGGCTGAGTTAAAGTAGAACTTTGGAGTAACTCAAATGAACAAAGAAGGGCCAAAGTGGGCATTTTGCCAGTTCCTTATTATCCAGGAAAATAGAGGCAAGAAGAGGATGGGAAAAATCAAATTTACTAATAGTGTCTATTCCTTTTTTTCTATTTTACTTTTCATCGGCTATTAACAAGAATCAGAATCACTTAGGAGTTTCACCTCCTC
>CM053624.1:248400484-248445935 GCA_028646595.1 Phalanger gymnotis | reverse complement strand
GAGAGAGAGAGAGAGAGAGAGAGAGAGAGAGAGAGAGAGGGAGAGAGAGAGAGAGAGAGAGAGAGAAATAAATGGACCGGATAATTCACAAATTGGATTATTAGTTCTCAAATTACTGAGTGTTAACTTTATTTGGTCTTGTGATACGTGAGAAGGGAAGCCAGCGGTCATGAGTTGGAGGTATAGTCTCTTTTTTTCGGGTCATTTGGGCACTCCCCAGTGTCCTGAGGGTCAGGCAGTAATTTACCAGACCTGAAGAGTAAAGATGTGTCACTCACAACCACATCACTCCTTTTCCTTTCAGGACCCAGGCCATTATTTCTAAAAGCTAGAGACATCGTATGCAAGAGAAAAAGCTGAAGGCATTCAATTTCTTGTCTAATTCTTGTCTTGACACTTACTTCTCATTTGTTCCTTAGCCCCAGCAATCATGTAATAAAAGATGTGAAATGTCCTCTCATCTCTTGCTTGGCGAATGGCACGTGACTTTTCCAGCAGGTCTGGTTGGGATAAATTAAGGATTCTAATTGTCCAAAGGGCATCCTCCCTTGAGGCAGCCCAATCATCCCCAAAGTTCCCTACCAACAAAGGATGCTTTTGGGAAAGTATCCAAAAGCCTAAAAGTGGCTAGAAGTTCTCATACTTTGAAAACAATGTTCCTTCATTCTGGAAATGAACCAGATGGCAAGGTTGAACCTTTTATCCCAGGCCATAGCACTCCTTGCCACACAGAAACTCATCAAAGAATTGAGATGTCATTTCCTTCCTTTCCAGCTTAAGTCCCTGTCATGTACTAGGCACTTATTGTCTCCCCCATGAGAATGTGACTTCCTTGAGAGCGGGAGCGGTCTAGTTTTTCTGTTTGTACCCCCAGTATTTAGCATATAGCAAGCACTGAATAAATGCTTTTTCACTAATGGATTGACAGATTGATTAAAAAGAGCCATAGTAGATCACTCCAGTTCTGAATCATCAGTCTCTCCAGCTCCAATGGTGGCCAGTCAGGCTAAACAATACCTTAGGGTGTCTGTGACAGGCCTAAAGCATAGACCGGGAAGAAACATAGGAGGGAAGCAAAGGCATGGGAAGCAATTGTTGCTGTTTTTCAGTGTTTCAGTACTATTCAACTCCTTGTGACCCCATTTGGGGTTTTCTTGGTAGAGATACTGGAGTGGTTTGCCATTTCCTTCTCCAGCTCATTTTGTAGACGAGGAAACTGAGGTAAACAGGGTTAAATGACTTGCTCAGGGTCACACAGGTAGTAAGTGTCTGAGGCTAGATTTGAATTCAGATCTTCCTGACTCCAGGCCTGGCACTCTATCCACTGTACCACCTAGACGCCCTGTAGCAAAGCAATAGAAGGGTATAAAAATAGAAAGGACCGAGAGGGGAGAGAAAGACAGAGAAAGGGGTCTGTTTATAGGATAGAGAATAGTAGAGTGCTGCTAACAACTGCATTTAGTGAAATCCATATTGATACTCTCATAAGAAGGGATAGCTGAGACCAGATGAGTGACTAGTTTAAGCTCCTAGGAAGAAAATAATAGAGCAAGGGGTATTAACCTGAGATCCATGAACTTGGGTTGGTTTTTTTTCTAATGTATTTCAAATATTTGATTTTCTTTGTAATCCTATGTACTTTATACATTTAAAAACATTATTCCAAGCATGTTTTAAATGAATAATAAATTAAATTTAAATGACAAAATATTAATTATTAATCATGAATAAAGTTTAAATAAATGAATGTTTAAATTAGTAATAATGAATAAAATTTAAATTAATAATAAATTAATAAAATAGTGAATAGATTCATTAATCCTAAGATAACATTTTAAGTGAATAATAAATTTTAAGCTTCAGGCTGCCAAAGGGGCCATGGCGCAAAAAAAAAAAAAAAAGCTTTAGAATCCCTATGCTAGAGAACTCTTGGTCATTAGTGCTGAAAAAATTCTCACCAGTCTTCCTTTGAATGAAAATCTAATTCACTGATAACTCTGGGCTTACTATTGATAGGAAGGAGGTAGGGTATAGGACAGGGCTCAGTCAAAGATGAGCTCAAGAGGGAAGAAGAGTGAAAACCTGAGCCATTAAGTCAATGGGAATGTCATAAGCAGTGCTGGACCATCTCAGAAGTAAGTGCAACTTTAGAGGATGAGGGATGGAACAATGCTGGCCAGCTGGCTCTGGGCATCAACCTCATAACCTGGGCTCATGGAAATTTGCCCAGACTGATTCAAGTCAGTCACTCCTCCTTAGTTACTAACCACCTCAATTTCTCTGACAGATATTTGTTGTGGGGTCATTTCAGTCATGTTCTACTCTTCATGACCCAAACGGGGTTTTCTTGGCAAAGATACTAGAGTGGTTTGCCATTTCCTTCTTCAGTTCATTTTACAGATGAGGAAACTCAGGCAATTGACTTGCCCAGGGTCACCCACTTAGTAAGTATCTGAGGCTGTATTTGAACTCAGGTCCTCCTGACTCCAGACTCAGCATGCCATTGCACCACCTAGTTGCCCAACTAATATTTAGGCACCCAATGGTGGTCTATACACTCTGCCTAAAGGATCCTTCTTTGGGCTAGTTTTTGAAGGCAGGGTAGGGTGGGAAGGAGGGGGTTTTATTAAGGGAAAATAACAGCCAAAGTTTATGTGTTCGGCTGCCAGAAGACAAATTGGCCACCTGCAGCATTGGCTGCTCCACAGAGAGACTTGAGATCTATTCAGCGATGAGCTTTGAATCCACAGTGGGTGGGCCAGGGGACTTGATGGTGAGAATCTTAACTAACAAAATACACTTTTTTTTTAAAAGAATGAGTCAAATAAACAGCAGGATGTTACGCTATTGAACAGTGCTTGCAAGTGAAATGGACATGAAACATATCCCAGAAAGTAAAACAATTTTACAAAGGAAAGAAGCCTTAGGCTTTAAGGCTTTAATCTATACCCCCTGTATCTAGCATCTCAGCTATTACCAAAGGAAAAAAGTTAGTGGGAGACTAAATGTATCAGGAATGAGAGTTTAGGGGAAGGGAAAAGGGGAAAGAAGAGAGAAGAAACATTTATTAAGTACCTACTAGAGGCCAGATACTGCCCTAAGTGCTTAACAAAGATCTCATTTGATTAGGGGTTGGAAGATCTATAACTAGCAATTCTGACTCCTGAGGCAAGCTGAGGGACTTTGTAGTAAAAAACAATAGCTTGCAATTACATAGTGCTTTAAGGTTTTGCAAAGTGCTTTATATATGTTATTTTATTTGATGCTCACAATAACCCAGGGAAGTAGGTACTATTGACATTTCAGTCACATCCAACTCTTCATGACCCCATTTGGAGTTTCTTGGCAAAGATACTAGAGAGGTTTGCCATTTCCTCCTCCATATCATTTTACAGATGAGGAAACTGAGGCCAACAGGGTTAAGTGACTTGCCCAGGGTCACACAGCTAGTAAGTGTCTGAAGCCAGATTTGAACCCAGGTCTTCCTGACTCCAGGCCTGGCATTCTATCCACTGCACCATCTAGCTGCCCATTATATACTACTATTATCCCCCTTTTATAGATGAGGAAACTGGCTAGGAGAGGTTAAATGACTTGCCTAAGGTCACATGGCTCAATTAGGGTGTGGCTGTTGGAGGAAAGGGGAGTTAAGTACACCATGTAGAGGCTTCCTATTTTAACTAATGAAACTTTCTAACCAAGGACTAAGCTCAGACAGTTCTAACTTCTAACAACCTGTTGCATACTTTTTGTCAAAGCCCCAGTTACTCTGCCCTAGTTACAACTCTGGGACGGAGGGGAAGGAGTAGTGGGGAAGGGAGAACTAACTACCAGTCAAAGAAAGAAAGCAGATTCTGTTGGACAGTGATATGAAAGACAAAGAAAATTCTATGGATAAGGCTGGACAGAGAAGCATAATGAGCAGCAGTCCACACCCCAAATTCTCTTTTCTTCACTGATAGGGATTTTGCCTGACATATAGATAATTGTCTCATTTTTAACTTGGAGTATGGACACAGGCACATAGTTCCTGAGTCCTTAAATTTATGTTCGAGAAAACACCAACTGCTACGTGTAGCTGTCCCTCATTAAAATGTTAAATTAATTTTATATTTTTAGGAAGATGAGAGATAAAAGAATTACGGAGTAAGAATATTAGAAGGGAATTTAGATACCACCTCATCGTAAGCTCATGGGTTAGAGGTCACCTAATCCATTTCCCTCTTTTTAGAGAAGGGTAAATGGAGGCCCAGACTGGGTATTTAAGGTCATATAGGTAATGAGCAGTAGACTCAAGATTTGGGTCCAGGTCCTTTGCCACCTACTCCAGCTCTGTTTTGTACTTTACCATGCATACCACCTTAGATCCAGTACCCTCCTGTAACAGATGAGAAAACTGAGGTCCCAAAATGTGAAGAGATGAAAAGTTTTTGCTAAAAGCATTTATGATGCCCATATTCTGCCAGGTAAGTATTCTCTGGGCAGCAATGGCATGCCAAGGTGAGATTTCTGTAAACAAAGTCATTAAATGTTGCTTAAGATGCTCCTTAATTCAATAATGACCCTCTTGGCACACCCCGGTATCCCCACTTCAGCTAAACCTCTGACTGCAGCTACTTTAGAGAAAAGAAAGGGGTCCTTCTCATCTTCTCATGCCATCCACAATAATTTTTGCCATTCCTAGATGTCCAATATGACTGCTGACATCACTCCTCTCAGCCCTCTCTAGTAGAATTCCATGTTTTCCAGTCTACTGTAAAGGATACATGTTTCAATGTTGGCTCCCACGATGTAGCCCGTGACATCAAAGTTGATGCGGATGAATTTGCCCTACCAATGAGAAGATACATTTTTGTATGGCTACTAATTAATCTGCTTCAATGTTATGCTTGAAGAATGAAAGGAACAAGTCAGAGAACACATTCTCAATTGCTTATTTAACAGAACTGAATCCCCCTGCTCCCCCAGGATTGAGAACATCTCTATTGTACTCCTTAGATAAAACCAAGTGATATCTATGGACGGCACCGGGTCAGCCAGCAACCAGGCCAGAACTCGTTCAGCTACTGGGCCGCCTGCCATCAATCTCCTCCTTTAAAAAGCATGTTATGCTAGAATGCAGTGAGTAGGCTCCTATTTGTTCTCGGGTCACTTTGTATGATCAAAGATCCAAAGTTGGAAGGAATTTCAAAGGGCATCTCCCTTAAGTCAAGTGACTTGCCCCAGGTCACAAATGTAGTAAGGGGAAGAGACAAAAATCAAACTTTTATGCCTCCAAGTTCAGGACCCCTCCTCCCACTGTACCACAAGGCTATATCTCAGGTAGTTCTCTCCAAAGCACCTGCATATGAGGATCTGAGGGAAAAGTTTGGCTCCATATTTCTGATTCCCAGATATAGGACATTTCATACCACATCAGAGGGGTTGCCCTAACTTATACCCTTTACTAAGACTGAGTATGAAAAAGTGAATACATAGAAGGGCCCAGTCCTGGAGAAGGAGAGGGAAATGATACTCAGAAAAATGAAAATAACTTGTGGCCCTTGGGGGAAAATGTTTGTGGATAACCTTGCTTGAGTCATTTAAAGGTATTCCACTTGGTTGGTTGATCATTGAGAAGGAAGGAAACAGCATCTTTAATGAATGAAGCGGTGATTGCCACAACATTTTCCCCAAGAACTATGGAGAGATATGAGAATTAGGTTGGGGGTGTAGGGAGGGCATGGAGTCACAAAAGCATGAATGGATTCTAAACATTCTTCCTTAATGGAGGCTATGTATAACTGCCATTCAATTTGCATACACATGATTTGATGCCCCCAGTTTACTCCAAGGCCATTTTCAAGTTCAACATCTTTCTTATTTTCCCACCCTCTTCTCTGCATCTCCTCATCCATCTACTATCCCAATCAAAGTTCTTTCACACCAGAAGTGCTCAATAGAGAATGGGAGGGGGGGGCGGGGCGGGGAAGTGAGACACTCTTAAAGTGTTGTAGATTGGAGACCAGTAGATTAAAGGAACTGAGGCAAAGCATTAGGGTTACATTGCCATCTTGATCCACTCTGACTTGCCCTGTATTCTTATTCAAGCTGGGAGACACCATCCTAACACTTGCCCTCCACAGGAATCCTGGGTATTTTTGCTACTTACGAATCTCGAGGAGTTGTCGTTCTTGACGGTTTTGGCATTGCCAAAAGCTTCCAGAATAGGGTTTGCTTGTAGAAGTTGTTTTTCCAGCTCACCCTAAAATTCATTCACATTTAGTTATCAAAGAAATCAACATAAACCCTAATGCTTCTGCTCCTGATGGTGTCAATAGACTCCATTTACCCTGTGTATTATTCTTGTTACTACCCTTTAGGTTGTTCCTAGGGGATATTTTGCATGTCCTTAGTCATCTGAATGTCATAGGGAAGAAAGAGTATGGCTTCTGCTGGCTGTATAAAGAAGTTTACCCTTTAACACTGTTCGCTTCAAAGATCAAAGCATACTTATCTCTGGAACATCACTGCTATTCTAAGCTAAAGCACAAAGTAATGTTCTTTCGGTTAAATTTTTTTTTTTTTTGCAATACAGACAAAACAGGTAGAGATTTCTTCTTCAGGTTTGCTTTCTGTTTTATTTTTTATTTCTTAAGGAAAATGAGGATATCATTAGAAAAACCTGCCAGGAGTCGCTTTAATCTAACAGCAGCAGAAAGCTACAAAGCATACTGCGTCAGCTCCATTAATCAGGTTAAAATGCGGCTGAGAATAGAAACAACCACTTTCTCTCTCTGTTGGACCATGGGCTCCCATGCACAAAAATGGAGCCATGTTGTTAATGATGACAGGGAATAGCTAATTAGACAGGTCATGCCAGAAAAGCAAATATGCACTTTGTGGACCCCTAGCCTGATTCCAGCTTCAGAGTAGATCAGGTTTGCCTGCCAAAGAGACATGCTTATGCATTCTTCCAGTTGGCTGGAAAGGATTCATTTCTTAGAGCCTTGTATTATTCTGCCTCCTTATTAGTATATGCTTAGTCTTCCCTCCCTTGTTGAAACAATCTTTTCACTTTGGGGCATCTTGGCTCAGATCCGTGGGATTTCAACTCTCTGAGCTGAGAAGGATTTTCAGACAAAGGTAAATGATAGAATTTTCTCCTTGCTCTATTTGCTCTGGGGAAATGAGATAGGAAGCTATTATTTATTTATATGTATATTTATAAATACACTACCACCCCCAAGATTCCCAGGATGTCCCTACAAAAATAAAAATGATTTTTTAAAAATAGAAAACATTTCCAAAGAAATTGTTAATAACTGCTGGAATTCCCCTTTACCAGATACATGGAAAGTTGCAGTTTAGAGTTTGTGGTTTCTCTATCTGCTTCTCCAAGTGAGGAAAGATGAGAAAAACCTTTCTTTAACCCCCTGTTATGGAGCTGGTCTATACAATCCTAGCTAACTTGCTATCAAGCAACCTACTTACAATGGAGCCTAGTGTGATCCTTCCCAGGCAACCTTTTAAAAAAGTTAATTTCCCCTGTCATAGGATCATAGATTTATATCTGGAAAGGACCTCAGCACTTGTCTAATTCAACCCCCTCGTTTTATGTCTGGGATGAGTTAAGTGTAGTCA
The DNA here is from genome assembly GCA_028646595.1 of Phalanger gymnotis. Lineage (NCBI taxonomy): Eukaryota > Metazoa > Chordata > Mammalia > Diprotodontia > Phalangeridae > Phalanger > Phalanger gymnotis. The sequence goes on along the minus strand of CM053624.1, from coordinate 248,438,312 downwards.
TACCTAGAGCCAAGAAGATGGAAAAGATGACCTCTAATGGTCTCATAATCCTAGAATTCTGGCTTCTAGCCCCTTGACTCTTAATTATAATTCTGGCAAGACCTGGTGTTGTTGGATAGCTAGTGGCTCCAGCGATCAATCTTACTATCCTGCCACTAGAGCTTGTGTTTTGCACATCAGAATGGCTGTTCTTGAAGCTTTATGTCTTGAGGCTGAGCAGAGCTGGTGGGTGGAAGGACATGCCGAGACAGACAGAAAGACAGACATCACAAACAGCACTGCAAACACATGCACAGGGACACCGCTTTAGAAGCATGGTCCCACTGGGGGAGACGACAGGCATGCCAAGGCTATATTTTTTATCAATCAAACCTCGAGAGTGGAGGGTATATTTCACAACAGTCCTAAAAAGCTCAACCTGACAGGACAGAAATCTTTTGATTGTTTCAATCAGAAGTTTTGGCGGTCAAATTTCAGGCTGATTGGCTCTTTCAGGATCGTAGGGAAATTCATTTGGATAAGGAAAACCCATCACAGGCAGATAAGGATGGAAATTCCAAAGGAACCCCTGCAAATGTCAGACAACAAATTCTCTCAAAGGAGTCTGACACAGGCAGGGTCGATGTGCGAACATACTAACGAGTGCTATTGTTGCTTCAGGTTGTGAGACACAAGAACCTAACACGTTCTACCATCAACTACGGGCACTCTGTTGGTGCAACAACAGCATGCAGATCTATACTCTGTGCCTTCCCAAGCATACTGAAGAAAACACACTCTAATTCATTTACTCACGTAAGCAAAAGATGGGCCTTGCTGTAGTTGAATAATGTGGCATAAAACAAATGTCAATGTTATTTCAGTCACACAAACATTGGGTCTTGGTGGGTATTTACTTATATCTCTTCATTTCCACCCCCCTACACACACACACACACACACACACACACACACACACACACACCCCACAGTTCAACAACCCCAGTATGGTTTTCCTAGCAAAAATGGAGAGACACACATTCCTTACTCATTCTTTCTATTCCCTTCTCTCTCTCTCTCTCTCTCTCTCTCTCTCTCTCTCTCTCTCTCTCTCTTTCTTTAAACTACTGAGAACACAGTCACATCTTTCAATTCAGAAAAAAAGGGCTAAAATGTTCTCTAGGCCTTAGGACTGAGCAGGCATAAAGTCATAGGCTCATAGGACATCTAGTCTCTCTCCCTACTCCCTATTTTACTGAAGAATTTAAAATGACTTGCCCAGGGTCATACAGCTAGTAAGTGAACCCTGGTCTTCCTGCCTCTAAATCCAGTATATTACCCACTAAATTGGCAAGAGTGGGAGGAGGTAATAGAATCTTCTTGGTGACCCACAATGATAAATTGTAGTATAGGGCACTCTATGGCTCTTCCCACAGTCAGAGACTAACTTGAATATTATAGTTTAAGGTTGAAATACAGGGAAATGGTTTTTCTTGTTTGGGTTTTAGGACTGAATAGGAACCCAGAGCCACAGGGACAGGCTACAGCAAGAAACATTAGCTCTCTCTAGATATCTCTGAATTTCTGTTCTTTGTCACAATTCTGGCTCTATGACATAAAGGCAAGCTAAACTTTTAGATGGTTATAGAATTAAGTCATGATAATCTATAGTAAATAATAGATAAGGGTGAGCAGGGACCAATGAACTCCTCAGGCAATCCCCAAAACTCATCTCAGCCTCTTCCATTCACCAAAGCTCTTGGCAGAGATGCGGGTGCTGTCAGATAGATAAAATGGACTAATTCCAGATTAGTTTTTCACTTCTTCTCTGGCACCAGGCTAACATGAAGAGGCGCAGTCTAGAGGCTGGCTTCAAGGAAGGAAAAGTAATAGAATCTAGAAGGATTCAGAAAGGGCCTTAGATAATCTACTAACTGAATGGATCAGAAGTCCCAGAATCATCAAGGGACGACTAGGGAGTCATTCCCCCATGCCAGCCTGTTTGAGTTTCTCCTTTCTTTCTCAGAGAAGAAGAAACAGGGATACACGTAGAAATGGGCAAAATCCAATATTACAACCGAGAGCTCTTATTAGAAAGTTATGCTTCCCCAAAATTGTCACTTGTGAGGGGACAAATTATTTTAGTTTTCCCTAGGCTGACTGGCTTTGAGAGAGCAAACGTGCCTTCAGAGTCCAGGTCCTTGCAGAGCTGAGCTCATGCAAGGCTCTGCTATAAATAGGCATTATACATGTGGAAGCTATGAAGGCTTTTCTCTCAGCAAAATACATTCCTGTTTTAGGCCTAAGGGCCCTTCAAACAAGACTTTCCTTACCTCACCTTTTTTCCACAGACCCCAAAGCCTTGACATAATTGCATGTTCTTAATGGGTTATATCTCTGAAAAGGCATCCAGGTAGCCAGAAATTAAGCCTTTTTTCCTATCCCTGGTCAATCCGCAGTGCAAACCCCCAAAGAAAGGAAGAGCCCACTTACAGTGATGCTTGTGTCCTTTTTGCCCTTATGGGAGGAAGCTACCACAGCCAGATACTGGATGACCTTTTTGGTGTTTTCTGTTTTTCCAGCTCCAGATTCACCTCTGAAAGACACGGAAACAGTAGACCATGATGCTCTCTGCCCACTGCCAGGCAGGAAGAGAAATCAGAAAAAACATCAGGAACAGCTTATTGGAAGAAGCCTATAGCAGGAGTTTGAATTAGAATCCAGTCAATCAAAGAGCATCTCTAAAGCACCCACTATGTGCCAGGCACTGCTCGGAGCCCTCAAACCATCTGCGTTCTACTGGAAGAAACAACATATACATATTTAGGTATAACAAAGAATATACAAAGTAAATATAAAGCAACAGTTATGAGGAAGGGGAGGAAAAGAAAAGCAGCAATTAATACAACAGGCTAATTGAAATGCAAATTATTTAGAAGTAACAGAATATTAAACATCAGCAGTATTATTAGCCTTAATATTATTAACCAACTTCCAATTTAAGTAGAAAATAGTCTCAAGAAAGGGGCTGGGGACAGCTAGGTGGCGCAGTGAATAGAGCACTGGTCCTGGAGTCAGGAGGACCTGAGTTCAAATCTAGCCTCAGATATCTGACACTTACTAGCTGCGTGATCTTGGGCAAGTCACTTAAGCCCAACTGCCTTCCCTTCCCCCCTCCAAAAAAAAAAGGGCCCAGAATAGGATGGGACAAGTCCTGCACAGAAGAGGCATATGTTCTATATGTTTTCTCATATGAAGCAGAATGGTATTATGGAATTTGGAATCAAAGAAGCCAGGTTCAAATCCTGGCTCTGCCATTCTCTATAGCTGCATGACCTTGGGCAGTGAGTAACTTGGCCCTTTCTTACTTTGCTTTTCCTCCTTTGTAAAATGAGGAGATTGGACCAGGTGACCCCCAAGGTCTACGAACTTAGAGATGTACAAACTACAAGCTCTAGCCTAGACCTACGTTCCACAAGTTTAGGTCTATAGGCAGAGTCTCAGGAGGTTCAGCAAAACCTAGCCTTGTTAACCAGGCAGCTTGGATGAGAAGTGACCTCACTGTTAGAAGGAAGGTGACAATGTTGTGACCATCAAGCCTTTAGTAAAATGGAGGGGAAAAGGAAAAGGGCATACAGCTTAAACTTTTTTTCCTCTGTTCTTTCCCTCCTTGCCTGGCCCACTTCTCCAGCTCCCTTCCTTTTCTGTTCCTTAAGAGATAGTTAAAAAGAGTCTTGAAAGAAGTCTGTTTGCCCTCAGGGTCAAGTTCAAAGCTTCTCTGGAACTGAAACAATGCCACAGAACTATTACTAAGTTCCTGATCTTTTTCCTAATTAGGAAATGAAGAAATTAAATTCCTCTACTGGGGCCTCATTAAGAATTACTCATGTTAAACCCAAAAAGAAAAGAAGTACGTGCACTTTCTGTACATAATCCTGTTGACCTCCCTTATCCAGAAGATAGCTCATAGGAAGACTCAATTTCTCTTGGGTTTTTAAGTTAGGAAAAGTGAGCATCGGATTCCTGGTAGCAATTTTAAAAAATATTTTGTATGTTTTAATAGTGAGATTATTTAAAATTTTTCACACACATAATTTTTTTCCTTGTAAACAAGCTTATGGGTTGGGTGAAAGACCAAGGTTTATGTTCTCATTTTATGTAAAAGGAAGAAAAAACTATGTCAAAAGAAAGGAAATCATCTTCGCCACAATTAGACACACTGAATTGCTGTGCTAGAATGGATCTTAGACATCATCTGGTTGAACCCCCTCATATTATTTTTTGTTGAGTCATTTCAGTCATGTCCACCTCTTTGCGATCCCATTTGGGGTTTTCTTGGCAAAGATAATGGAGTAGTTTGCCATTTCCTTCTCTAGATCATTTTACATATGAGGAAACTGAGGCAAACAGAGTTAAGTGACTTGCCCAGGGTCACACACCTAGTAAGGGTCTGAGGTCAAATTTGAACTCTAGTCTTCCTGACTCCAGGCCTGGCCCTCCTGGCCATTGCTCCATCTAGCTGCCCATTTTTTTTATCTTTAAAAAACTGGATTTAATAAACCCCAAGTAAAATGAGCATTTCCACATACAAACTGAATTTCCATATATAGAACTGAAAAAAGAGGAAAATATGAAACTTGGAATTTTCATTATGAAATGCTTACTTTTCCTTTTTTAAGTATAAAATAAATTTAACATTAAACTTTCATACTTGCCCTACTTGTTTTGTTTCCTTCTGTCTTTCCTTTTGCTCTCTTTTGTGCATTTTTAATACCCCAATGACCCTCTTTCTTTCTTTTCTTTTGTTGCCAGCCCCCCTTATCCCCTCAACTTTCTTCCCTCATCATTAGAAAAAAGAAAAACAGAACCCTTGTAACAAATAGGTGTAGTCAAAGAGAATGAATTCCCACACTGGCCATGTCCAAAAATGTTTGCCTCATTCTGTACATCACCTCTCCATCATGGAGTGAAGGGCATGCATCCCCATCAATATTTCCTCTATAACATTATTTTACCAGGTGGGAACTGAGAACTCTGAGTGGTACAGTAGCCTCTCCCAGGTCTTCTGACTCCATGTCTAGTGACACAATTAGGGACAGTCAAGCACAGAAATGGGACCCGGTTCTACTGACCATCAGAGGGATGATCTTACCTGCTCCAAGGACATTATATCCATGTCATGTCCCCTGGCCTCTAGGAGATTTCAACAACAGGGATGGGAAAGGCAGTATGGTCTAGTACAGGGCTGTTCAAAATGCGGCCTGCAGGCTGCATGCGGCCAGCAGTGTGAGTTACGCAGCTGTCTACAAGCATAGAAATTTACATAAATGCTTCAATAACCAAAGCCGAGCTACGGCAGAGTTCTCATTAAAATGGCAAATCAAAATATATCGTCTGTTGTTTCAAAACAACCTAAAGTTGGACAGCCCTGGTCTAGTAGATAGCGATCTGGTCTTGAGTCGGAAAGACCTGAGTTCAGGTCCTGCCTTTGTGACCCTGGCCAAGTTACTTTACCTTTTAGTGCCCTCAGTACCTGTCTAAGACTATATATTGTAGCACAGCGCTACATCAGAAGAACTTCTACTTTGAGAACCCCCTAACCTATGAGATCACAGGGCTGGGAAGTGAGTAGGATTGGCAACCTTTTAGAGGTGGGATGATATAGTCTTGCTCTCCTGGAAAGGCAGGGGAGGGGAGGAGGATGTTTGTAGGTCAGGGTGGGAATTAGCCATTGAGGGCAGAAAGGAACCAGTCAGCTTAAAAACTTCTCCCCATACTGGCTATTTTTTTAAACATTTAATTGGATTAACATATTTTTCTTTCATATGCCCATTCTCTACCCCTCAACTTCCTCCCTCTCCAACCCAACACCCTAGAATTAAGCCTGTCACACTTTAGTGTGAATCACTTTACCCTAATCTCATAATACTTAGCCAAAAAAAAAAAAAGGACTGAGAAGTCCAGAGTTTTGGTTGACTGAGAGTAAGGAGAGATTTTTTAGGACACTGAGGCACACCAAAAGCACAAATAGATGTGTATACTTCTTATAAAGATGCAGGTATATGGTACATCTCATGTAGAACCTGAATATACATAGAAATACCACACAAAGGTAGAGAGCTGGTTGCAATAACGGCATCAACAACTATAATAGCTAGCATTCACACAGCGCGAGGGGTATGCTGGTAAATGTTTAACAATCTGCTCTCTAGGGAAAAAATACCATATACATGACACATATTTAAGTTCAATCCTCATTGTTGACATTTTCCCCATTACTTTCTTAAGTCTAAACAATCAATGAAACAATCAAGGCTTGATTTGTAGCATGTGCTGATTACTAAGGCATAAATGCTCATACTGAAAATTTAATAATTCATGGTAAGCTGGCTCCAATATAACACTATGAAACTTTAAAGTTTGCAAAGCAATCTACAAGTATTATCTTATTTGATCCTCATAACAACCCTGGGAGGCAGGTGTTATTATTATCCCTATTTTATAAATGAAGAAACTGAGGCGGAGATAAATGACTTGCCCAAGGTCACACACCTTGGGAAGTATCTATGGCTGGATTTGAACTCAGGTCTTCCTGACTGTAGGTCCAATACTCTACCCGCCGTGCCAACCCAGTTGAATCAATATCTAGGTACTTAGATATTCACCACCCTTCTTTTCTAGGATTAATTTAAAATTTTCCACCTTGAATGTGTTTTTTTCCCCTATCTTCTCCCTTTCACAACTTAAGACTCAGGAATGTTCCATGCGAGGGTCTCATCCCCCACTTTGGGGAGAAGGTATTGAGCCCAGAGTTTGGAAATCTAGTTTATCCTATGTTTGTTGCTTGACTAAGCCAGTTTCATGTTTTATTGATCAAAAAAAAAAGAGTATCCCAGGCAAACTTCCAAACAAAGCAGACCAATAGGTTTTGAAATTGATTTACCAGTCAGATCACTGTTTCTTTGGAAAAATCAAAAATCTCTCTTTCCCAACCCCTGGCTTCCAAGTTGGCTCTCTGGTACCAGAGCTAGTAATTCTCTAAACTGCTTCTCCTTTCTCTCTGGGCAAGGGTAACCGTGCCCATCTCCCTTTCTTGAGTCCCTGGAAGTATTGCCATATATGGCATCCTTTCCCTTTTAATTACCCTGTCATGCTGTAGGGCCTCTGGAACTCAGCATAGATTCTTGGAATACACTGCTTAACCCTTTGTTTCCCAAAGGCATTACCAAAGTTTCCATGTGGTATTCTGGGGACATGTTTACTTTTGCTGAGAAAGTAAAATGTGTTCTGAACGATGGCCTGTTTCCAGAAGTCTCTGGGGCTTAGGTTGTTTCTGGCTCTCCTTCCTCATCCCTTGTCCTTCTAAAATGTCCTTCTTATTCACAGATCACAGAATTTCAAGGTTGGAAGGCACCCTGGCAGCCAATGGTCCAACCGATACCTCAGAAAGAATCTCTGCTACAACACACCAGAGAAATGATCATCTAACCAGGGGTGGGGGACCTGCGGCCTCGAGGGCACATATAGCCCTCTAGGTCCTCAAGTGTGGCCCTTCCATCAAAGAGGACCTAGAGGACCACATGTGGCCTTGAGACCGCAGGTGCCTGGCTCCTGTAACCTCTCCTTACAGAATTCTAATGATGGGAAACCCACTACTGAGGGGAGTCTATTTCATGTTAGCATACCTCTAATTGTTAGGAAGTTTTTCCTTATATCAAGCCTAAATTTGCTCCGTTGTAACTCCAACCCATTCCTCCTAGTTCTGCGCCTTGGGGACAAACAGAACAAATTGAATCTCTCTCCTACAAGATGGACTTTCGAGTATTTGAAGACAACTAGAGACTTCTCCAAGATAAAAAGGCCCCAATTCCTTCAACTGATTCTTACATGGCATGAGCTAGAGGCCCTTCATCGTTCTGGTTTCTCCTCTCTGGACTTGCTTCAGATGGTACCTGAAATGCATCACAACATTCCAGATACTGTCTGACCAAAGGAGAGTATGATGGGCCTCTCTTAAAGCAGCCTGAGACTGCATTAGCTTTATCACATCACCTGAAACTAGGTGTAATAAGGGAGATAATTCTGCTGAAAATAACCACAGAATGTGCTCACTATCAAACTAAAACCAAATAATTTTTGGATGATTCCTACAATTTGTTCAAATAATGACAGATAGATTTAGAGCAGAAATGGACCTTGGAGCTGGGGTTCTTGACCTTGTTGACTGAAAATCAACTCAAAGACATGTCCAAATCTTCATCACCCCATTTGGGGTTTTCTTGGCCAAGATACTGGAGTGGTTTGCCATGTTCTTCCACAGTTCATTTTACAGATGAGTAACTGAGACAAACAGGATCACACAGCTAATAAGTGTCTGAGGCTAGATTTGAACTCAGGTTTTCCTGACTCCAGGCCCAGTGCTCTATCCACTGTGCCATCTAGCTGCCCTGGTTCCTCTTTCCCACTACACCCATCTAAATCAACTTGGTCCAGAAAATAAACTCACATGAATTCCTGGCCCACAGTAGCTTAATTTATTTGACACAAATGGAAGAAGTCAGATCTTCACAGCCTCAAGATGCCCTGTGACCACCCTGCTCCCTCACTCACTTAATCATCATGCTTAAGAGAAGGAACTGTTTCTGATGGAAAGAACCCTTGTGTTCGAGTGAAGATTTAGGGTTCACCACCCATTCCATATATTTGGTCACATTATACATCTCCAACCTCCAATCCACAATAGCCCTCCTGCATGCTATGTTTTCTAACTCTAACCCTGCCACACTTGCTTACAGACATAAATTTATTGGATCATCAATCTAGAACTGAAAGGGAACTCATAAGCCACATAGCCCAATTACCTCATTTTACAGATGAAGAAACTGAGGCCCACAAAGACCAAGATTGCTCACATCCTCATTTCGAGTTGTATTTAAAGGAAATAAGACTAAAAAACCCCACTTAGAAGTAAACATCAGTCTTCCTTACTTAATTTCAGTAGCCAGAAAAGTTAGCTAACTGTCTAAGAACTCCTGATCACATTGTCTGTTTGGCTTACTGGGTCTGGTCATTACCTCTGAACCAAAGCCAGAATATTTTATGCCAACTCATATAATCTCCTGATAACCTAAAAAGTCTTTCTTGTTTCAGCACTGCCACAGGCAGAGCAGGAATGGTTCCAGGCCAGCTCATTCTCTTCATTAGCTCCCTGGACTTAGACACTCCCAGCCTTGCAGACTAGAAAGTGGAGAGTATATGAGGAATGACAGCTAGGATTATAGCATACTATCTGATTCATTGTTGTTGATGATGGTGGTGGTGGTGGCGGTGGTGGTCCTTCCTTTCCAAAGAGAACCAATGACATCAAAGGCGATGTCTTGACTTGCTCATGAATTGGATTTAAGTGAGGCAGAGTTGCCCAGAGTTGTCAGCCTTACTCTCTGAAGTCCTGAATCCTAGTTTAGCTTTAGATTTAAAGTCGGAAGGGATCTTAAAAGTCATCTAGCATAATCTCCTCATTTTATAGATTAGAAAGAAAACTGAGGCCCAGAGAGGGGAAGTGATTTGCCCAAGGTCACTTGGCAAGTGAGCAGTGAAGGTGAGATTTAAACCCAGTTCCTCCACTCTAAACCTAGTTCTCATTCCAATTGACCATGCTATCACGAAAGAGTGACCTCCCTCATGGAATTCTATGGTCCACACTCTAAGGTTCAATATTAACAGCAAAGTAACTACCCCTCTGGATTTCCCTGTTTTTTCTCAGGCAGGATGGGTCCGTGTAGCAGAGAGGATATCATTTCTGAATACCTAGAGGTTCTTGGTCACCCCATACCTGGAAGGTTCTCCCTCTTCATCCTCCGCTTCTTGGCTTCCCCAGATCTTTTCAGGTTCCAGCTAAAATCCCACCTTGTACAAGAAGCCTTCACAATCACTCTTAATTCTAATACCTACCCTCTATTGACTATTTCTAATGTGTCCTGTATGTAGCTTGTTTGTACATAGTTGTTTACTTGTTGTCTTCCCCATTAGAACGTAAGCTCCTTGAGGGCAAGGCCTGTCTTTTACTTTTCTTTGTATCCCCAGTGCTTAGAATAGTGTTTGGCACATAGTAACTACTTAATAAATGTTCATTGACTAAGGCCAGACTTAGGAACTGCTGACCTAGAAACGTGTTCTATGGTTACAACCTAGACTAGGACCCACGACATTCCATTTCATTGTATTTCCTCCCACTGTGTATGCTGGCTGCAAATAATCAGACAAATGGGGACGGCATGATAAGAGAAATGTAGTTAACTCTTAACAGTCTTGGAATCCACAGAAAATTTAAAATCCCAAATTGGTTTCATACTTTCACCCAGCACATCTGTGGACCACCTGATCCGCTTTTACTTGGCTCAGTGGAGGCAAACATTTAAATATTAGGATCTTAAAAATCAAGGAATGTTAGGGCTGGAAGGGGCCTCAGAAGCAGAGATCACAGACTCTCTGAGCAGGAAGGGGCCTTGGAGGCCAACGAGTTCAACCCAAACCTGAACAAGCGTCTATTCTATAACATCTCCCCAAAGCGGCCATTCAGCCTTCCCTTGAAAACCTCAAGTAAAAGAATATCCGTTATCTCCCTAAGACATTCCATTCTATGGAGGTTTGTTCCAAGACTGGAGTCAGGAAGACCCAAGTTCAAATCTGACCTCAGACACTTACTAGCTGTGTAGGCAAGTCACTTAAACTTTGTTTGCCTCAGTTTCTTCATCTCCAAAATAGGAATATTAATAGGGCCTACTGCCCAGGGTCGTTGTGGGAATGAAATGAGATAAGTGCTTAGCAAAAGTACTTGGCATATTGTAAGTGCTATATGAATATTACCTATTATTATTAATGACAATAATAATTGTCAGGAAGTTTTTCCTTATATCTATCTTAAATTTGCAACTTCTACCCACTGCTCACAGTTTTGCCCTTCTGGACCAAGCAGAAGAAATCTAAATCTTCTTGCCCATCGATTACTAGATAACATCTCTCATTCATCCCTATTAGATTCATTCCAACATCAGGATCATTTTTGGATTCTGACTCAGTTGTACAACGTGTTAGCTATCTCTCCTGGCTTTTTATTCATAGCAAATTTGAAAACTATAGGGTTCACTCAGTTCACTGATAAAACTTTTTTGGGGGGGGAGGTGGGGAGGCAAGGCAATTGGGGTTAAGTGACTTGCCCAAGATCACATAACTAGTAAGTGTCAAGTGGCTGAGGCCGGATTTGAACTCAGATCCTCCTGACTCCAGGGCCAGTGCTCTATTCACTACACCACCTAGCTGCCTCCTAAAAAAGCTTTTTTTGAAGCAGCACACAGGCAAGCAGAAATACCTAGGGCCTTCTATGAGAGACCTCCATTCAAGAGTCATGAGAGAGCCACTGATGACCATACTTTGGGTTCAGTTATTCAAACAAAATGACCTCCAGCCCATCATATCATCCACCACATCTCCCCACCTTGTCCATAGGAGAGAACAGTGATAGCAAGAATAGCTAATATTTTTACAGCTCTTTAAAATAATTTTAAAAAATAGAGCACTTCACAAATATTATCTCTTTTAGAGACCTCTGAGAGGTGGGCGCTAGTATTAGCTGCATTTTGTGGGGATAGGGAAACTGAGAAAGACAGAGGTAAAGTGATGGCCCAGGATCACAGTAAGTATTTGAGGCCAGACTGAGAAATGAATCTGCCTAAGACATTTTACTAAATATTTCGCAGGAATTTAGATCTGTAGCACTTAACTTTGTTTGCCTCAGTCTCCTCATCTGTAAAACGAGCTGGAGAAGGAAATGACAAACCGCTCCAGCATCTTTGCCAAGAAAACCCCAAATGGGATCATGGAGAGTCAGACATGACTGAAAAACAACCGAACTGAACTGAGGTTTGTAGCAGACTACGTATGTAGTCTTCCCCTATCAATCTAGTATCTTTGTCCAAACAAAAAAGACACAGCACGACCTGTTCTTAATAAAGTTATGCTATCTCTGAGAGATGATCACTACATTTTCTAGATTTTCAGAAACTCTCACTGTTATCATTCATTCTGGAATTCTTCCAGGGGTTGAAGTCAAGTTCAAAGACCTATAGTTTTCAGATTTTACTCTTCTCGCCTTTTCCCCCCTTAAATCAGGGGGACTGCCTTTCCCAATTCCTACAGCCTGTCTTTGGTTCTCCAGACTTTCAAAGGTCATTGACAGTGACTCAGGACCTACAACTTGTAGTTCATCTATCCTTGGAAAGAATTCCCCTGAGCCTAATGAGTGTGTCTAGTCCAAGTTCCTCAATTTATAGGCACCTGAGGCTTTGAGGAGTAAAGTGACTTACCTAAGATCGCAAAGTAAATTAGTGGCACAGCCAGGGATAGAACCCAGATTTTCTTACTCTAAGCTTAGTCCCTTTTAAGAGGTAGGGGCTTCCAAGGATTGGTGATGTTTTGTTATGTCACATTTTGTGGGTATGGGGTTAGGGTCTGACAAGTAAATGAGAGGCAAAGCAGACTAGTATGGTAGATAGAACATACTTGGAGGAAAGGAGACATAGGTTTGAACCTTGTCTTTATTGCTTGCTAGCTGTATGATTCTGAGCAAATCACGTGACATCTCTGAATCATCTGTAAGATGGGGACAATAATGCTCCTTACAAATTAAATAACACATAACGTATGTAAAGTGTCACATATAGATGAACTCTTATCTTCAGAGTAAAAACATACAAATAGTGTATTCTAAAGTGAAATATAATTTTAAAAAATCTGGTTTGGATCTATGCCCTCTAATGATGTTGCGAATAAAAAATTAACTGTATTTTGAACTTATGTAACAGTTTTCATGTCTGATTTCATTTTATTCTTATTACATTCCACTGAGATAAGAAAGGTAGGCAGAATTATCATATTTTGCTAGGGAAACGGAGTCTCTAAGGAGTTGCCAAAGTCCTCAAGTGAATAGAGCTGGAACCCAAATTACTGCACTAGTTCTTATTTCCATCAACGTTTAATTGTGTACAATTTAATTTACAAGCATTTATTAAGGGCTTCCTATGTGCCAGTAGGTGACAGAGATCCAAAGAGAAAGGTGAAAATAAGTCTTGCCTTCAAAGAACTCACATTCTACTGGGGGGTGAGGGTAGCACATGCACACACATGCGCACACACACACACACACACACACACTACATATATACACACACATATTTACAGATAAAGAAATGGACACAAACTATATAAATACATGCACACATATATATAGATAAATATACATACTATATATGTTCAAATTCAAATATCCATATTCAAATTATTTCGTATATATGTATATATTCAAAATAATTTCAGGGTGGAAGTAAGGATGGTAGTACATTAACCCACCTAAAAAAAGCCCAAGATAAAACTATTAGGACATTTTTGTTTGTTTTTGCGTTGTCTTTTTTAAAAGAAGGAAAAAAAACTGACCCAAATGGAAAAACAAACTAACTGGAGACCAGGTCCAGAGGGGGAACAAGCCATCCATTAATCACCCTACATGAAAGACGAAGAACTTATTCAGGGAAAGGAAGAAAAGCAGTAATCTATAGTCCATCAGAAACAGTGCATTTTTTATAGGGCTCAACTTTGGCCCTGGGAGAGATACAGGATCCAGCTGTTGGGAGTGAGTCACCTCCCACAGAAGAGACAGCCACCCTATCCATAGCCTCTGGGAGCAGAGATCTGTGTCACACCTGTCTCTGTACTCATTCCTGGAAACTCAGTGGCAACTAAGGAGTGGGACCTGAGGGGAACTATCTCTATGCGATTCATGCTAGCTCTAGTCCCTAATGTAATCAGTCTAGGGTCTCTTAGATCATTAGCCTCTTAAATATCACTCATGGATGCATTTGACTATCTTCAATAGCCAAAAAGATTTAATGCACTGAAGCTAGGAACCAAGGCCCCAATCTTTCTTGCTGGGTACAACTGGAAAACTCCATCTGTCTTGGGATATAGAGCTTTAGTCCCTTTTCAAGCTCATCAACAGAACTAATGGAATTGATTCTTCATTCTCTCCCTATCCTCTTTAGGGTTGGGGAACCTGTGGCCCTCTAGGTCCTCAAGCGTGGCCCTTTGACTGAATCCAAACTTCACAGAACAAATCCCCTTAGGGATTCACTCAAAGGGTCACACTTGAGGACCTAGAGGGCCACAGGTTCCCCACCCCTGCTATATTCAACAGAGCTGTCTTCAGGTAGCATCCACATAGTAGGCCAAGAAAACTCATATGATATCAAGCCCCTAGGAAGTTTCCAGGGGTTTATTCCAGCCATTACTCCTCCTTCCTCCTCAGAAACAGGCAAAAAAGTAGAGTTCTCCTCACCTTCTACTCATCCATATCAACTCTTCACCTTCTCTACCCCCTTCCAAATCTCTGGGGAACAATCCAATGACTGTAATCATGGGGCACATTCATTTAAAAATTCTGTGTGTAGGGTGGTGGTAATGATGGAGTTTTTGTTGGAAGAACCAAACTTTAGAGAAACAGGGAGACAGAAACAGAGAAAGAGACACGGGAGGAGCCAGGTCATAGATCTTGAAAAAACTGAGACAGACACAGAGACAATGGAATTGTCAGGGTCTCACACCTAAGTAAATCAAAGGGAAAGAGAGAAACCTAGGAAGACTTGTATGAACTGATGTACAGTGAAGCTAGCAGAACAATAATAACAACGTTGTAAAGACAAACAACATTGAAAGATTTAAGAACTTTGAGCGACGCAATGATCGGCCATGATTTCAGAGGACTGATAATGAAGCCCATTAACCCATCTCCTCACAAAGAAGTGTTGGACTCAAGGTACAAAAAAAGACATATAGTTTTTGGACATGGACAATGGGGAAAAATATGTTTTTCTTGACTATGCATATTTGTTTCAAGGGTTTTTTTTTGTTTTTGTTTTCTTTTCTTTTTTAAAGAAGGAAGGAAAGACAGAAAATAGATTTTTGTTAATTGACAAAAATTATTTAATTTTAGAAAAATACAATGTCACCACATTAGAGAATAGTAGGAAAGCCAGAAGGGAACAAAGACATAAAGCTTTGAAAGTTACATTCTGAGGTTATCATATGCTTAAAATAAAAAGCAAGGATTCTCAGTTTCATGTAAAATCCTATTTCTCTGTTCTATTTTGTATATGGAAATGCTCATCTTATTCAATGTTAGTTTCAGAATGAAAAAAATAAAATAAAATAAATCAGAGGGAGGGAGGGAAAGTCAGAGAGAGAACATAAGTACATGCCTACGTATGTGTATTAAACAGATTGAAAACAGCAGTTTCACTTACGTGCACAGGATAGACTGGTCTTCCCGGTCTGTGAACAGAAAAGGAAAAAACTGAGGATTAGAATCAAACCAAGAGCTGAGAGTTCTTAATGCCACTTTAAAGACTTAATTTCTTGTGTCTCCTACTGGGCCTCACCACATCTGTGAGGAGTAAGGGGAGGGATTAACTAACTATCCCTAACTCACAGAGGGAGAGGCCCAGGCCTTGAGAGTCAAACTCAGAACCCCAGGGCAGGTGAGAGACCAAGTTCAGAGCCCCAAGGCAGGTCAGGGACCAAGCTCAGAGCCCCAGGGCAAGGCAAGGACCAAGCTCAGAACCCCAGGGCAAGTCAGGGACCAAGCTCAGAACCCTGGGGCATGTCAAAGAACAAAGCCAAAAGGAAATCCAAGACCGCTGGTGCCAGGAGCATCAGTTCAAGAGCGCTATGAGAATCCTGGGAGCACTACATCCAGCCATTTCTCAAATGTCTCCAGACAGGCACTCCTTCCTAGCTGGGACTCTGGGCAGCAAACTTCTTTTAAAAGTGCTTTTAGTCTCTAGAAAGAACCCCTAGAATGGCCTAACACTCCTTCAAAAGAACAAGCCATTTGTGTCTCTAATAGTCCACAGGCAATTACTGACCACCCACTGTACTAGGCATATTGATTGGTACATTGGTGGGAGATCCCAAAGAACTAAAGGATGTCGTTTGTGCCATGAAGGACCTTGGGATCTTGGGAAGATTTATCCATGAGATGACAATGAGAACAATTACAAAGCAGCTTGTGGACAGATGGGAATGAGTCATCTGCGCCAGATAGGGTTAGACAGGAAAAACTCTGTTCTCTGGGTCAGGGAGGAAGCAAATATCCTCCATGGGGAACAAATGGCCCAATCAACAGAAGTGTCTGGAGCAGAAATCCTATAGTAAGGGATAGTGAGAAGAAAGGCTAGAGAGGTGCCAGGAAGAAGAGCAAATATTGTGTACAACGTACCCTCTGGGGATTTTACATAATATGTTGGAAACGAATCTGTCTGTTTGCTTCAGGCTTTATAATCCATAGACGCAAACAAACCAGGCTGCTGCAGTCACAAGTTCTTAGATCTTCATCTACTCACAATTAGTCATCCCAATATCATAGAATAACATGTGACCAGAGGCAAAACTCAAACCAAAGCCTTCTCAATAACTCATTCACTCAAGTGACAGAAGGATCTAGTTCATGGTAGAATCATGTGGTGCTAAAGTCTCCCAAAGGAAAGGGAAAAAAAAAAAAGGTAAAACTGCAAAGGGAATTTTACCTTCTGTTCTTTCTCTCCTTTCCCATCTCTACCAACTGTAGCAGTTTTGGGAACTTTTTTTTTTGGTTAGTTTAGGGAATTCCCAATGGGAAAACTCTTGGCAAGTGGTCTGTAACTTATAGCTTTGGAGAGTTGAAAGTCGTTAAGCCACTGACTTGCCCAAGGTTCCACAGCTAGTCTGTATCAGAGGCATGACTTGAGCCCAAGTGTTGCTGGACAACAAGGATAACCTTTCTATACTCTTTAACATGCTGCCTCAAAAAAAAAATGTCGCTTTTCTCCATCAGTTAAACTGTTACCTCCCACCAACAGTTACTTGTACTGAAATCCTCTCTGTCCTTCCACTTTTACTCGATGCCAAAAATCCGCTTGAAAATAGAATCATATCAAATAAAGATAAATTCAGAACCGAGGATAGGAATAGCCACACCACCCAGATAGACAGGTTCCCATGACAATGGACTTCGACCCCAAAGGCCCAACTATTTTGAGAAAGCAGTTGTGATTGTGTGACAAACAGATCCTCTTAATCCATTTTCATCAATGACAAACTGGAATAATTTTCCCACTCATCAAAAAAAATTATACCCAAAGTGCGAGGAATATACATGTCAGATTTTAGCCGGAGGGCACTTTGCAGGACCCCAGAGATAATAAGTGGAGGGGGACTGACTTGAGAATGCTAGCTAGAAGGCTGCTTAGCGGTGGAGACCCATGGCCTGGGAAATTCCCATCTGAAATGCACTGGTTCGAAGCGTGGGAAGCCATCTGAGATCAGTTTAATGGGAGACACTGATATTCCACATAGTTACCAAACCATGAATGTTCTGGACCCGGGGAGTAAAAGCAGACTAGGATTGCTTGGTGCTTCCTCTTTCATTCATTCCTTGAGCTCTGATTTGATTTTGGATCCTAAAAAGGAGGCCTGGGTTTGAATTTTGCCTCTGCCACTGCTTACCCTATTCACACTGGGTAAATTCTACCAGGTAGCCTTATCCCAAAGTCTCAGTTTTCTTGTCTCTGACATGGGGGTCGTTGTTCTTATTTTCTCCCTTAAAAGGCAGTCGTGGATGAGAGTGTCATAATGGCTACAAGGATCGTTCACCAAAGCTGCCAACTAACTACTGCCCAGCTTCCAAGACACCAGAGCTCTTGCTCTCTTTTGAAGACATCTCATCTCAGCCATCCGTGCCTCCCTGGCTTGCAAACCTCATCTTCATTCCTCTCCCTCCTCCCCTTCCCTAGAACTCTAAACAGCTGAGTAAGTAAAGAGAAGTCCCTAATCTCTCGCTCAGACTTGGATTTCTCACTCGCTTAGAAGTGGTTAGCATCTCAAAAATCCTGGTGAGGAGAGGCAGATGGTCTCTACATCCAGGGTGAGTTTTCCCAGGAGATGAAGCAACTTGGTAAATCCCTTCCCAGCTCCCTCCTCCAGCCTGCCCTTGGAACCATGGAAGGCCCCCAGCTCCCAACAGACTTGGCTATTTCTGCCTGATCACAAACATAATCTGATGGTTTATCACTATGAAACAGCAAGTTGGCAATCTGACCATAAAAGGAGAAAACGAAGCTTTGAGCTCCACTCACTCTCTTCCTGCTTCTTTAGACTCGTTCCTGGCTAGACTGCCCAAAGGGTATAATCCCCATGCCAAGAGACTCTGGGATCCAGGGAAAAGGAGGCCTTTCACCAACAGAGTCCTATTCCAGCTCTCATCTGCTTTAGTTGTATCTAGAAACTAAATTCATTCTATTTCCTCTCCTTTCCCCAATCCCATGGAATAGCTTTTCACCAGGGGACCCTCTGGTTAAAACCTGCCACCAGAGACTCACAAAGGTGTCATCTCTATTGTCCAACCTGGTAAATAAATCATACCTACTGCTTACCTTCTCAATGGGTGGGGGAGAGGAAAAAGAGAGGCAAAGAATTTGAAACTCAAATTTTTTTAAAAAAATGAATGCTAAAATTTTTTTAAAAAGAAATGAAAAAAAAATGTTGATAAAGAGAAAATCCAATGCCAGGGCTAGAAACAGATCCCTAATGCTAGTATGTGGTTCTCATATTAGTATGAGATAGACCTGAGCATTAATGGATGGTGGGTTGGTAAATGCTAAACAAGCGACTCTCCAAAAAACAAACAATGGCAGCAAAACTATACTCCCAACACACTTTTAATTTTAATCTGCATTACTAACATTTTCTCTGTCTTTTTTTTAAAGTCTAGGCAACCAACAAAACAACAAATTAATATCTGATTTATAGAGTTTGTGGATTTCTGAGGCCTGAGGTATAAATGCACATACTGAAAATTTAACATTCAGCTCTTGAGAGTTAGTAAGCTGTCTCCAGCACTTCCTTGGATAAGACTCTACTACCTTAGCAGAGACCAGAATCTCCACACTGAGCTTGTTCCAAAAGTGTTATTATTATTACGGATAATAATATGTCCTTCATATATAAAGGTGTTACCAAACCGGTATGAGTGGATCATATACTTCAATAACTCAGCAAGCATTAATTAAGCTCCTACATCATGCCAGGCACTAGGAGCAAATCCTGTTTTTGTACTTCCTATAATTTACATTTTTAAATAAAGTTTAATCAGCCCTTGGGCTGTAGTTTGCTGATCCATGATCCTAAGGACCCAGACCCTATTTGTGAAGACTTGATTAGGAAAGAAACAGGATGCTAGGTAGACAGCTGAGAAGGGAAAGTCACTACGCTCATTCAAACAAGGAAGCTAGTTTTTTTCAGATGCTCCATTTAGATTTCAGAAGATGGCCAAACAGACTCTCAATCAGTCACGGGGTAACAGAATCTTATTAGATGGAAGGGACCTTGGACATCATCTCCTCCGGTTCCTATGTGAAGTAAGAATTCCTTCCATAATGTACCAGGTTATCCTCCACTTGAAGACTTCCTGAGGCAACCCATTCCATTTTAACAACTTTAATTGTTAGGTAACTCAAAATGAATCAAAATCTGGTTCCCTGTAACTTCCACCCATTAGTCCTAATTATGCCCTTTGAAGCCAAGGGGAACCAACCTGATTCCTCTTCTAACATGAGAGAATAACGATCATGTGCCTCCTAAAGTTTCTCACCTCCAGAATAAACATTCCCAGTTCCTCAGACGGCTCCAAAATACCTTGAGTTCTTTCCAGAAATCAGATCCACCCTCAAAGGATGAAGGATTTATTATTTTTGAAGGTCTTCAAGCAGAGAGACTAGATAACTAGTCTCTGAGGACATCCAGGAAGGCATTTCAGCTTCCAGAGGAGTTGGAATAAATGATCAAGTTTTCTTCCAACCCTGAGATTCTGTGATATGATAACATTGAGGACATTTTTTTTTACAAAATATGTCACAACGTCTGGAAACAATTTCCAAAGAGATATTGAATCAGAGAATGTCAGTATTGAAAGGGACTTTACAGATCATCTCAACTATTCCTTTTACTTGACAGGTGAGGAAGCTGAAATCTCAGAGAAGTTAGAAAATTGAGGTCCAGAGGGAGGCAGTACAGTGAGTGAAAAGAATCCTGGACTTGGGGTCAGGAAACCTGGGTTTGTAACTCTGCTCCAATATTGACTAGGGCTGTGACCATGGAGAATTCACTCAAGCTCCCCAAGCCTCAATTTTCTCATCTGTGACATGGAGAGAATAAAACTTGCCCTATTTACCTCACAATAAGATTGCTGTGAGGAAAGGACTACAAAGTCCTTACAATGCTAGACAAAAGTGAATAATTTGTATTTACGCCAATGACTGTGAATAAATGGTCCAAGGTCTTATTCAGCAGAGCTAGGATTAGAAATCAGACTTCATTCAATTTCCAATTTGGAAGGAGCATAGGATCACAGACTAGAACTAGAAAGAACTCTAGTCCCATACCCACATTAGACAGCTTGAGAATTTGCCCAGGGAGACACCACCTGCTTACTCGGAGCCATTACACAAAGTCTTCTTCCCCCAAATCCAATACATTTTCCACTCTACGTGGATGGAATCATGGGTTAGTCATTTTATCTTGGTAGACCTCAGTTTTTACATCTGTCAAGCTAAGTTAAGTCAAGACATATTAAGCACCTACTTTCCAGGGACATTGGCCCCTGTGTTGTTCCCCCTCTCCATCTCCAGACTCTAGGCATTTTCTCTGGCCGTCCCCCATGCCTAGAATTCTCTCCCTCCTCATCTCCACCCCCTAGGTTCCCTGAATTCCTTCAAGCGCCACTTAAAATTCCTCCTCCTACAGGAAGCCTTTCCTGACTCCTCTTAATTCCAGTACCTTCCCTCTGTTGATTATCTCCAATGTATCCTGTCTACATCTTGTTTGTACATATTTGTTTGTGTGTTGTCTCCCTGTTAGAATGTAAGCACCTCGAGGGCAGGGATTATCTCCTACCTTTCTTTGTAGCCCCAGTACTTAGCACAGGGCCTGGCACACTTAATACATACTTATTGACTGACTATGTGCCAGGCATTATGCTAAGTGCCAAGAGTACAAAGAAAGGCAAAAATCGTCCTTGCCTCAAGGAGCTCACAATCTAAAGAGGGAGCCAACATGAAAATAACTATGTACAAAAAAGATGTACAGGACAAACTGGAGATAAACTCAGAAGGAAGGCACTAGCATTACGGGGAATCAGGAAACGCTTCTTGCAGAAAGTAGGATTTTAACTGAGCGCCAATGTGAATCGTCCTGACCTATGTCAGGAGAGAGTGAGGCTGATGATGTGGCACAGCTCTGTCTCACTTAAATCCAATTTACTTGCAAGTCAAGACATCACCTTCCTGATGTCATAGGTCTTCTTTGAGAATGAAGGGTGAACAACAAACAACAACAAGAAGGATTTTAGTTCAGTCTTGAAGGAAGCCAGGGAGACCAGAAGGTGAAGCCTAGGAGGGGAAAGAATTCCAGGCACAGCTAACAAAAATGTCAACTGAAGAATATGAACTAGATGAGGAGTTTTTAACCTTTTTTGTGTCATGGTTCCCTTTGGCAGTCTGATAAAGTCTATGAATCCTTTTTCTCAGAATGTTCATTGCTTACATTCATAATTGAAGGAAATGCTAAGTTTCCTTTATTCTTTAATGAAAATAAAGATGTACATGCAACTGGGCAACTGGGAAATAAGATATACAGGCAATGGGGTATAGAAATCTATCTTTCCCTATAGGAAAATAGAAGAAAAGGGGATAAGAGAAAGGAGAGGTGATAGAAGGGACGGCAGATTGGAGGAAGGGGTAATCAGAATGCATGCTGTCCTGCAGTGGGGTGAGGGGAGAGATCGGGAGAAAATTTAGAATTCAAAATTTTGTGGAAGTGAATGTTGAAAATTTAAAATAAATACATTTTTTAAAAATAAAATCTTTGAAGGCCATCTCAGGGGAAAAAAAAAGAAAAGAAAGAGATAATTTTTTTCCCATCCAAGTTCATGGATCCTCTGAAATCTATTCACAGGCCCCTTTGGGGTCCATGAACCCCTGATTAAGAATCCCTAAACTAAACGAATTCTAAGGCCTCAACTCTAGAATTATAGGATCCCATGACTTAGAGATTATAAGCACCAACCTCCACCTGAAGCTGTATTCCTTTCCTACAACATCTCTGACAAATCATTCAGCATCTGCTTGAAGACCTCCAGTGATGAGGAACTCATTACATGTTAGCTCGTTCTATTACTGGGCAACTTGAATTGCTAGGAAGTTTTTCCTTATAGTGTCTTGTAGCTTCCACCCTTTGGTTCCTAAATCTTCCCTCTGGGGTCAAACAGAACATGTCTGACCTGTCTTTCACATTACCAGTCAGTCAACATCCCAATGCTAAAAGCTTGTAGGAAAGGAAATGTGTTTGTATACTGTCTTGTAAATGTTCTTCGGCACTCTCCAACAGCGTACAGTCTGTCTCCACAAATGGCCTGTGAACAGATGTTTTTAATTTTCTATCTTTCTCCTACTCCAAACTTCTTCAATGCTCTGCCCACGGCAATAGCAATAACAGTATTAGAAACAACTAATTAATAATAGTATTAACAGTTCACATTTCTGTGGCATTTGAAGGTTTATAAGTTGGGTCCCTATAACAACAACCCTGTGAAGTGGGCAGTACAAGCCTTATGGACATCATTTTACAGATAAAAGTAATAGGGGTAGAGAGATGAAGTTATGGTCACACAGCCATACAGCAGAGCAGCTGGGTGGCAAAGCGGACACAGTTCTGGGCCTCGTCTTCGTGAGTTCAAACCTGACCTTAGACACTTACTAGCTGTGTGACCCTGTGCAAGTCACTTAACCCCGTTTGCTTCAGTTTCCTGATTTGTAAAATAAGCTAGAGAAGAAATGGTAAACCATTCCAGTGTCTCTGCCAAGGAAACCCCAAATGGGGTCACAAAGAGTCAGACGTGACTGAAAAAATGACTGTATACGTAGTAAACCTCAGAGCTAGGACCCAAACTCCAAATTCAAGCTATTGTTACATGACTGATAAAACTGGAAGAAATAAAATAGATAAAGAATACATGTGGAAAAGATCCAAGTTCAAATCTGACTTCAAACACTTACAAGCTGTGTCATCCTGGTCACTTAATCTCTGCCTCAGTTTCCTCACGGTTAAAATGGGGAGAATAAATAACATCTACCTCCAGGATGTTGTGAGGATCAAATTATTATATTGCTATAAATTGTTCAGCACTATTTATATTTAGCCAGTGCCTGGCACCTAGTAAGTGCTAAATAAATGTTAGATATTATTATGATTATTTCCAAAGCAACATACAAACAAATGCAAATTATAGAAAACAATATTTTTTTTAATCTGGAGAGAAGATATTTGTTGACTAAAATACAGTTAGTTAAATGTAAATGTGTAAAGCCCTTTTTATTGTCCTATGTGTTATATCATTTTTTTATTGGCAAAAATATTTTAGCTTAATTTTTTTATTTGTTCAAACTCATTAATTTCTATCAAACTGTTGTGGGTTTTTAAATCAGTGTTCTCATTTATAAAATGTCTCTTAACATTAGCCAGGACCATTAAACATCAAGCAAATAAATCCAGCAGTGGGCAGGAAAGAGACCCAAATGAGTGTAAATTAATATGGGTCAAATTGGTTACCTATAATGTGCTGAAAACCTGTAGAGTACCTCTCACTAATTAATATTCACTGAGCCTTTAATACGCTCTCACCTAGTTTCGGAGATTCAGGACAACTTGGCGACCAATCCCAGTAATGGACATTCTACTTGACCATTGAGATGGTGTTTTTACTTCTATTTCCAGAAAAAAAAAATCCACACTCTACTCCCATGGCTATAGGCATAAAGCCAAGAAATAAACAGTGAGAGACAGAACTTCTGACAGAATCTTGTGGGTGCAAGTGTATTTACATAGTATGTATATATAGCACGTCGCACCCCTTTACAGATATATGGGAAGCTAAATATTTATCTTAGGGTATAGATGTCTATGTATACAGCCAGAGATGCTGCGTCTTCCTGTGGCTGCCAACACATCTTCTACTGAAGATCTTGTTGGTAGAGAGACTAGTAGGAATCCTTGGGGGAAGGGCGAGAAGGAATAAGGGACAGTATAACACAGAAGAAAGAGAGCTGGCTTTGGAGTCAGAGGAACAAGGTCCGCAATCTCTCCTCTGGCACTACTGTGTGACTCTGGGCAAGTCACTTAGTGACCTTGGGCCTTATTTTCTCCATCTTTAAAATGAAGGGTCAGACTAAATGATGTCCAGGGGCCTTTCCAGATCCAAATCTGTGATCCGATGGTTTTCTACAAGACCCTCTTCTCTCCTTTTTTCCACTTTCATGGCTACAACTACCACTTCTATGCAGATGACTCCCAAATCTACATCTCCTATCCTGACCCGTCTTCTTAGTGCCAGACACTCATCTGGGCGTCTCATTGTGATCCCAAACTCAACATGTCCAGAGCCAAGTTTATTATCTTTCCCCCTAAACTTGCTCCTCCTTCTGGTTTAGCTGTTTCAGGTAATGGTACCCCACCCCCAATCTCTCAGTCTCTCAGGTTGGGAACGCTGTGTTACCAATGACTCTTCTCTCTCACTTCAGATCACTATTAACACCTTTAACTCCTCTATGGTCTCCTGGATCTGTTCCAGTTCTCTACTTCCATTATCTTAGTATAGGTCAGGGGTGGGGAACCTGCGGTCTTGTGGCCACATGTGGCCCTCTAGGTCCTCAAGTGCGGCCCTTTGACTGAATCCAAACTTCACAGAACAAATCCCCTGGACTCAGTCAAAAGGCCACACCCAAGGACTAGCAATAATAATAATAATAATTAATAATAATAATAGTTGTATAGCACCTACTAAACTATGTGCCAGGCACGGTGCTGAGCACTTCACAATGATTATCTCATTCGATCCTTATTATAACCCTGGGTGGTAGGTACTATTTATTATTATCCCCGTTTCAGAGATAAGGAAACTGAGGCAAATAGAGATCACATAACTTGCCCAGCTAAGTAAGTCTCTAAGGCCAGATTCAAACTCAGATTTTCCTGATTCCGAGACCAGCACTCTATTTATTGACTGCACCACCTAGCTCCCCCGACCTCCCATCTAAATTATTACAATGCAGGCAGCTAGGTGGTGCTGTGGTGCATAGAACACCAGGCCTGGAGTCAGTAAGACTCATGTTCCTGAATTCAAACCTGGCCTCAGAGTGTGACCCTGGGCAAGTCATGTAACCCTGTTTGCCTCAGTTTCCTCATCTGTAAGATGATCTAGAGAAAGAAATGGCAAACCCCTCCAGTATCTTTCCAAGAAAGGTGATGGAGCATGCGTGTTAACCAACTCTTGACAGAGACGTGAACTTAAGGTACAGCTTGAGATACTATATATATATATATATATAACATACATATATATAATACATACATACATACATATATATGTATGAATATATATGTATGTGTGTGTATATATATAATATATACATATATATAATATATACATATATATATATAAATAACCAATATGGGAATTTGACTTGCTCGATTAAGCATATATGTTACAAGGGTTTTGTTTTCCTTTTCTTTTCAATGGGAAAAAGAAGGAATAGAAAATAGATTTTTTTTATATTTGGGGAGAAAAAAAGAACCGCAGTGAAACCATAAGAGTAAGAATTTGTACCTGTACTATTATGTGGGGATAATAATATTTGCCTTACCTGCCACAAAAGAACTTTTCTGAGGATGAATTAAAATAATGGATGTGAAAATATTTTCAAAAACTAAAAGCATCCAATGTATATAAAGTATTAAAACCATGACTTTTCTTAATACTGTATGAATAAATTGTACCATTATAGAATCCCAGATCTAGTTTAACCCTATCATCTTACAAATGAAGAAACTGAGGCACAAAGAAGTTCTAAGGCCACAAATAGTAAGCATTGGAAGTGGGACATAAGCCCAGATCCACTGACTCTAGAGGCAGGGTTCTATCCACTGTACCAAGCTGACTCCCTAGATGCCGGGCTGGGAGAGCAACAAATTGCTGTTTGGTATACCTTTGCATATTCCCCTAGTGTCTAGCACAGTGTTCATGTGGGTATGCAATAAATATTTGTTGACTTTGATTTGACCTCCCTGAGTTTATCAGGAGGCAGTAAGAGAGATGCATTTATGAGTTCACCATTGCCAGCAATGACCTCATCCAGCTATTTCTGTGACAAGATCAGAAAAATTAAGAGTTTCTGATGCCTTGCAACAACATCCACTCTTTTCTACGTTAAGAAAGAGGAATGGAGAGAGAGAGAGAGAGAGAGAGAGAGAGAGAGAGAGAGAGAGAGAGAGGGAGGGAGAGGAAGAGAGAGAGGGAGAGAGAGAGGAGGAAGGGAAAGAAGGAGAGAGAGAGAAAGAGAGAGAGAGATAAGGAAGGAGGAGGAGAGAAGAGAGAAAAGGGGGTAGGGAGGAGAGGGAAAAGAAAAAAGAGATGAAGAAGGAGGGGAAGAAAGAGAGAGGCAGGGAAGGGACTGAGGGAAGAGAAAGAGAAAGAGGAGGGAGGGAGGCAGAGAGGGAGAGGCAAAAGGAGAAGGAGAGGGGGAGAGAGAAAAATGATCCTTCTCTAGCTGGAAAATCAACATACCCTAGTTTATGGAGACCAAAAAGGGATAATTATTGGCTTATGAAGTCAATCTTTTTTTAAAGAGTGGCTATATTAGTTTGACTATAATTGGGTGAGAAAAGATATTTATTGTTGGCACCTAGTACAGGGATTGTAGAAAAATATCCAAGTTTCCTTTCCACAGTCACAGTGTAATCTTATCTGTCATTCATTCCTTCCGGGACCCAGGAACAACATGAAGAAGAAAGTGTCCAGAGGGACTGATTATCAAGGAAAGCTAATTATGCTTTCATCATATTTGTTGTATTAATTCACTTAACTTCAATTTTCCAACCTCTAAGCCCCCTGAGATTTCAAAAGAACAAATTGCAATAAATAAATAAATAATAATGCTGGAACATGTCTGCCTCCCGCCTCTGCTCCCGGGTTTCCAAGGGTTGGGGTCCTGGACATCTGTCAGAGACTTTCTGTTCTCCCCTCACCAAAAGTAACTCATGTTTTTCTGTCAGTCTTAGAGGCTCAGTGACCATACACTTCATTCAGTAGCTGTATCTCTATTCTTGAAGGATAAGAAGTATCTCAGCCTGTGGTATCTTCTTCTCCTCCTTCTCCCCCACCCATTTCTCCTGATGTGGTATATGATGCGGTGGCCACTATACTCTAACACGAACCTTCTATTCTAGTCAGGTTCTCCTTACTATTCCATGAATTCCCACCCGATGCACTTTCCCTGACCCACACCTTCCTTCACATTATTAACTTTTCTAATCCCTTCCACCAAGATCTATTTGTCAGTCAAAGCGCAATTAAACCTCCCTTTCTTCGCTGTGTCCCTCCCTCACCCACCTCCCTCTCTTCAAATACCCTAGCACTTAGAGCCTACTGCACAGTATTGTCTTCCACTGTTTTACTCAGAAGGTTCTTAATAATTACACTATCAGCTCCTTTGAAAACAAGGATTGTACTTCCCAAGTGCTTAGCACAGGGCTACATGCACAGTAGGACACTAAGTACTTGCCCGCTGATTGATTGACTGACTGATTCAGTACCAAACACCACCCCCATCTCCTTTTACCCCCCCACCCCATATAAGCCCTCTGATCTTTACAGACTTTCCATGTAAAGTAGAACGTGGAGCATAAATAATGTAAAGATTCGGGCCACAAAATTTCCCCTTGACTCTCCTCCCACAGTACCATATGCAAAAGTAATAATCAAGCCTCCTAAGTAATGCCAATATCCTTGGGTCACCATCCCTTGAGGTTTTGCTTCATTATTTAATAACAATGGCTCCTCAGTTCTTTTCCCCAAACTCCTTCAGGATGGAATGAGCTCCACAAAGCTGGCCAGGCCCATTTCCCAAGAGACCAGGCCCCACTTGGCTGATTTTTCAGGAGCTCGGGTGGCTGCCATCCATCCCTCCTCATCCTTAAAAACATGACAATGGAACAGGAATTATCCCCACTTAACGTGGTCTTCTAGGTACTTCAGAGTGGGTCTCTTTCCTATGCCCTAGACCAGAGTATACCTCACTGTCCCAGGTTTAAGGATATCTAAGAATTCCTGAGTCCAAAGACAGCAGTTACATTCAGGAAAGCAACTTCTCCTAACTATTCCCCAGTACACACAGAACATGTACCTACCAATAACATCCAGATACCTCAGCTCAATACACTGCCTGGCTTTATTAAGCTTTTAATAAACGCTTTTTTGTGGTTGTATAGTCATTCAGTCGTGTCCAACTCTTCAAGACCCCATTTGGGGTTTTCTTGGCAAAGATACTGGAATGGTTTGCCATTTCCTTCTCCAGCTCATTTTACAGATGAGGAAACTGAGGCAAACAGGGTTAAGTGACTTGCCCAGGGTCACACAGCTATTCCGTGTCTGAGGCTGTCAGGAAGACAGTCAGGAATATGTCTTCCTAACTTCAGGCCTGGCACTCTATCCACGGCACCACCTAGCTGCCCTTAATAAATGCTCTATCTAAATTAATTCATTTCCACTGAAATATTATATTTGAATTTTTATTGTATTACTGTATTTTGGATTTTTTTTTTTACATAGCTAGCAAAGCACTTGAACAAACTGGAGAAATACTGAGGCAGAGCTTAGTTCTGCTCTGGAGAAGGGAGGGTTTGAGGCCATGAAAAGTAAGAGAGATCCCTGGCCTCTGTTTGAGGGGAAGGGGTTTGTGCTACTCCACTGCTACTCTAGGTCCACGAGGCAGGGAGAAGAGGTCAGAAAAGCATTCTCTTGTGAGGACCTGGAAGCTGGCTCCTAGCACTGTCTATGCCCGTATTTGCCAAAGCTATTTGTTCCCCAAGCTATTTCTTCCCTCCCCCACTCCCGCCCCTTAGCCTTCCTCATGTGGGAGGCTGCCTTATGAGGGAGCTCAGAGTTGGTTTTTCCCTTTTTCAGTCACAACATTCAGGGACCCTCTCTGCCTGCCAAAGAATTCCCTGACCCAGCCAGGAGAAGCCTGTGTGGCTCTCAGAGGCAAGCAAAGGGAGTGATAAATTTTCCTTGGGTGAACCTCCCCTCACATCCTCCTCATCCCCAAGGAAGATCAGAAGGGCCCTTTTCAAGTGTCCTCCTGTCACCCCACCCGGTTTGTCTCCCACAGCTCACCCCTCAAGAGGAGGCCCAGCAGACGCAGAGGGGGGACAAGGAATTTTGAAGCTTACCTTGCAGCATACTCCTATAGGCTGTATCTGCAATGGCGTAGATGTGGGGTGGCATCTCATGCCTCTTCTTTCCTTTGTACATGTCAATAATCTTCTCTGAATAAATGGGCAGGTATTTGTAGGGGTTGACCACAACGCAGAACAGGCCAGAATAAGTCTGTCAAATGGAAAGCCACAGATATCTATGCTTACTCCAAGATATTCACAAACAGCAAATAAAGGAGAAAAAGCAACTAGTATTATACTAGAAACTCTTCCATATAACAACAGTGTGAAACTGGCAGGACTAACACCAGCTTGATAAACCAAGGAATAGAGGTTTGTTGAATGAAGGAATGAATCCATACTTATTCCTTTAGATTGTAAGCTCCTTGAGAACAGGGACTGTCTTTTGGCTTTCTTTGTATTTTAGCACAGTGTCTGGCATATAGTGGGCACTTAATAAATGTTTATTGATTAATTGAACAATCAGTCTTTTACTGTGCATGTTGGTTAATGTTTCAGGAGACAGGATGTGGCCTATCATATATCTGAATCCAGGTAACAATGAACCATGTAATAAGAGGGCTCTTCTCTGTTCATAGTGCCTGTATCTCTGTAGCTGTTATCCCATTTCCCAGCACTTTTGGGAGGCAAGTGGAGGAGAGTTAAATAATACTATAATTCTCATGTTAGAGACTGAGAAAATTGATTGACAAAGATGGTAAATGACTTCCATAAAGTCACAGAATAAGTTGTAGGAAATGGTCATAACACTAGTCATGCCCCTCTTTTGCTCAAAAATCTTCAGTGACTCCCTATTGCTTCTTAAATAAAGTTTACTCTCCTTTTCTTAATATGGAAAGCCTTCTAAAATATATCTTTCCAGACCTCTCTCACATTATTCCTTTACACATACTATTTTATGCTCAACTTTCTGTCTGTGCCCCAAAGATGTACTGTCCTCTAATCCCTCTGTGTTTTACTTAAGCTATATACTCTATATCTGAAAAAATCTCCCTTAACCTTTTCCTGTTGAATTTTTACCTGTTTTTAAAGTCTAACTAAAATTCCACTTTCTCCAGAAAGCCATCTCTTATCCTTTTAAATAGCACTGTTTTATAAATACATGTTTAAGTATATATACGCACATAAATATATTATGTATATAGATTATTGTACCTATATATATATTATGTGTGTATTGTATTACCTGCATATATCTATAAATGTGTATATACACACATACACACAGTTGTATAATACTGTCCATTACAAATATGTTTGGGGATCTTATCTCTCCGCTAGATCATCAGGTCCTCAAAGCCAGGACTCATAGGGATCATTTCTGATCTAAACTACATATAGTTAGCTAGGTAGCTCAGTAGATAAAATGGTCCTGAAATTAGGATGATCTGGGTTCATTTCTGATCCCAGATGTGTAGTTATGTGACCCTGGAAAAGCCACTTAACCTCTGTTTTCCTCAATTTTCTCATCTGTAAAACTGAATAATAATAGCATCTCCCTCCCAGAGTTGTAAAGTAGTCTGAAAACATTAGAGCATCAATCTTGTCAATGCTAGCTATTACTGTTCCTATTTCCCCAAAGCCTACCTAGCTGGATGGTACACAGGAGGCATTTAAGAAATGTTTATGGATTGCTCATGGATTGAACCAGTCCTGAAAACAAGCCTGAGGACTCCCTCAGACTTAAGATTCAG
Organism: Phalanger gymnotis; assembly: GCA_028646595.1. Taxonomy (NCBI): domain Eukaryota; kingdom Metazoa; phylum Chordata; class Mammalia; order Diprotodontia; family Phalangeridae; genus Phalanger; species Phalanger gymnotis. Next base: position 248,407,215 of record CM053624.1, on the reverse strand, counting down.
AGGATAATAGGTTTGAATCCTTGTTCTGACTCTTACTGTGTGATCTTGGATACGTCACTCAGTTTCCTCATCGGTGAAATGAGAGGGTTGGACTGAATGACCCATAAGGTCATTTCTAACTCAAATTCTGTGAAGCCATGATTATCAGAATCCTAGGCACACCATCTAGCCCTCAGACTACATACGGCCTACCTAAGGAATTAAATGCATGTGTCTAAAAACTGAAGAATGCTCTTGAGGTCCATTCCTATGTTTGGTAAAAATGTCCATGGATAACATTTCACTGATGCCAGAGGAATGGTCTCTAAAACGAGCCAGGCCAGGGTGGCCTTAGCATTCATTTATAACATGGCATCATCGCTGAAGTCCTCATTCCCCCATTACGGAGAATAGAGATAATGCCAATACAAAACCTCTCTAATGTTTAGGGCTGGGATGACCTCCTGGAAGCAGTCCAGGTATAAATAAATAAATGAGTTCTTTCTTCTTTTTAGGCAGCTGGTAATTCAAGAGGTAAAGTTCTGGGCCTAGTCAGAAAGACCCAAGTTCTGACTAGTGTGTAAATTAATTCAATGCCAAGTCATACATGGAGGTTATATGGGATTCCATGCCTTCTTGGGGAGGGAGGGGGGCAGGGAGGGAAGAAAATCTGGAACTCAAAATTATGTAGAACCGTGTGTTGCAAACTAAAAATAAAAAAAAGTCTAAAAAAAAAAAAAGAAAGACCATATTCAAAACCAGCCTCAGATACTTCCTAGCTGTGTGACCCTGAGCAAGTTGCTTAACCTCTCTTTGCCTCAGTTTCCTTAACTTGTTAAATGAGGATAATAATACCTCTTCCCTCACAGGGTTGTTATGAAGATCAAATGAGGTATTTGTAAAAGTGTTACTTAACACAGTGTCTGTGTTAGCACATGGTAGGTGCTATATAAATGCTTATTCCCTTCCCCATCTTCCTTAAACGGGTCAATGATTGGTTTTTTGAGGTTGTCTGGCTCCCCTACATCCTTCTGGGCCAAGCTTGAGTCTCTACCTCCTCCATGAAATCATCTCTGACTTTCCCAGCTGATCATGCTTTTTTAATAAGTTAATCTATTTATTTTTCATTTTCAACATTCACTTTCATAAGTTTTAAGTTTTCTCCGCCTCCCCAAGATAGCGTGCAATCCGATATAGGCAGTCATGGATTTTCCTCTTTTCTTGGATTCCCTGTGAAACATGGATTCTATACTAGATAATCGCTTGATTATACAGTACATCATGTTGTGTTCTTCCCCAGTTGTTTCATGTACATGAATCTTGTTTCCCAGCAAGATCACAAGTTCTTCTAGGGCAGAGGGGATTTTCTATTCCTTCTTTTTTATCCTCTGCCTTCCCTACACTTGGCAGAGGGCTGAGCACACAGTGGACACTTGCTAAACACGTCCTAATTTGATGTGAATCTAATTGGACAGTGCACATTGCAAGAAGTCTAGATCAGGGCCATTCCTCTTTTTTTTTTCTAATAAATCTGGCAATGATACTATCATTGTGTAAATTCACTGGGACTTGTTCTTCTTTTAATTAGGTTATAATAATAGTTGATTAAGTTTTCCTCTCCCCTTCCCCTCACACAATCATCTTCTTCTATGTCTACATCAGGACATCAACTGCCATGTCCTTCCTACCTCCAAGGATTGCTTGTCCTGGCAAGCATTTGAGCGGGCACCTTGCCATGGGCAGGTTTCAAACATCAGCCCAAGGATTTCCCTCTTGCGACCGTATTAGGAAGAAGTTGAAGTTTTTCCGGACACTTTATATAGTAAGCCAACAAACCCCAGAGCCACGTCTGTTAGGAGAGCTGGCAGGCTGGTCCTGTTGCCCTCGGCAGGAAGCAGGAGCCAGAATCCATTGATGGTCCTATTCGTGATACCTCTATTTCCCTGGCATGCTGGGAAGACATACATTCCCAAAATGGCTAAGCCAATTCTTGTTCAGGAAGCTCAGTTCTCCTGGCAAGTGTCTTGGAAGGGAAGCATTCTTGCTCCATCCCCCAAGAAGAATGAAGAGCTGAAAGAATGTCCTCTTGTATTCACTGAGGAATTCAGTCTTAAGGGAGAAATATGGAGTACAAAGAATAATGATGCCCAACTTTTTCTTTGCTGCTCCTCTCTTCCTGAAGTGTACCTCCTTTCTCCATCTCACAAAAGTCTGTCTCCAAGGGCCTGTTCTAGTCCTACCTTCTTTAGGAAGCCTACTTCCAACCCACTTTTGACCTCTTCTTCCTCTGATCTCTCCTTGTGATTAAATGACAGAATTTTGGAGTTGGATGAAAGACTCAGAGGTCATCTAGTCCCAATTATACTCAAACCACAAATCCCAAATAAGTGAACATCGACCCTCTATTTGAAGACCCATAGGGATAGGCAACTTATTATCTACCTGGGGCATCTCACTCCATTTTTAAAAATTTATTTTTTATTTTTAGTTTACAACATCTAGTTCCACAAGTTTTTGAGTTCCAAATTTTCTCCCCCTCTCTCTCTTCCCCCCTCCCCCGCCAAGACAGCATGTAGTCCAATATAGGTCCTACATATACCTTCTCTTTAAACTTATTTTCACAATAATCAGGTTGTAAAGAAGAATTATAACCAATGGAATCTCATTTCATTTTTGATAGCTCTAAAAGTCAGTTCCTCACAGCTTATCACTTCATTGGGTTTATGAGTGATAACATCTTCCCAACTCAATTATAAGAAACTTGAGGGCAGGGACAAGGTCTCACTTTTATACCTACTCACATACCTAAGAGAGTTCTAAGCATATATTGGGCACTTAGTAAATATTTGTTGAATGACTTATTGGCTCAGGAAAAGTGAGAAAAGAAAGCTGCCGTCTGAATGACCATGTGATAGAGTAGGAAAAGCCCTGGACACAGATGGCAAAAGACAAAAATGATTGATGTTAGAGAGGCTAGAGGAAGACTGTTAGTGCAGCTGTGACTTAGTCCAACCTTTCTGAAGAACAAATTGGACCTCTATTCAAAAAGTCATTAAGTTGTACATACTCTTTAACCTACCCATTCCACTACTGGGTATATATGCCAAGGAGATCAAAGTTAAAAAGGTCCCGTGCGTGCAAAAATATTTATAGCTAAACTTTTTTGCGGTAGAAAAAAACTGGGGTGATATGGTTTATTGGCTAGAGGCTGCCTTGGAGTTGGGAAGCCTAAGCTTCAGCCAAGAAGACTAATAATGAAACATTAAATATGCTTCCCTTGTCTTGCAGAAAGATGGTAGACAAGGGGTAGAGAAGTTTGGATTCAGTTAAAGGGCTGCACTTGAGGACCTAGAGGCCACATGTGGCCTCAAGGCTGCAGGTTCTCCACCCCTGTATAGGTGCAGAATGACCCTTGCATTAATTTGTTTTGCTTAAATAGGCTTCTTTGTAATTAGAAAGGGTTGGGATCATGAAGAAAGTTATTGGAAACATAAAAAAGAACCTCAACAAAACATTGATTAAGAGAAGAAAGAAGCCTGGACTTAAGTCAGACTTGGGTCCTGAGTTTGCCCTAACTTACCCTATGACTTTGGGCCAGTGACTTCCCCTCCCTGGTTATCACTGTTCTCCCTGTAAAATGGAGTCGTTGGCCTGATGAACTCCAAGGTCCGCTTTATCTCTAAGATCTGAATAATTCAGCCAATGCTAACAAAAGGCCCATAGCTCTAAGCTCACCTTGCGGAACGAATAAAAGTTTCTTCATTATCAAAAATAAAGTCTGATTCACCTTGGTAGTTTAGCTGAAAGAAACAAGATCACCTTGCAAGTCCACTTATGAAAAATTTTTGCTTTGGGGCAGCTGAATGACTTGACCCGTACCTTCTCTCCCCCTTCATGGATAGCAGTTTCTATTAAGTGATTAAGTCAACTGGAAAGGAAAGGTCTAAGAACAAGATGATCACATGGTTTGAAAGGTTTTAATCTAATCTACCCAGGGAAGCGAAGCAGGAATTTAGGGTGTTTAATTACATTTCCATCTATGACTGCAAAGATATTTTAGGGATTGTATTTTATGTCTCTTCATCTTTGTGTAAGTCCCATAATTTTTCTGAGTCTATTTTCATCCCAGGTACTGTTTTTGAGCACAGAAGCTCATAAGTAGACATAACTTTTCCCTTTAAGCCTCTGATGGAGACAACCTGGATTTGAAAGAGATTGATGGACCCAGGGAACTGAATCTTGCTTCTCAGTTTTTTCATGTTTGGGGGCTATAAATGTTTTCTCTGCACCAGCAGCTCAGACTGGTGTTCTTTTTTTAAATAGAAAATCTTCCTGACAAGGCAACTTTCTTCCCATCCTTTTCCAAAATTTCCACTGATCAGTTGGTATTCCTCAAAAACAAATCTGCAATTTTCTTCAGGCAAAAATGCAAAATACAGACTCTATGATGGCAAGATGAAGTCACTGACTATGTGGGGAAAAGTCTGTCGCTTCTTCATCTAGTTAAAGTCTACTCATCCTTCAAGCCCCAACTCAAGTCTTACTTCCAATGACTCCAGCTGACACTGATCTCTCTTCTCTCTAACCTCCTCTTGCACCTTGAGTGATAGATTCTTAAGAGGTGGAAAGGGAGGTGGGGCAGCTAGGTGGAGCATTGAGTAGAGCACCAGCCCTGGAGTAGGGATGACCTGAGTTCAAATGTGACCTCAGACACTTGACACACTAACTGTGTGACCTTGGGCAAGTCACTTAACCCCAATTGCCCTGCCTTCCCCCCTCCAAGAAAAAAAAGAAAGGAAAAAAAAGAGGCTCAACTCCTACTCAAAAACTTAATCCTATTATGTGGCCATAGATATTCCCTAAAGGACAAAGAGGAAACAGGATATTGGGATGGAGGTATCTGCCTTTGGGGAGAAGGGAGGAACAAAGGCCTGGACTAATGGATGCTGTCTGTCATGGAGTTATCTATCCCACTTTGGAAAGTTCCTGCCATTCTTCAAGAAGAAAATGTCCTTATGAGTCACAGTTTCCCCTGGAGTCTAGGCTATTCTAATTGAAATCTGATCTCTCCTGGTGATACAAGTAGGTTTCCAGAGCAGGACTTGGGAGTTTGGGTTTTCTCCAGGGTAACATGATGTATTAGAAAGAGCACTGGGCCTAAAGTCAGGGCATATGGATTTCTATCCTGTCTCTCATTCTTAATAACTGTGTGATCAATTGTAGGCAAAGCATGACCTCACTGAGCCTCAATTGTGTGTGAAATGGGAGGGTAACAATACTTGTACTACCTACCTTATAAAGGCTGCTGTGGGAAAAGTGCTTTATTGAAAGTTAATGCTGATGCTGAGTAAAGTGGGCAGAACCAGGAGAACGTCGTACCCAGTAACAGCAACATTGTGCAATGACCAGCTTTGATGACTTAGCTCTTCTCAGCAATGCAATGATCTAAGACAATTCCAAAAGACTCATGATGGAAAACGCTATCCACATCCAGAGAAATAACTATGGAGTCTGAATGCAGATCGAAGCACACTGTTTTCTTTCTATTTATTTGTTTTTTTCTTTCTTGTGGTTTCCCCCTTTTGTTCTGATTCTTCTTTCACAACATGACTAATGTGGAAATATGTTTAATATGATTGTACATGTACAGCCTATATCAGATCGCATGCTGTCTTGGGGAGGGGAGTGGAGAGGAAGGGAGAAAAATTTAGAACTCAAAATCTTATAAAAGTGAATGTTGAAAACTAAAAATAAATAAGTAAATTATTTTTAAGTTAATGTCATGTAAATATAAGTTGTTATTATTATAGAGGCATTCTCTGGAGATCCCAGAATGACCCTCAACTATCTTTCATGACAGCCTAGCTTCCAGGTTGTCAAAGTCAAATCAGGATAACCTTTTTCAAGGAAGGTTGCAAAAAGCTTTCTATGTTCTTCCCTCTGTGATTATCTCTAATTTCTCCTGCAAATATTGTCTTTGTCCACAGTTGTTTGCATGTTGTCATCACTGCAGGACCGTGAATTCCTTGAGACTGAGGACTACTGTTGCATCTTTGTATCCCCCAGCACTTGCCACAGTGCTTGGAATATAGTAGATGCTCGATAAATGTCTGTTGACTTGACTTATTGATTCTAAAGGAAACAAAAGCCACTAGCTTCCTTGTCCCTAGGCCTAAGTAAATGGAAGAAAGTAATGCCACTTGAGGCTGTTAAGTTTGAGAAGCCACTGGGATTCCCCCTGGTGTCTGCCTGGCTAGCCCCAAAGGCCCCCACAATTCCCCCAAGTGACTAGAAAGAGGACTGTATTAAGACAAGGAGAACCTCTCCCCAGGGTACTTACATAAATAAGTCCTGAAAAGTATCTCTCCCTCAGGTTATGTAACACAGATGCTTCATTGAGGCAGGTCAACTCTGCCATGTCTTCCACTTTGGAGAATTTGGGTGGATTCATCTTCTGGATGTCATCTTTGCCAACTGTGATTTTCTTGCCGTTTTCAGCCAGCTCCACAACTACTTCATCCCCTTTCTCCTCTTTGATGCTTGCAGCTTCGAAGCCCTGCTTCTCTGAAGGGACCCATACTAGTCTTTTGGCTGTCCAGTCAGCCTGGGCCACTGGGCTATTGATGAAGTTTTTGTCCACGAAGAGGAACTTCTCGTCATCACTGAGCTGACTTTTTTGTGCCATGGTGTCTCAGTGATCACCTGGAAAACAAGCCAAATGTGGTCTGAATCAGTCTGGGATGACATGTGAT
>CM053624.1:248386183-248400384 GCA_028646595.1 Phalanger gymnotis | reverse complement strand
CCCCCCCCCCCCCCCCCCCCCCCGCCGCAATGCTCAATGCAGTGGTTGATTTGTAAGTAATTGGATAAAGGGAGAAGGGGAGGCTGGGCAAATATGATCTTACTATAGCTTCAAATCGGATAGTATTAGAAGCCAAGGAATGAAGAGTGGGGAGTAAACAGTCATAAGGTCATAAGAACATAGGGACTTTAGAGGACATTTAGTGTATCCCTCTTGCTTTAAAGAAAAGGAAATAGGGTCAGGACAACTAAGTGACAATTATCATAGGCCTTTAAGTGTCAAATGGAGGATTCAAATCCAGTTCTATTGCCTCTTTCCACTGTACCGTGCTGTGTTAGACGGCATGGAGAAGGCAAGGTCTCTGCCTTCCACAGGACCACAAGATTGTAAATTTAGAGTTGGGAAGAAACTTATGGGTCATCTAGTCCAACCCTTTTATGTTATACTTAGGACATGGATGCAAAAGTGTAAGAGTTTGGCTGAGAAGAAAAGCAAGAGAACTTGTGGGGATGGTAGGGTCTAGGAAAGACTTAAGGGTTGGGTGAAATGGACATGTTTCTTTTTTTGTGTTCAACTTTTTATTTAATAAAATGTAGTTACTAATTATGTGGAAATAAATAAATAGTACAAACATGAAATAAACACTTCATGTGCATGTGGAATCCTCTCAAAAAATTATTCTTGGGTTAATTCATAAAATCTGACAAATTCAAAAGTGCAGAAATTATACACGCTATAAAATATTACAAAACTATGAAAATTACTAAATATAAAAAATCCACATAGCTATTTTTCAGCAAATCAGAGCACATCAAGAAAATAGATTTTTTAACTATAATATCAACTACCAGAACTGATGAAAGTAATTTTCCCACATTGTAATAGATTTATTTGATCATAGAAACTTCTTTCTATGATCCACAATCATTTAGGAATTTCTCTTTTGGCTGCCATTTTTTAAAATCACTTTCTTTATTAATGGCAAGACCAGTACACTTTCTTCAAGGCAGATAAATCCAAGGCTTGTTATCATTGCCTAAGACAAAACTTTTGAAAGTCTTGTGACAAAGCTACTGGTGATAATATCCTTTACACATATGACCTCAAAAGAGCAAGGACATTTTCCTTGTTGGACAGAAATTAGCACTGCTAGTCACCAACATCATCAGGGTGCCAGCATCAGCCTTGATGAAGTCAGTGATCCTGTCAATTCTTTTAAATTAATTTATTTTGACACGTCCCATTTTAGAGTTAGGTAATTGAGACCCAGAGAAATAAACCAAGTTTTTCAAGGCTGAACAGGTAAGGACAGGTAAGGTCCATTGACTCTAAATCCAATATTTTTTCCATTGTGCTACGCTGTCACAAATGTAGAAAAGGTGATAGAATATTAATAGAAACAAGATATAAGATATGCCATAACAACATTGTCAGTAAGAAGATGCTTTTTGATCCAAATAGAATATGTTAAAACTGATTTTTTTCAGTTGGGATCATTCTTTTTTATTCAAGACTGTCCCTTCTGGTTGCCTAACATTCTGGAATTCTTCATAGCTCTGATAGTTTTCCAACATTCATTATTAGAAATAATAATTTGTATAAATATCTTTTGTTAAACTTACTGGAATTTTCCTTCTCTTCCCCTCTCCCATGAAATTAATTTATAAAGAAAACTACTGTTCTCCCAGAAAGATGTATTTTTTTAATTGATGTAAAAAACAAAACAAAAAATGAGAATGTAAAACGTAACATTAAATGTAAAAAATGAGAAATTTTTTCTTCCCCATGTTCAATCTTTTAGTTTTAGAAGAGGAATAAATAAGATGAAAGTTATGGAATCACAGAATTTTAGACAAAAGGGACTGCCATTTACCCAACCCACACTTGAAAGGGATCTCCATTATAATCTGACAGGTATGTGGTTGTCCAGCCTCTATGTGATGACCTCCAGTGAGGGAAAACTTTCCACCTAGGAGAACTATTCCATTTCTGGACAATTCTAATTGTTGGAGAGTTTTTCAGGACTTCAAGGCTAAATTTGCCTCTTTGTAACTTGCACCCATTGTTCTATGGTTTAAGGACAAAACAATTCAAATCCCTTTTTCTTGTTAACAGCCTTGAAGACAGCTGTCATATCCATAGGAGTTTATCCTTTGGTAACCAAATCAAGAAATGATCACAGATTCAATGACCTACTCTAAGTAGCTAATTGCCAAATTTATATTTCTACCCTAGACTCATCATCTTCTATCCCACATCTCCATTTGGATGTCCCTTCAGCATCTCAAGCCCAACATTTCCAAAAGAAAACCCATTATCATTTACCCTAAACCCATTGCTTCTCCAAATGTCTTTATTCCTATTGAGGGCATGACTCTCTTTCTAGTCATCCAGGTTTACAACTGCAGAGTTATCATTGACTCTTTCTCTCCTTATTCAATCAGTTGCTAAATCTCATAAATTTTACCTCCACACTACCTCTCACACCTATGCCTTTCTCTCTTGTCTATTTTTAGAACCACCACCCAGTTCAGGCCCTCATCACCTCTCACTAAGGCTATTAGAATAGCCTCTAAATTAGACTCTCAGCCTTCTGCTTCTCTTTTCTTTAATCCACCCACTACACAGTTTCCAAAATAATTTGCCTAAAAGGATCAATATATACAAAAAATATTAATAGCAACTCTTTCTTGTGATAGCAAAGAATTAGAAACCTAGGAGATATCCATCAATTGGGGGATGGCTAAACAAGTTATGGTATATGAATATGATGCAACATGCTATCCATCTCCATAAAGACAGCTGATGGATTCAAAGTGCAGAATAACGCATATTTTCTTCTCTTTCTCTTTCTTTTTTTTTAGGACATGGCTAATGCAGGAATTTGTTTTGCATGTTTTACATATTTATAATGGCTTTGTTTTTCTTGCCTTCTCAACAGGAGGGGGAGATGGAGAGAGAGAGAGAGCATTTGGAGCTGAAAATAGAATAAAAATGAATTTAAAAAATAAAGAACAAAACAAATAATAATCTTCCTAAAGCATAAGACTGACCCTGCTCAACAATCTTCCGTGACTTTCTATTGCTTCTATGATAATAAAATAAACATCCCTCAATTTGACATTTAAAGCCCTTCACCATCTGGCTCCCGCCTACCTTTTCAGGCTCATTCTCCATTAATCTCCTTCACACACTCTACATCTGGCCTACTTTTTGTTTGGCATTCCATTTCTGGCCTTTCTGTCTTTATATAAACATGCCTGGAATGCACTTCATCTTCATCTCCACCCCCCTAGGAGTCCTAGTTTATGTCAAGGCTCAGCCCAGTTGCCATTTTCTAATGGAAGTCTTTCCTGATTCTTCTAGCTGTTTGTACTCCCTCCCTCCTCAAATTGTCATCTACACATGTGTTTACACATAGAATATAAGCTCCTCGAGGGCAAGGACTGTTTCTCTTTAATCTTTGTATTTCTATGGTCTAACACAGCACCTTGTACCTAATAGACACTTAATAAATGACCATTAGGATGGATTGGATTTCAACTACCTGCTGGACATTTCAACAGAGATGTCTTCCTGTCACCTCAAACTCTGCATGTCAAAAACTGAACTTACCATCTTTCTCCCCAAACACCCACCTCCTCTGAATCCATTTCTACTAATGGCAAAACGATTCTTCCACTGGAGATCAAGCTCTGAGGGTCATTTTTGGATTTTCCTCTTGCCTCACCTCCATATCCAATTAGCTGCCAAATCCTACTAACTCCATTTCCACATTTCTTACATTTGTGCCTCTCTCTCCCCCCTTTTCCATTCATCCTCACTTCAACCACTCTAATTATCTAATTATCTCTCACCTAGATTTTGTCATAGCTTTCTATGTGGACTCCCTACCTCCAGTCTTTTTCCTTTCCAATTTGCCCATCATACCTCTGACAAAGTAATCTTCCTAATTCAAAGAATTAGGAACACACCATTCTTGTGTTCATGACATTCAAGGCTTTCTATAATCTGGCTGCAATATACTTTTTCATCCTTATTTCTTACTACTGCCCTTCACAAATTATATATTCCAGTCAAGTAAGTGCACTCAACATTCTCTGATTTCATCTGCCCTTCATACCTTTGTGCACAATGTCCCCTATGCCTGGGACAGTATTCTCTAAAATCTTAGCTGTCTGAATTTCTTCCCTTCTTTCAAAGCCCTATCTATGTCCAACTTCTTTCACAAAACTTTTTTCAGTCCTTCAACTATGAGAGTTTTCTTTCTTCTCAAACATCTCAGAACACTCTCTGTTTAGGCCACCCCTATACATGTGTCTTATGATCTGTATGTTAGTTATTTGTATATTTGTCATATCTCCCGTTAGCAATTATAAGCTTTATTGTAGGGACTACATCTTATTTCATGTCTGAAATAAAAAAGTTTTGAAGATGTATGATTTGTATTACACAGAGCAGGTGCTTAAGAAATGTTCTTTGAATTGACTTGAATCTTAAACATATCTTTATATTGGGGATTGGTTTTTTTCTGTCCTAGACCCCTTTTGTAGTCTGGTGAAACCTATGGACATCTTAGAATAATGTTTGTAAATAATTGAAGGAAATGCTCAATTTCAGTTGGAAGTTAGTGAAAATAAAGATGTAATTTTTTTCCTATCTAAAGTCACAAACCCCCTGAAATCCTTTCATTGACCCCTTAGATGTCTGTGGTTCCCATATTAAGAACCCCTGCCTTAGAGGATATTTTACTTTATCTAACAACCTAATAACAAATTCCACAGGCTGTTTAGTGATCATGCTGCCTGCTACAGAGGATGCGAAGAACTATAAAATATGTCTCTACCCTCAAAGAAAGTCAAAAGTTTAGTTGTAAAGGTTAAAAAAAAAACTGTCCTCCTTTGCTAGATCTATCCCTCCCCTTAAACATGAATGTCTCTCAAGACACTGCCCTGAGTCTCTTCTCTCTGTACACTTTCCCCCTTCATGAGCTCATCTGCTCTCATAGATTCAATTACTTTCTCTGACTGCCAAGTGTGTGTATCCAGACTTCATCTCTTATCAGAATTGCAGTCTTGCATCTCCAACCACCAGTGCTACTGCTTGTGTCCATTGCCACAATTTCCACCAGGGTGTCCATCAGTATCTAAACTCAACATGTTCAAAACAGAACCCATCATCTTCCCTAAATCCTTCCCTCCTCCAAACTTCCCTTTCTGTTTCTGTTGAAGGCACCAATAATCACTCAAGGTCATAATCTTTCTGAGACTACTGATCTCTGATAAGTAAGTTTTCCAAGAGAAAACTAATGATCCTTCCCCCACAAATCCATCCCTTTTCCAAATGTCCCTATTTCTGTTCAGGGTACCACCATATTTATAGTTATCTGAATTTGAAAACTCAGTTATCCTTAACTCTTCCCCTCCTTCGCCACCACCCCACACCCAATCAATTGTCAAATCTTGTTCCTTCCTCCACAACATGTCTAAAATCTATAGTTGGATTCATCCTATCTCTAGTCCCCTAGTCACCAGTCTACTTCAGGCCCTCATCAACTTTTCTAGATTGCTTTAACAGTCTCTTTAACTGGTCTCCCTGCTTCCTCTCTCTCCAATTCATTTTCCACACATCTGCCAAACTAATCTTCTCACACTGCTTTGTATTGTTAATTATCTTCCTCCACTGATATGACTAGGAGTGTGCTGGTAAATGTTTAACAGCCAGTAATCTGGGAGAAAAAAAAATGTACCCACAATATCATTAAGTTTAATCTTCGTTATTAACATTTTATCTATCACTTTCTTAATTCTAGACAATCAACAAAATAAATCAAGCTCCAATTTACAACATTTGCCAATTTCCAAGGTGTAAATGCTCACACTGAAAATTTAATAATTAGCTCTTGCCATTTGGTACAAGCTGGCTCCAACACATCACTGGATATGAACCATGCCAATCACTGTCTTAAAAACACTAAGACACTCCCTATTTCCTTCAGGATAGAATATAAGTGCCTTGGCTTCCTGTTTAAGCATACTCAAAATCTGACTCCAACCTACCTTTTCAGTCTTATTTTATATAGCGTGTCTCAAAGGTCTTACAGTGCCTTTAAATAATTTAAAACTACCAAGACCTTTGGGACACTCCACTAGCACTCCACATTTTGGACCGCTATCTGGTCCTTGAATTCTAGATTTCCCATCCCCTCTGCCATGCACTCGCTGTCTAGAGAGGCAACACCCTGTAGTGGAAAGAATGCTGACCTTAGAATCACATAACCCTGGGTTTAACAACAAAAACTAGCATTCATATAGCGCTTACTATGTGCCAGGGACTGTGCTAAGCACTTGACAAATATCATCTCATTTGTTCCTCACACCAACCCTGGGAGGGAGTTACTATTGCTGTCTCCATTGTGCAGATGGGGAAACTGAGGCAAGCAGAGGTCAGAAGAAGTGATACAAGGACACTCTCAAGGTCTCCCTGAGGAAATGATTGGGTGACATGAGAGACGCTGGTAAAGGACCGCCCGGCACGGTGTGCCTGCATCAAAGAAGGCAGCAAAGCAGAAATGCAGTAGCTCAAAGGAAACATGAGACACGCAAATTTAGAGGCATCTTCACTCCAAATGTTCATGTGGGCTATTTGTGCCTGACCTGTGGTAGAGCTTTCCAAGCTCATATTGGACTGATCAGCCACAGTCAGATACACTATATCTTGACTCCAACATAGTGATGTCATTTTGGTCCTCTTTGAGAATGAAGGACAACAACCACTTCTAGTCACATAGTAGATAATTAGTAAATGTTTATGGAAAGAACCTCAGATGTGGTGCCAGAGAACCTGGGTTCCAGTTCTGGTTGGGCCATTTGGACAAAGGCCTTTGGGTCTTGGCTTTCTCATCTCTAAAATGAGACAGTTGCACAAAATGATCTCTGTGGTTCCTTTCTGATCCTATGAATTGAGTTAAATTGAATGTTAAAGCAAGAAAGGATCTTGGAGATAACTTAGTCATTGAATCTTAGAACTTTAGAGCAAAGACACCTCAGAAGTGATCTGCACTGTGCTTGGTACACAGTAAGCACTATGTAAGTATTATTTATTTATATTATTGTTATTGTTAATATCATCTGGTCAAATCCTTTCATTTTATAAATTAGGAAACCAAAGTCCAGAGAAATGGAATTATCTAATTCAAGGAAATAGAGCTGGTCAGTGGCAGAACCAAGATTCAAACCCTAGTGTTCTGATTTTCAAATCCAGTGTTCCTTCCATTACATCATCCTCCTGTCCTTGTTCTATCAATCAGTCAAAAAGAAGTTCTTAAGCACTTACTCTGTGCTTGGCAGTATACTAGCTCTAGAGCAGAAAGAAGAAAAAAAGGTGATTAACACAAGGCATCACAACTATTGGTGCCAGATAAGAAGCACTACATGGATTCAAAAGGTGGAGAAATCATTTTAGTCTTGGGGTGATCAAGGCTTTACGATAGGATTTGAATACAATAGAATTTGAATTAGTCCTTGTAGGGTGGAGAAGATTTCGATGGATAGAGGGAAGGAAGACAGGCATTCTGAATGGAAATGCAAGGAGCAAAAGATGTTTGGGGGATAATGAGTAGGACAGGCATCTTTCAGGTACTGAGGACAGATGTAGGGTTGAGAGTACTGGCTTTTCACGTACAAATTGGATTTATTCCAGAAGAAAATTTTTTGGGACTGTAATTGTGGGAGGCAGAGCCTCTTCTGCCAACATATTCCAAATCCATATCTTCTCTTCTGAGAATGGTCATCCAGAATGAGAATGTGTGACAATCAAGATATATTATATTCATATAATGAATATTCATTAATAATAATAATAATCATATTCATGATTTAGCAAGAACTATTCCTGGGGCTATTTGTGAAGTTGGAATGAAGAATTTGGCCTGATCTGTGAGAAGTTATTCTTATCACAAAAGTCAGTGTCCATCTGTGTCCCCCATATACAACTGGAAATAAAGTGGGTGCCAATAGATTGAGGATGTGATACATGAACACAAGGGAATGTCATTGGCAATGTTAGAAAGGACAAATTCAGAGAAACAGAGATATATATGATTTGTTGGGCATGGTAGTACATGCCTATGATCCTTGCTACTACTGAAGGAGACTGAGGCTAATGGGTCACTTAAGTTTGGGAATTCTGAATTGCAGTAGACTAAGTCAATGGGGTATCTGGTATCAATATGGTGAGCCTCTGAGAATGGGGGTGGGGCAGGGGGCAGCACCTGGCTGCCTAAGGAGAGTCTAATTAGTCCTGATTGGGAAGGGAGGCCAATGATCCCAGGACAATCAGCAGTGGGATTGGGCCTATGAGTGGACGTTGCACTTTCAATGTGGGTGAGATAGGGAAACCTGGTCTCAAAATTAAAAAAAAAAAGGAATTGTATAAACTGTTGTAGAGTGAAGACAGCAGATGTCAACAATACATACAGTAAGTAGAGTAATATAAAAAAAATGATACTAAAAGGCAACTGATCTCAGATTGGAGGAATTGAGCAATATTGGTTTCAGAGAGCACATGACCACCTTCTTGGTAGAGTTAGAGGACCATAGGTGCTGAATCCTGCATACACTATCATTCACGAGGTCAATTTATTTTGCTTAACTGTTTTTGTTTGTGACAATGGATGGTTCTATGGGGAAGGTGAATATTAGGAAACATCTACGGTATTTAAAAAAAATTTTTTTAAATCAATGTCTGCTTTTCCACACTGGCTTTCTTGATGGGCTGGAGTCCTTACCAAAGAGACAGACTAAATCAGTCTTATCATAAATCATTCCACTGAGCTACTACAGTCTTCTAAAAGAACTCCTAAAATGGGAAACTGATTTAGAGCTACAGAATCTGACTTTGCTTTGCAGAACAAATGGAAAAGATAAATAATGTTCATCCCAATGATAAACTTTATTCTTTTTCAGGAGGGGGAAACAAATATTATTTTGTTCTTTGGAGGAGCTAGCCTGCTTAGGAGAGGGGAAGTGTGATTCCCAAACATTGACTCAGAAAAGAGAGAAATTGATGAATCACTCTATGAATCTTAGTATTTCTCCTCCTCTCTTTTCTGTGCGTAACAGGGAAAGATGAAGACTATCAGCAAGAAACATACATCATCTAATATTGAGTGATAACGTTCAGGTTAATTTCCTAAATATTTCCTTAGGAGGTCATAGGCTCAGAGCTTTAGATCTCGAAGGGACCATCTAGTCTGGCTCCGCATTTCACAGAGAAGGGAACTGAGACCTAGAGAGGTTAAGTGATCTGCCAGAGGTCACACAGAAACTAAGTGGCAGAAGCAGGATTTTCATCTATGTCTTCCAGCATTCTTTTCAAACTCCATTTTGCCCCTTCTCCCATTTCATCATAAATAATAAAAGGAAACATTTGTATAAGGGAAGCTAGGGGGTGCAGTGGAGTCAGGAAGACCTAAGTTCAAAGTGAGCCTCAAACACTAGCTGTATGACCGTGGGCAAGTCACTTCACCCAGTTTGCCTCAGTTTCCTCATCTGTAAAATGAGCTGGAGAAGGAAATGGCAAACCACTATAATATCTTTGCCAAGAAATGGGATCACTAAAAATTGGACATGATTGGGCAGCTAGGTGGCGCAGTGAGTAGAGCACTGGCCCTGGAGTCAGGAGGACCTGAGTTCAAATGCAGCATCAGACACTTGACACACTTACTAGCTGTGTGACCTTGGGCAAGTCACTTAACCCCAATTGCCCTGCCCCCCCCAAAAAAAACCCAAAAAAATTGGACATGATTGAGACGACTGAACAATAATAACAGCATTTATATAACACTTTACAGAGCACATTGCTAAAACAACCCTGTGAGATGTGTTAATAGGTGCTATTAATCCCATTTTATAGATAGGGAAACTGAACCTCAGAGAAATGATTCAACTGATATTTAAGTAGCCCTTTAAAATTTACATAGCCTTTTATATATATACATATATACATATATATAATTTCATTTGAGCTTCATAAGAGCACAGTGAGATAGAAAACCAAGGTCATACAGCCAGAAAGTAGCAATGTTGGAATTTGAACAAAGGTCTTCCTGACTCCAAGTCTGGGATTCTATCTACAATTCTATTGTCTCTCAAGTTTAAAAAAAAAAACAAACAAACAGCTTAGAGTCAGGATTTAAACCCACATCTGCATCCAAGACCAAGGCTCTTCCCATTACACTATACTATTTTTCCTATATGTTGATCCTTTGTTGTAAGCAATGCAAATGTTTCATTATCTCTCTGTCTATTTGTGCTCTTAAGTTTTCTGCACTTCTTTAAATCTGTCTGCATTTATGTCATTGGTCCCCAATTACAAGCTCAGAAGAAAAAGACCACATCTGTCCGATTCATTCTGTATAACCCAAAAGATGCAGAGATGGAGTTTGGTTTGTCTCCCCACCCCTCACCTTCCCAACCTATACATATCCCTGTCCAAACCCTCTGAAAATGCATAATTGGCCCCGATGATATAATGAAGAGCTAATGGAATAATTTTCACTGAAGGGAATACCTACAATGCAGACAACTTTCCATAAACCACAGACTGGTGAAAAAAAATTAATGACAGAAATAAGGACCCAGGAGTTGTTGCCAGAAACCTGTTCTAATCCAACCCCTACAAGCAAAAACTGAGATCAACCCCAAAGAATTCATTGCTCTCCAAAAAAGGAGAGAGAGAAACCAACTTTACTTGGTGAGGAGCATTGCTTTCCATTTCTCTGATATTCTGCACAGTTATGATGTGCTAATTCCACTTTGATCAAAGAAGACCAGGAGTAGCAGAAGAGAATCAAAATTTCAGAAAACTTTAGAGACCGGTAGTGTTTCAGTATGGATGGGGACTAGACTTGAGATTTTTTTTTAGCATAGAAAACCCCTGGATGGGGCCCTCCCTCTACTGATACAAGTTGGCACCTTCTCTGTAAGTCATAATCTTAAAAAGTTGTCTAGACCACTGAGAGATTCAGTGACTTACTCAGGTCATACAGCCAATATGAACTAAAGGTAGGCCTTCATCCCAGGTCATCTTAGATCCAAGGCCAGACTGCCTCACAGTATATCAGTGACATCAATATAATTTACTAATGAAGAATTCTAGCTTCAAAATACAACTTTCATTATCAATTCAACTTTTGACTCTTTCTGGAAGGTATTGCATCTGTAGCCTCATGTCTCCTCACCCACTGGACCAAGAGGAGGAAGAGGCACTTTGTTCTTCTTCACTCTCATTACAAAAGTTCTATTCCCATCAACACTGAGCAACTTCTCTTCCTTCAATGGCTGCTCCATTCAACCAGAGCCTTCTTTCTGTAATCTTCAAGTTTCTACGTCAGTCTCCTTCCATTCTCCAGAAGTCCAATACCTGACTTACCCCTAAGCACTGCCCATATCCTTAGGGTCTTCAATCTATACGTGTTAATGTGCCCTTAAAATCCTTGGCCTCCCAGTTGATCAAGCGCTTCAGTTTCCACGATCTCCATCTTCATTCCGCCTCAGTGACACATGGGGATGTCTCACCCCTGATCTTACCATCGTCCATAATTGTTTATCCTCTATGATCCAGAACTCTGACCTTCTTCCAACAGATGACAACTTCCATCCTCATCCTCCCTCTGCCTCATTCCTCCTAATCCTATTCTTAATACCCACTACAACTTCTACCCATCATTGTTCTTCCAATTGCTGATGCTCTGACTTAATTTTCTTCCCAAAAACTTTGACCCTGAATTTGACTAGTTCAGCTCTACACTATTCTCTACATTTGAATGTTTATTCGTCCACCTATACAATTCTCCACTCATGCTTCGCCGATCTCATCTCTGTATTAGCCCATTATCTATCTACTCTTAATCATGTGCTACTGAATAGCACTAGATATATAGAAATAACACATTATCCATTGATTGGGCCCACTACAAATTTGTGTTAATTAATCTCCACCAGGCCATCACTGCTACATGTCAATCTTTTTTTTTTTTATTCTTCTCCCATTTATTTTATCACACTCTCTAAGTGGCTGTTAACAATATTCTCTTCTCTCCTCAAGTCCCCTGTATCATCCCTACCTCCTCTTTTCAGCAGAGGCCCTGCCTTCCACACCTTACTGAGACAACTGGGACCATTCAACATGAGCTCCATCCTCTCCCCTGTTCCACAACTAAGGACTAAACTGTCCCCCATTCTCTTCTTTGCTCTAATCTCAGCAGAAGAGGTTGCCCCTGCCTCTTTTTTCAAGGCCAACTATCCTACTTGGATTACTGATCTCTCCCCCACTCTTTTTTCCAGGACCTTGTTCCTTAACGAATACAACCCAAACTTATTAGAATGTAATTGGGAAATATTTAAAGAAAGAAATAAAAATACAATAAAACATAGATAGCATTACATTTTAAAATGAAATCAATATGCAGACACCCTTAAAATTTGTGGCCCTAATTTCTACTTGAGTTGGATGCCACTGACTTAAATCATTCCTCTCTCTCTCTCATCTTCAGCCTTTCATTAAGTACAAACTCATCCATCATTGCCTACAAATATGCCCTATTCTTAAAAAAAAGCTTCACTTCACCCTTCCATCCCCTCAAGCAATCATCTTTTACCTCTTCAATTTCACAACCAAACTCCCAGATAAGGTTATCAATAGTCATTGCCCCCAGCTCTTCAACTCCCACTTACTCCTCAAATATTCCAAACTAGCTTCTGACCCCATGACTAGTCACTGAAGCTGTTGTCTCCAAGGTTATCTCCTAACTACTGACGCCTGAGATCTTTTCTCAGTCTCCAACCTTCTGGATTTCTCTACAGGTTCTGATTTTGTCAACTACCCCCCTCCTGCCACATAGTCTTTCTTCCCTTGGCTTCAATGTTAGGTGAATAGGGCTTTGCCCCAGTGAACTTCGCACAGGGGAAAGGGAGTATGCTCTCTCTCCCTGTGGTGATCAACATTCTCATCCTTGCCCTGGCACCTTGATTCAGACTGCTCTAGAGTAGGGCTTAAACTTTTTCCTTTTTAAACTTTTTAAGCGCTTCTTAAACTGTGGGTCTAGACTGTGTGGGGTTGAGACTCATAGTTTAAGAAATGATACTCTAGAGGTCAAAGGCATAACTACCCCCCACCTCAACCCATTGTCATTTCCCACTTGACTCCAAAAGGGATGAAATTTCAAAAGTTAAGTGGGCCCCCTCCCTTCTGTGCCCATGGGCAGCACCCCACTCCCACTAACTAAAAAACAAACTGGATTTATCCCAGGCACAGTTTCAGCTCAAATTGAATTTAAGCCATTGCCATTTCAGTTCATTAAGGCCAGCATCGCATCATTTGTGACACTACTTTCCTGACTCTCCTTTTACATGTTGGTCAGGCTTCTATTCTGTCCCCTTTGTTAGATTATCATCCATTAGAAAATGCTATCCACAGCTGGAGAAAGAAATGTAGAGTCTGAATGCAGATCGAAGCATACTATTCTCTCTCTCTTTTTTTTGGGGGGGGGGGGTTTCTTTCTCATGGTTTTCTTTACAACATGACTAATGTAAATGGCTTGTACATATGTTTAATGTGATTGTACGTGTAAGGTCTATAGCAGACAGAGTACACACCATTTGGGCGAGAGGGAGGGGAAAGAGGGAGAAAAAATTAAAACTCAAAATCTTATAAAAGTGAGTGTTGAAAACTAAAAATAAATAAATATTTTTTTTAAAAAAAAAGATTATCATCCATCAACCTGACCCTTAAGTGTGGGTGTTCCCCAAGGTGTGTCCTGACCTCTTCTTACTCTATCTACATTCTCTCTTAGTGATCTCATTTGCTACCCTGGGCCCAATGATCATCTCTATGGAGCCTATTTGCCATCCTATATATCCATAAACTCTAGTCTTCATTACCATACCTGCTAGACATCTGCACACGCCTAGGTTATACAAAATGAAACTCATTATCTTCTCCCTTAAGTCTACTCTTCTCCCAAGCTTCCTGTTTCTGTTGAGTCACTGTGCCAGTAAAGGCAAAATGGGCTTAGTTTAACGGGTGCCCTTGAGGAGTTTGGCTTTTGTTTACGGTGAAAGTACTTTCACCTGTTAAATGCTAAGCCCCAGGCCCAAAGCCCTGTCAGGTGTGAAACCTGTGTGGGCATAGATTAAGGA
>CM053624.1:248355724-248385683 GCA_028646595.1 Phalanger gymnotis | reverse complement strand
GTTCGCTAATTTGTTGCTCTGGGCCCTGAATAAATTTTTTGATGCCTTCTGTTTGGAGAATTCTGTATACCCAATGATTTCGAACCATTCAGATATTTATATGATCCTTTTTGAGATCATAAATTCGGCCTTACTACTACAGTCACTAGTGGTTATGTCTTATCAATTTGACCTTCACATCTCTCACATCCAGCCCCTTCTTTCGACTCAAAAGGCCATTTACACTAGTTCAGAGCCTTAATGAACTATTGCAATAGTTTCCTAATTGGTCTTTATATGCAGTCTCTCCTCTCTCCAATCCACCCTTCACCTAGCTGCTAAAATAATCTTCCAAAGGCACAAGTCTGATTATGTAACCTACCTACTCAAAAACCTTCAGTGGCTCCCTATACCTCTAAAACAAAGAACAAATTCTTCAGCCTGGTGTTTCAAGACCTGTGTAATCTGGCTCCAATGTACCTTCCCAGATTTAGTTCACATCACTCCCACTCCACACACTCTAGGTTTCAGTTACCCTGCACAATTAGCTAGCGTGCAAACTCGGTATTCTGCCTCCTTCATCTCACATTCCTGTCCCACCATGCCTGGAGAAGACTCTTCATCACTGTCTCTTAACAGACTTCCTACAAGAAGCTTTTTCATTCTCCACAGTTGCTAGTGTTTTCTCACTTCTCTAATTACCATGCATTTACTCGCCCATTGTATCCCTTGGATAGAATGTAAGTACCTAAATAACAGGAATAAAATTTCTTTCTCTCTTTATATCCCCAGGCATAACACAGTGCTTTTGCATAATAGGAGTTTAACAAATGTTTGTTAACTGAACTAATTCCAATCCTCCTCTTCACAGAAAAAGATAGGAACAGGGGAGTTGTGAGGCTCAAATGAGATAACGGATATATTATTATATTATATATGGGTATATTATTATATTATATTATATTGTATCGTATCATGTCTATAATATAATATCATATCATATTATATATTACATATTATTATTATTATTTATTACTAGCTTCCCGTCTATTGATGACATAATTCCCTGAGGTTTCTACTGCCCTCCTGTGGAGCTCCAGCAATGTTTGCAGAGCCACAAGAGGGTATGCTGGTAAAAGTTTAACTGGGCAATCCAGAAAAAAAAAAAGAAAGAAACGTACATGCAATCAAGTTTAATCTGCATTATTTACACGTTCTTAAATCTCGACGATTGATAAAACAATAAATCAAGCTCTGATTTGGAGAGATGATTGATATTTGAGGTGTAAGTGCTCATACTGAAAAATTTAACAATGGGCTCTCTCAAGTCAGAGCTGGCTCCAACACACCCCTGCACAAGAAGGCTCTTTAAGCGCTCAACTTTCACAAGCTGAAAGAAACAATGAAATAGAAACAAGGGAGTCAGAGGACCTGGGTTCATATTCTGTCTCTGATGTGTATTACCTGTGTGACCTCTGGCAAGTCACTAATTTCCATGGCCCTCAGATTCCCATCTATAAAATGAAAGTCACGGACTAGATGTCCTTGGAGGTCCTTTTGGGAACATATGTATATGTATGTGTGTATGTGTATGTATATGTATATATGTATTATGTGCACATAAAATACACACATATTTTTGATACTGTATTTAGATATATCAGTTCTTTTGGAATCATATGCATTTTATTTTATCTATTTAAAAATATTGTTCTGAGAAGGGGTCCATAGGCTTCATTAGACTGTCAGAGGGGTCCATGATGACAGAACATAAGAACCCCTCTGCTAAAGAAAAATATGCACACAAATTGGAACAGTCTTGGGAGATGCATGAACAAAGATCTAGGTGGGTTAGATATTGCAAAATATTGTCTGCAGCCAGGGTTTAGATTTCTAAATTTGGGAGTAATGAATGAGCTACATGTAAACACAGGTGGTGCAGGCAAAGATGGACACTGAGAGAGGATAGAAAGAATGTGATACAAGAATGTCAGTTGTACTTGAATCTAGATTCTAGATTCTAGAGGACAGTTTGAAAAATCAGCCCTTGAAATACTAAAATAAAGACAAATATTTCTTGTTGCTCTATTTCTAAGTCCTTGAGTATGACTGAAAGGAAGAAAGAAAGAAAGAAAGAAGGGAGGGAAGGAAGGAAAGAAGGAAGGAAGAAAAAGAAAGAAAGAAAGAAAAAGAAAGAAAGGAAGGAAGGAAGAAAAGAAGGCAGGCAGGAAGGAAGAAATAGCAGATCCCTTAGGAGAAAGATCAAAGCTCCAACCCTGATGAGTCAATACTTGGATAACCCAGCCTTTAACACCCAAACAGCCTTAGCTGCCCAAATGGTGACTGAGCTCCTCCTGAAAAGAGACAGATCACTGGCCCATCTTATCTCCAGTGGAGTTCACTACCTATCTCTTTACAGTCTTATCAACCCCTCCTTCC
The DNA here is from genome assembly GCA_028646595.1 of Phalanger gymnotis. Taxonomy (NCBI): domain Eukaryota; kingdom Metazoa; phylum Chordata; class Mammalia; order Diprotodontia; family Phalangeridae; genus Phalanger; species Phalanger gymnotis. The sequence continues at coordinate 248,383,265 of CM053624.1, read as the reverse complement.
ACTACAACATCTAAGAGCCTGGGCTATCTCAGGAGTGTGTTATGCAGGATGATACGAAGGCTCGGTGAAATCTCTTTTACAAAGTACTGCTAAGTGAATGACCGAATTGCATGAATCTATCTCTGAGTGCCCCTGAATACAAGATAGCGCACATAGCGCCTAGAGTGCTGGATTTGGAGTCAGGAGACCTGCCTTTGAATCCCATCTTGGACCCTTAACCGCTTTGTGACTCTAGGTAAGGGACTTAGCCTTTCTGAGCCATGGCTTCCTCATTTGAAAAATGAAAATAATTGTACTTGCAGTACCTGCCTTACAGGGCTGTTTTGAGGCTCAAAATAAAGTGTTATTTATGTAAAGCACTACAAAAACCTTAAGGACTACATTAAGTTTCAGATATTATTTTCCCCTAGTGGAATATAAGCTCATTGAGGGCTGAAATTGATTTGGTTTTTTTTCTTCTTTGTATTCCCAGAGCTTAACGCAGTGCCTTGTATATAGCAGATACTTAATAAATGTTTATTAGATTGAATTAAGACCCATACACCATGAAAACTTCAAAGTCAAATAAACAGGTGGCTTTCCTCAAGGGCTGATCCTGTATCCCGGCCAATTACTTGTTTCTGCGTTCTTTATTTATCTCCATCATTAGTTTTTTAAGAGCTGCTCGTTAGTCTATGTAACAAGTGCTTAAAGCACACCAACAGAGAATGTCCAAGAGTTTGGGATTTGGGATTTTAAGGAAGTGTGTTTTGGATGAACTTTATTTCCCAATAGAGAGTTTGGGCAAAGATCTTACTATCTGAGTATTAACACAGAGACAACTAGAAACAAACCTAAGCGTTTGAATCTTTTCCCTGACAATTTTAGCATCTTATGAGCCACGCTTCAATATATTTGCTAGAATTTTTTCTATACGGGATCACACAATTTAAAGGAGCTTTTGAAATCACCTCATCCAACTCCTTCATTTTAAAGATGAGGAAACCAAGGCCCAGGCATGTGAAGAGACACACGATTTTCTCTAAAATGACATCACTAACTAGGGATGTCAATAGTTATCTGGAAATGGACCTAAAGGTCCCTGAATGTGAACCACCTCTGAAATCATAAAAAGCCAACAGTGACAGAGTTGGGAGTATCAACTCTGAATGCATGTTCTCCCAGGTAAAGTTAGTATCTGGAGGGAGACCCAAGGAGAGATAGTAAGACGTATTAAGTGGCCTCAAAAGGCCACAAAATTTTAATCCTGAAACATGGAATTTAAGTCCATTATTTAGATGGCATATGACTTTTATGAGGAGGGTATGTCAACTTCCAAAGAATAAGAAAATTGTCTACAAGTGGATCCCCAGGCAGAGTTTCCTGTAATGGCAGAACCTAACTATTGGTTCCCTTCTGCAATCTCAGAAAAGATCAAACAGAACAAGTCATTGTACATAGTCACAAAGTAGTGTATATCTAAGAATTTAAGAATCCTGACCCCTGGAAAGAAGCAAGTATGCTTAATTGGTATTTTCTTATTTTTAGTTCCTCTAAGATCCTAGATAAGATTTTTATTATCTGTTTTTATGAGGAGAGAGTAGGTACCAGAACAAATACAAGTGTGCCTGTGTAACTTTGACCAGAAGGAAAAAGAGATAAGAGATATGAGAGAGTTTTCCTTTACAAAAAGGACTTACAGGTTTCCTTGAATCAGTTTCCCCAATCAAGCAGATTTCCTGCCCCCTCAAAACTCATCTGAGCATTAAAAATGATCCATGATGGAAATTATTCTCATCAGTGAAACCTGTTTTTTTGTTGTTTTCAAATGAACTTTATTGGTTACCAGGAGGTGTAGAGAGCTACTTGTGTACAAAGACATTTGTAATTTTCTGGCTATCTTCTTTTATCTTCCATGACAGTTAAAAAAAAAAAAGAATTCCATAGAGACAGAAAGCCATCTGCCTGGGATGCTGTTCTGCCTGTAGGAAGGGAGATGGGCACAATAATCCTTAGAGGTCCTAAGCAATATTGATATCTTTGGATTCTATATCCATTTGCTATGTTTCTAATCTGGACAAGTGAGGGGAGGGCAGGCTATCGGTGTCAAAGAGCAAATCCTAGAATACCTTACTATTGATCTCAAAATCTAAGGAAACCTGTACCTCAGAATCATCACAACCTTGGAACTAATCATAGAAATAAGAGACAAATGCCATCCTGCTGGTTTTCATCTGTCAGAACTAATGGACAACTCTTGCATTTTCAAAATAATTTCTCCTGTTTCCAATATGAAAATTCTTCCGAATTCTTGTGTAGCCTTCATGAAATTCTGTATTTCCTCAAGGTAACTGATCAAGATTATTAAATGAGTTTTTAAAGTAGGAATAAGGGAAGAAAAGGAGAGAAATACAATTGTGTCAGTAAATCTAGTTCACTGTCCTCTTCTAATGGAGTGAGGTCTCTGAATGATCCCAATAAAACTTGAAATGTGCAGTTGACCTATCATTTGATATAGCAGAGAGTTCCAATGATGGCTTCTAATTCAGAACACACTCTAATATGTCAATTAAATTTGACAAAAAGATAAATTAAAAGGAAAACCTTCTTTTACAAAAAGATTCACAGTAAGTTTGGCTGAATCGCTTTCCCTATCTGTAAAGCAAAGAGTTGAACTGAATGATTTCCAAGTTCTCTTCTAGCTCTGAAATTCTGTTTTTTGTATATTTAAAATACAGTCTGTATGTTTAAAGCCAAGGACACCTGTTGCGACTTTATACACTGTGAAGGGTGATACTATTTTCACACATACACACACACACACACACACACACAGACACGAATATGTTTGGTCTTCTTAAATAATAGGAGCAAAAGTTCTCTTTCCTCTAGAATTGTGATTAAAATCAATTAAGCAGTATTCTTCCCCAACCATCTCCACATCTCATAAAGGGATAGGGTATGGAAAGATAAATTCCTTGATTCACAACTAGCAAGTATGAATAATTTGAAAAGGGCTCTGGGTTTTCAACATATGAATGCTACCATAAAAGGACATGTTCTCCTCAATACTAGCTGTTCCACAGAAATGTAATGATAACAAATTCAAAACAAATACCTTGTAGGGAATAACACGCCTATTTCCAAGTGATAATAAAAACATAGGGCTTTACATGGAAAGAATCACAGCATTTTCACGTAGGAAAGAAAACTAAGAAATCTCTGACAGCTAGTATTTCAGATTTTCATTTATTCACTCACTCATCCATTCAACAAATATTTATTGAGAACCTACTATGTGCAAAGTACTGTGATGGCTATTGGGCACGCCACAAGGACCTATCGGATGAATTCCCTACCCTAAAAGACTTTACAGCCCAATAGGAGAGCTAAGTCATGCACCTAAATAACTATTTACAAATTGTAACATAGCAGTTCCTAAGAGAAATTGTGAGTCTGGATAAGGATAAGGTCACTTAAAGTGATATAAAATGAGCATTACTGAGATTATCAGCTTTGGCAGGATAAGGGAAGGTTTCGTAATGGTGGAGGCAGCTTCCACCCTCATTTATAACTAGTTCACCTCTACTCTCAAACTGTGAAAAGAACACTCCCCTGGAAAAGTACCCAAACTTCTAGTAATTCACAGAAAGCCCATTTATTTTCTCCTCAAAGAGATGCTTACCAAAACACATCATACACACACAAAAATGAGTTATTTAACAGACAAAAGACACTTGGGATTTAGACTTTTCTCCACTAAGCCCTGAGTTAATACAGCCCTGAGAGTAACACAGCCCTATTAAAAAAAAAAAAGTGCATTTTATTCTGAGGAGCTCAAGAAACTTTTACATACTGCCATCTACTGACATAATTTAACCATGTCTTAGAACTCTTTCATACTGAAAAAAATTATTGTAAAGGGCATTTAAAACACACAAGAGAGGAACAACTCCATTTCATAGCTGTCTGGTTGGCTCCTGTCTCTAACACTGGCCAATTTGCAATTTAACATAAGCATCAGAACTCTGTAATCAAATCTACATGGATTTCGTAGTCCCGGATATTTTTTTTTGGAAGGGAGGTAAAGAGGGGTGAGTCTACCAAACAACTATTGCCTTGAGTTGTTTCCTTAAATATCAAATTCCTTGTAAGGTGCATAAACTGAGATTTACATAGATGATAAAAGAGACTGGGGGAAAATGTGCTGCATAAATAAATATACTGGATAATAACACTCGGGACCTAGGATGGCCAATTTTCATTACTGGCTACCTAGAACTTGCACAAAATTGACTGTATATTCTATTGTCTGGGCATGATCCAATGACTGCATTCCCATTTTTAAATAGGATTAAAAGGACCATACTGATGGTGCATGATGATGCTTTGAGATTTTGATGAGGCATTTTTTGCACACAGAGAAAGTCAGCCCCGATGAACACTTTGCTCTTAACTAAAAAAGTTTCATCCTCCTTATTACAAGCATCTTAAAGGCAGATCCTCAACCCTGGGTCTTGAGTGACAGAGTAAGGTTGACATCTGGTGCCAGTCTTCCCCCCATCCCAAACTCCCTTCGAACCCCTGTTGTCCACTACTTACAGATATCCTATTGGAGGAGCGGAGAAGGAACTGGAGAATTCGGATCCTGCACAGTTCACAGCTGGGACAGTCCAAATCCCCTGTCTCTCCAGCCTCTCTATATAGAGCTGATGTTGGGTGGGAAGGATGGGGCGGGAGAGGGGGAATAGAGAGAAAAGAGGAGGGGGGAGGGGGATGTGGGGGAAGGGTCTCGGCCCAGGATACTGCCCCCTGCTGGGAAGATTTAATGAAGTGACCCCGAGAGCTTTACAAACAGCTGCCAGGAGCGTGATGCTGCGGGCTTGGAGAAGCAGGATGCGTGGTCTGGGAGAGGATCGTGCTGAATAAGGTCTCCACGTCTAAGCTCCAGGTTGTAGGGAAGGTGCAGAGCGTGGAGAAGATAAGGTCCTATCTCTTCCCCTTCCCCCTCCCTTTTTTAAACTGCCAAACACTCAGCAGCTGCAAGTACCCTGACTTTAACCTCTTCTTCCCCATTCAGGGCCCAGCGAGAGGGGTCCGGGCAAGGATTGGGGCACAGAAAGAGTGCGGAGCTGGCATCCATCAGTCTGTTTCCCACGGTCATGCCTTCTCCTTCCCTCCCCCAAGCCCCTCTCCAAGACCTCCTAAAATATGTATTTCTCACATTCAGCCTACTTGGGGGGAGGACTGAAAAAAAGAGAGGGTGACACTGCTGGGGAGAACGTGGTAAGGGGAGAGAATTTTGTATTTTTATAGAATGTGGAGTAAGGATCCCCGGCTTCTAGGAGCCAAGGGCCATTTATAGTTCTGTCCGAAGTCTTCGGGGGAAGGGAAACTTTTCATATTTCGTAGTTTTCTTCCACCACCCAAAACTTCATAGCCACCCACCAAAAAAAAAAAAAAAACCAACCCTCTGCGGACACACACATAAGCGCGCACACACGTACACACTCCTTCTTGGACACCCCATAAAAGGAAGAAGAGGGAAAAGCGAGCTGGTAAATTGCTAAGGGGCTAGAAAGGGACGGGCAACCCCGGGGAAGAAATCCTGGTCCTTAATATTCTCGTTAAAATTCTTCCCCTACCATTTTCCTCTCAATCAAGGCTGAGGTGACATCTCTCTCTCCCTCCCCCCTCCACAGCCCCGCCCCAATTGGATGGATAAATATCTCCCAGGATGTGGAGAGCCCTAGGTGTGAGACATCCCAAAAAGGGAAAGCCAAAGTTCCTCCAGGAATTCCCATCAGCTGCATACCGGATACGGGGCTGCCCGCTACCCCTGACTAAATATGGTACCGTGGAGCATCCCAGCTCCAACGTGGTGCCCTGGAGGGCACTTTGGCATCCACTCTGAGGTTCCCCAACGTACTCTCTTTCCTTTCCCTAGCTTCTCTAGACATTGTCAGGAGAGATGAGGAAAGGGGGTGCAAGGAATCTCATCCCACATAGGTTGTCTCTATGAATGAAAGGGAAACATGAAGCAGTTCTTCAGATAACTCACTTGTTGCTCAGTCATGTCCGACTCTTCTTGACCCCATGAACTATTGCTGTCCCTGGGGTTTTCTTGGCAAAGATATTGGAGTGGTTTGCCGTTTTCTTCTCCATGGATTAAGGCAAACAAAAGTTAAATGACTTATCCAGGGTCACAAGCTAGTATCTGGGGCGGGATTTCACTCAGAGCTTCCTGACTCTACGCCCTGAGTTCTAACTGCTAAACCATCTAGCTGCTTTCAGGTAACTCAAGTCACTGCAAACCCCAAATGGGTATCAGGTATTTGAAAGGGTGACTCTGAGGAGTTGCACTGGATTTACTGCATTCTTCTCTTTTCCTGGATATTCACTCTCTCTGCCCCTTCCTGAGCTGTCATAGTAGAAAGGCCTGAGAGAGACCAAGCCTTTCCCTGAAGACCCCAGGGAAATTTGTCTGACAGCTGACTCTGTCCCCCATCCCAAGGGATTTTGCCTATATACAGTATGGCTTATCCTTTGGCATAGTATCAAAGATTTCTTCCCACCCCTCCAGCATAAAAGTTACCTATTCATTTTAATACAGTCTTCTCAGCCCAACTGTAAATCTCCCTACTGTCACAGAAAAGTTAGGGTTAGTTTTAGCTGAGTAAAACAGATGTAAAGCTATTGGGAAAATGATAAATGGTCTTCTGACACTGGGGCATTTTAACAGCAAGCACACTGTAAAAGGAGTGGAAATTGTCTGTCCCCGGGTTGGAGGATCTGCTAAGAAGATATTTTGTAGCAGGTTTAATACAGTAATGGTGCTGAGCCATGAATACTGTGAGGGAGGGAAACAGAAGAATGAAAGAGAACCAGAAAAGAAACAATCAAGAGATTGTAGATTTCTGGAAACATTTGAACTTAGATATCGAGGAACCAATTATTCACTTCCAACTCTGTGAAATTGTGGAGACAGAAGTTGATGCCTCAGAATAAGAATAGATATTCTTGTTTGAAGAATTAGCTTTTCCCTTCCAAATGGTCTTCCGTGTAGGAAATATTGTTGTTAAGAACAAAATGAAAAAAAAAAAAAGCAACCTTGGGATATTAGTCATGGTCACCCTCCTTACAAATGATTTAACTCCTCAAGGGTAGGAATTAGATCTTCCACCTTTTTTATATAATTCTGGTAGTGCTCAATTATGCACGTTTTGTTATTGGTTGTTGAGTTGGTTCAGCAGCATCTGACTCTTCGTGACTCCATTCAGGGCTTTCTTGGCAGAGATACTGAAGTGGTTTGCCGTTTCTTTCTCTAGCTCATTTTGCGGATGAGGAAACTGAGGCAAACAGGGTTAAATGACTTGCCCAGAATCACACAGCTAGTAAGCGTCTGAGGCTAGATTTGAATTCAGAAAGAGGAGTCTTCCTGACTCCAAGCCTGGCACTCTATCCACTGTGCCACCTAGCTGTCCTATGTATAAGTAAGACATTCAATAAATGTTTGATGAATGACTAAATGGATAGATGGAGTTTATCACCACAAAAGGACTGAAAAACCTTTAACAATGTCCTGTTACATCAACTCTAGAAATGATTTTAATCTAATGTCATTTAATTAGATGTTTGCTCAACTTTTTACTTGTTTCTCTTAGCTACTCAGATGACTGAGATTCGTTCTTTAATCACTCACCAAATAGTTATTATTGAATACCTACTGTGTGTAAAGAACTATGAAGCATACCAATTATGACATTCTGCTTTCAATGAACTTATAACCCATTAGCATAAAACCATTAAAATCTATCTCCCCTTTCCAAATTTGGTTTTTATAAAAATTGAATGTGCCCTGTAATTCATATCATTTTTCAGTGCATGCTTATATATTTTTTTCCATTTAGACAATTCTCATATTAGTGCATGCCCTATGTTTGAAGCAATACATTAAATAAAATGTTAATCAATCCAGAACCAGGTTCTAGAAAGTATCATTCTCAAGATGGTTTCACATCTGCCAGAATGTTAACACTGATAAACCCCAACAGCATGGTGTTGGGTCAGTTTCAGTCAGGTATGACTTCTCAATGAAAGATTAACATGTCCAGGAATATGACTCAGAGCATATTGGCATTGATCAAAACCCTCCCTTTGATTCTTCTTTAGTTGAATATCTACTGTTTTTACTCTGCTACCCAAAACCTATAACACCCTCTTATTTTTAAGAACATCACAGATTGGACTGACCCATTTCATTTGTTTGTGTACCTTCAAGATTTAATAGTTAAGAAGCTATCAGCTATGGGGCAGAGTCAAGATGGTAGAGTAGGACTAAGAACTCACCTAAACTCTCTCAAATTCCCTTCACAACAACTTTAAAAATGATGCCTCAAATAGAATTCTAGAGCAGCAGAAACAACAAAAATTTAGGTGAAACAATTTTTCAGCCCAAGGCAACTTAGGTCAGCAAGAAAAGTCTGACTCACTGAAGTGCTGGTTGGCCTGGAGCCTCCAACCCTAGGACTTGCCAGTAGCAGGCCTTGGAGGTGGCTGTATAAGTGGCAGCCCATAGATGGTAAAATTAGTCAGAAAAATTATAGGGGACCCTTTGCCGGCGCTGGGTTTAGGACTCTATCGTATCGTCCATATGCAATTCTGGGTTACATTTCCAGGGCAAAGAAGAGTACTAGTGCTTGAGGCTGTGGTGGAACTGTGGCCCTGGTCACAGTTCCAGGGTGGAGAAGAATGCTTGTGGTTAATCACAAGGGAGCAGGGGTCCTAGTCGCATTTCTAAGGCATTAAGGAACACTAGAAATTGTGGGAGAGCTGGGGACCCAGTCACAATTTCAGGGTTAAGAGGAATGCTGCCATTTGTGACTATAGGGGAACAAGGTCACTTCCTGGCAAAAGAATAGAGCACAGGCCAGGAGAGCAGTGACCATACTTCTCCTTAGATCACACCACCCTGGAAGCGCCAACAACCTACAAACCCCTAGAACTAAATCTGAAAATAGCAGCATGAAAAATTTGAAGCTTGGGACAGTGTCACTTCCACCTCAGAAGCAAAGTCCAACTTAAACATAAAGTTAAAGTCAAGAAGCCGTCTAGAAAAATGAGCAAATAACAAAAAAAAAACCTGACCATAAAAAGTTACTATGGTGACCGTGAAGATCAAGACACAAAGTCAGAAGGAGACAACAATGTCAAAAGAGCTACAAGGAAAACCTTAAAGAAAAAGTGTATACTGGACATAAGCCCAACAAGAATTCCTGGAAGAGCTCAAATTTTTTTTTTAAATGAAATAATTTTCCTCTGTAGAGGAACATTTGGGAAAAGAAATTAGAAAGATGCAAGAAAATTATGAAAAGAAAGTCAACAGCTTGGTAAAAGAGGCACAAAAAAAATTACTGAAGAAAAGAATTCCTTAAAAAACAAAATTGGTCAGATGGAAAAAGAGGTACAAAAATTCACTGAAGAAAAATCCTTAAAAAGTAGAACTGGCCAAATGGAAAAAGAGGTACAAAATCTCACTGAAGAAAGTTATTTCTTAAAAATTAGAATTGGACAAATGGAAGCTAATAACTTCATGAGACACCAAGAAAGAATAAAAATGGAAAAAATGAACAAAGAAAATGTGAAATGTCTCATCAAAAAAAACATCTGACCTAGAAAGTAGATTGAGGAGAAATAATTTAAGAAATTTTGGACTACCTAAAAGCTATGATAAGAAAAAAGAGCCTAGACATCATCTTTCAAGAAATTATCAAGGAAAACTACTCTAATATCCTAGAACCCAAAGGCAAAAGAGAAATTGAAAGAATACAACAATCATCTGTTGAAAGAGATCCCCAAATCCCAAAATCTCCCCCCAAGAAATAGAATTGCTAAATGCCAGAGCTCCAAGGTCAAGAAGAAAATATTATAAGCAGCCAGAAAGAAACAATTCAAATATCATGGAGCCACAGTAAAGGTCATACGAGATTTAGCAGATTCCACATTAAAGGAGAAGAGGACTCGGAATATGATATTCTAAAAGGCAAAGAAGCTAGAATTACAACCAAGAATAACTTGCCAAACAAAATTTAGTATAATCCTTCAAGGGGAAAAAATAGATATTTAATGAAACAGAAGACTTTCAAGAATTCCTGATGAAATGACCAGAACTGAGTAGAAAATTTGATTTTCAAGTACAAGACTCAAGAGAAGGTAAACAGGAAAGTGAAATCATACAGGATTCAATAAGGTTGAACTGTTTACAATTCTATGTGGGAAGATGCTACTTGTAACTCCTAAGAACTTATCATTATAAGGGCAGTTACGAAGAGAGGGCACAGGTCTAAGTTGACTACAATGGGATGATTTTTTAAAAATTAAGAGGTGAGATAAAACGATGCCAGAAGAGAAGGAGTGAGGGATAGGAAGAATGGGGAAAATTATCTCTCATAAAAGAGGTGTGCAAGGCAGAGCTTTTATAGTGGAAGAGAAGATGGAAGTGGTGTCAAATAATGCTTGAACCTTACTCTAATCAGAATTGGCTCAGAGAAAATAATATGCACACTCATCTGGATATAGAAATCTATCTCACCTACAGGGAAGTAGGAGGGGAAGAGGATAAGAGAAGGGAGGGGCCTGATAGAAGGGATGATAAAGTGAGAAGCAAAACAGAATTTTGAGGAGTGACAGGGTAAAAAGAAAAAAAAAAGGATAAACAGGGAATAGGATGGATGAAAATACAGTCATCATAACTGTTAATATGAATGGGATGAATCACTCATAAAATAAAAGTGGATAGCAGAATGGATTAGAAACCACAATCTAACAATATATTGTTTACAAGAAACACACTTGAAACAGAGACACATACAGAGTAAAAATAAGGGGCTGGAGCAGAATCTATTAGGCTTCAGCTGAGGTTAAAAAAAAAAGGAAAAAAAGCAGGGGTAGCAATCATGATCTCAGACAAAGCAAAGGCAAAAATAGACCTAATTAAAAGAGATAAGCAAGGAGGCTATAATTTATTTAAAAGTACCCTAGACAATGAAGTACTATCAATACTAAACACATATGAATCAAATGGTGCAGCATCTAAATTCTTAAAGGAAAAGTTAAATGAATTACAGGAGGAAATATAGTAAAACTACAATAATGGAGGACTTCAACTTTCCCCTCTCAGAACTAGATAAACCTAACCATAAAATAAGCAAGGAAGAAATTAAGGAGCTGAATAGAATTTTAGAAAAGTTAGATATGATAGACCTCTGAAGAAAACTGAATGGGAATAGAAAGGAATATGCCTTTTTCAGGAGTACATGGCAACTTCATAACAAAATGCAGAAAAGCAAAAATATTAAGTGCATCCATTTCAGATCATAGTTCAATAAAAATTATATTCAATAAAGGGCCATGAAAACATAAGTTAAAAATTAATTGGAAACTAAATAATCCTAAGGAATAAGTGGATAAAAGAACAAATCATAGAAACAATAAATAATTTCATAAAAGAGAATGACAAAATGAGACAACATACCAAAGTTTATGGGATGCAGCCAAAGCAATTCTTAGGGGGAAATGTCTATCTCTAACACTTAGAATAATAAAATCAAAAAAAAAAAAGAGCAGATCAATGAATTGGGCATGCAACTAAAAAACTGGGAAAAGAACAAATTGAAAATCTCTAATTAAGCATCAAATAGAAATCCTGAAAATCAAAGGAGAGTTTAATAAAATTGAAAGAAGTCCCTTGAGCTAAAAATTAAAACTAGGAAATGGTTTTATGAAGCAACCAATATATAAACCACTGGTTAGTTTGATTTTAAAAAAAAGAAAGAAGAAAACCAAATTTCAGCACCGAAAGTGCAAAGGGCAAATTCATCACCAATGAAGATTGAAGCATATTGTATTAGAAATGCTAGCTATAGCAATAAGAGAAGAAAAAGAAATTGAATTAGAATAGGCAATGAGGAAACAAAGCTATCATTTTTTGCAGATGATATGACAGTATACTTAAGAGAATCAACTAGAAAAACTAGTGGAAATACACCTGTCAGATTGGCTGACATGACAGAATCAGAAAATTACAAATGCTGGAGATGTGGGAAAATTGAAATACTAATGCATTGTTGGTGGAGTTGTGAACTGATCAAACCATTCTGGAGAACAATTTGGCACTATGCCCAAAGGGCTATGAAAATGTGCTTACCCTTTGACCCAGCAATACCACTTCTAGGGCTGTGTCCCAAAAAGGTCACACAAACGGGAAAAGGACCCACATGTACAAAAATATTTATAGCAGCTCTTTTGCGGTGGCAGAGAATTGGAAGTTGAAGGGATGCCCATCAATTGGGGGATGGCTGAACAAGTTGTGGTATATGAATGTAACGGAATACTATCGTGCTATAAGAAATGATGAGCAGATGGACTTTGGAAAGACATATATGAACTGATACTGAGGGGAGCAGAACCAGGAGAACATTGTACACAGTAACAGACACATTATGCGATGACTAACTTTGATAGACCTGGCTCTTATCACCAATGCAAGGTTCTGAGACAACTTCAAAAGACTCATCATGGAAGATGCTATCTACATCCAGAGAAAGAATTACAGAGTCTGAATGCAGATTGAAGCAAACTATTTGCTCTCTCTTTTGTTTTGTTTCTTCTTTCTTGTGGTTCATTCCATTGGTTATAATTCTTCTTTGCAACATGACTAATGTGAAAATATGTTTAATGTAAATGTATATGTAGAGCCTATATTGGATTGCATGCTGTCTTGGGGATGGAAGGAGGGGGAAGAGAGGGAGGGAGAGAAAATTTGGAATTCAAAAGCTTGTGGAACTGAATGTTGTAAACTAAAAATAAATAAATTTTTTTAAAAAAAACTAATGGAACTAATAACTTCAGCAAAGTTGCAGGATATAAAATAAACCCATATAATCAGTATTTCTATATGTTGCCACCAAAATCCAGCAAGAAGAGATAGAAAGAGAAATTCCTTTAAAAATAACTGCAGGCAATATAAAACACTTGGAAGTCTACCTGCCATGACAAGCCATGACAAACTATATGAACACAATTACAAAACACTTTTAATACAAAGTCAGATCTAATCAATTGGAGAAATATTAATTGCTCATGGGTAGGCTGAGCCAACATAATGAAAACGACAAAATGACAAAAATTAATTCTAAATTAATTTATTCAGTGCATACTAATCTAATTGCCAAAAAATTGTTTTAGCGAGCTAGAAAAAAATGATTTAACACAATTCATCCAGTCTTAAGAACAAAAGGTCAAGAATATCAAAGAAAGCTATTTTTAAAATGTGAAGGAAAGCGGTCTACCTATACCAGATCTCAAACTGTATTATAAAATGAGAATCATCCAAACAATCTGGTACCAGCTAAGAAATAAGAGTGGTGGATCAGAAGACTAGATATGGTACACAATATACAGTAGTAAATGACCACAGTAATCTAGTGTTTGACAAACTCAAAGATCCAACTTTTGGGGAAGAACTATTTGACAAAAACTGATGGGAAAATTGGGGAGCGGTTTGGCAGAAACTAGGTATAGACCAACATCTCACACCATATACCAAGATAAGGTCAAAATGGATTCGTGCTTTAGACATAAAGGGTGATATAAGCAAATTGGGGAAACATGGAAAATTTTACTTGTCACGTTATAGATCCAGGAAAATTTTGTGACCAAACAAGAAGAGTGCATCATCGGATACAAATTGAGTAATTTTGATTATACTAAATTTAAAAGGTTTTGCATAAACAAAGCCAATGCGGCCAAGATTAGAAAGATGGCAGAAAACTGGAAAAAAATTTACAGCAAGTTTCTCTGATAAAGGCCTCTTTTCTCAAATATATATAGAATTTAGTCAAATTTATAAGAATATATGTCATTCCCCAACTGATAAATAGTGAAAGGATATGAACAGGCAGTTTCCAGAAGAGGAAATCAAAGCTATCTATAAACATATTTTAAAAGTCTAAATCACTATTGGAGAAATGGAAATTAAAATGACTTTGAAGTGCCACCTCATACCTATCAAATTGGCTAATATGACAGAAAAGGAAAATGACAATGTTAGAGGGTGTGTGTGAAAATTGGGACATTAATGCACTGCCGGTACAGTTGTGAACTGATCCAACAATTCTGGAGAGCGTTTTTGGAACTATACCCAAAGGGCTATAAGATTGTGCATATCCTTTGACCCAACAATACCATTACTAGTTCTGTCTCCCAAAGAGATAAAAAAAAAAAAAAGGAAAAGACCTTATAATGTATAAAAATATTTGTAGCAACTCTTTTTGTGGCAGTGAAGAATTGGAAATTGAGATGCCCATTAATTGGGGAATGGCTGAACAAGTTGTGGTATGACTGTGATGGAATACTATTGTATTATAAGAAATGATGAGCAGGATGCCTTCGGAAAAACCTGGACTTACATGAACTGATCTAAAGTGAGCAGATGCAGAACACTGTACACAACAGCAATATTGTATGATGACCAACTGTGAAAAACTTTGTTATTCTCAGCAATACAAAGATCCAAGACAATTCTGAAGGACTTAGGGTGAAAAACGATAGCCATGATTAAGGTGAGTAGAAATTCATTTAAAGAATTAGGAAAAACTGTTAATCCATACAATCATATGACTGGGCTTAAGGGGATCCCGGAAATGATAAAATGTAGCCAAAATCTAGTTTAGAGTTATTCCAAAAGAGTGTATAATTTGATGTGAGAACAGTAACCCAAACGTCTTTTTAAACAAAGCCGACAGAAAAATTACAAAAAAGTGCTTTAACCTCATTTATTGAAAGATACACTTAAATTATCAAAGTCATTGTAGTATAAAAATTGTTACAAGTAACATTGCATCTGAAAGCACTAGGGTCTATATATGACATGATTCTATTTAGCTTCCATTTTGATGTTTTGACATCTGCATCCAAAATTACAGTACTCGATTTTGACTGCCTTTGGTCCTACATGATTCCAATTCCTGAGGTAAATTCAATGTTCACTGTCAACATCCTTGAAGCCTGAAGTTAATCTTCTGGGAAGAATCCAGACATTTATACTCCCACATACAATACAATGGAACTCATAATTATAATCACATAGTACAAATTTCATTTTAAATTAGTAACTAGTTCTCTTGCATTTTTACATAGTGTTATTCAATCAATTGTACTTAAATTCTTTACTGTACAGTAGATTGATCTATTTAAAATCTGATGACTTATGGTAACACTTTAAAAATCTTTTATATTCTGGTGACACTTTTGATCTGTTAATCGCCAAATGCTAAACATTACCTATTACCATCAAATATAAAATCAGTACAAAGTATTTTCAACTGGAAGAAGTCTTGTTTGAACTAGCCCTTAACATTAAGAAACAAGGGTTTCCACTTAGGCTAAAATTTTTCTAGATAAGTTTTAAAATTTAACTTTTATTATATTGCATTCTGCTAGTAAGGCACCATACTTTGTAGCAATCAGTTACATTCCATAGCAACTGGGAAAATTTTAACTCCACATTATACATGTAACTAATGAATGTGGAAGAAAGCAAATTTTAGAAGACCTAACTTTGTAAGAAAATTTCATACTACGTCCTATTTTGAAGCCAAAAAAAATTTTAATGAAGATTCCCAGATGGGAATATGGGGTAGGCAATTTAATATTTCATCCTTTAACTATGCAATTGAGGACTATAAAAGCTAAACAATACCATCTTTCTAACAGGTAGGCACATCCTGGTATTTTAACTCAAAGCCTGTCCCTTCATGCCTGCAATTTCACATGTCCATACTACAAAGTGGCCCCTCTGTTTGACTTGATGTAAATTTAAAGAGCTAGTTCTTCGTCCAACCTCTAAATTGACTCTTCTCAAAAAAGCACAAACTTTTCTAAGGTAAGAGATTGCTGAGAAATTAAAAATGCATATTCTAAGGCAATTTTAAAAACCTGAACTATTAAAAGCTGAAAAAACAGCTTCTTGGAAAATCACCTTACCTTTCACAAACTACTGATTAATCATAGTTTCTCCAGTTTTAACATTATTTTTATTACCTTTGCTTTTTAATTTTGCTCCCTATACATTTATATATACAAATTTAGGTATTTTGAAGTAGTTTTGCTATGTTACATAATTTTAACTGGACAAAGAAATACAGCGAATGAAGTATGTTGAAAAACATACAGCTATGTTCAGCCCTGTTTCCCAGTAGGGACAAGGAAGGCAAAGAGGGGAATTTTATGGTAAATGAAAGCATTTTCACTTTCTACTAGTTTGTAGTCTCCTAAAATACTGCCTAAAAACAAAATGCTTATCTTCCTCAAATCAAATTCAGCAAGCTAGATGACAAAGTTAACCTTTATTCACAAATGTAGAAAAACATGAGATAGCTAATTATGTTCCAAAAACTAACGTTTCTACAATGTACATATGTATATTACTTATATATTGTTATATCACAATAAATAGCAATTTACTATATACATATGGAAATTAAAAATGTACATTTGCACCAAATGAAAGCTATTTCTTCACAGCTTGAGAAACATGATGATCTTCTGAATTCGTGCCTGTTAACCTCCACTTTTCTAAATGACCACCTGAAATTTAAAACACATACAAAATTAACGTTTATACAGAATCAAAACTGGCAAGTCAGTTCTAAATAAATTTCACTATTACCAAAATTTCTTCTTTCATTAATGAGAATTTTCCTCTGCTTCTGAAAGAAAGAAAACTTCTGAAGAAATTTTCTTCCGATACCACCTCATCATATGGAAGTCAGTGACCCGAGATTCTTGAAGGCTATGAATTTGGATTACTAACTCTGATACGTAATGTCAATCTAAAAAGGGTCTAGCAACAGATAACTGCTCAAGGATCAGTCTAGTTAAATCTGGAGTTTATTATCAGAAGGTTGGGCACTAGGAGATGAATTTGTGGCTGCAGCAAATCATGAAATGACCAATGAAGGCAAGGAGGAGCCATGATTAGTAACCGCAGAGTGAGTACCCACTTAATGAAATCAGACCTTTCAAGTTTTTAAGAATGAGAATTTCGTATAGTTTGGCACAAAAAGAAAAGTACTGTATCCTCCTTTTGGTAATTACATTTTAACATAATTTTTGCACATACTATTAAAGAGTAGTAGGAATTTACACTATCACAATTTTAAACAACTCATTTTAAGGCAAAAAAAACCCTATACTTGGCAAGTAAACCTATATTAAGAGAACTGAAATCACTTTACATTCTATTAAAGAAACAGAAATCTCAA
Source organism: Phalanger gymnotis (assembly GCA_028646595.1). Taxonomy (NCBI): domain Eukaryota; kingdom Metazoa; phylum Chordata; class Mammalia; order Diprotodontia; family Phalangeridae; genus Phalanger; species Phalanger gymnotis. The sequence continues at coordinate 248,365,962 of CM053624.1, read as the reverse complement.
AGTTTTGTGTGATAGCGTTTTTAATCAGTATTCTCTAATGCCACAGTTTCTCCCTGAAAAAAAGATTCTTGTTTAAAAAAAATTTCTGCTTCCAGAGCACCCTCTTGTGGTAGGAAGAGAATTTACCTGGTAGTTCTCATACTATTATCCTTAAAAATGACTTTGTATATTCATTCACTGAGAATTTCCATAAGTTATAGTAAAATATGAATAAAAATCACTTAGTTTCCAGGAAGTATAGGCTACATGACAAGTATGCCCTAAAAATTTAAAAGAATGGATTCTTACAGGAATAATGAGTATTTTATCCACTTCTTATTTTCTCTTATGACAAATACAAAGTGCGACTATTTTAATAGTGGTAAAATGTAGAGGATTATGGATGGACTTGTAGGTAAACATATAATTTTACTGAAAGGCATCTTGGAATGCAATGAATTTTGAATAATACAATAAAATAAGGACACTAAGCAAGTAAGTGCTCATTTTTGGTAGGAGAATGAGGAAAATGAACAGAAATAGATGTAAACTTAGAACAGACTTATAAAAAGTGTTTAATTTATCATAAAGGAATTTTTCAATTTTAAAAGCAAGTTCATATGAAGATAAGGTCAAAATGGGTACATGATCTAGACATAAAGGGTGACACCATAAGCAAAACAGAAGAGCAAGGAATAGTCTCCCTATCCGATGGGGGATGGGGAGGGGGGAGAGAATAATCAAAACCAGAGATAGAAAGTATTACAATGTTTTACTTTTTAATATAATCATTTTGATTATATTAAAAGGCTTTTGTACAAATAAAACGAATGCAACCAAGATTAAAAGGAAGCAGAAAGCTGGCAAACAATCTTTACAGCAAGAATCTCTGATAGAGGCTTCATTTCTCAAATATATAGAGAACTTATTCAAATTTATAAGAACAGGAATTGGTAATTTTCGGATGAAGAAATCAAAGCTATCTATAGGCATAAGAAGTTCTTTAAAACACTTTTGGTTAGAAAAATATTTATTAAAACAATTCTGAAGTACTAGCTCAAACCTATCAGGTCGGCTAACATGACAAAAAAGGAAAATGATAATTGTTGGAGAGGATGTGGGGAAACTGGGCCACTAATGCACTGTTGGTGGAGTTGTGAACTGATTCAGCCATTCTGGAGAGCAGTTTGGAATTATGTCCAAAGGGCAACTAGACTGCATACCTTTTAATTCAGCAATATCAATACTAGGTCTGTATTCCAAAGAGAAAAAGGAAAAGGACCTACATGTATAAAACTATTTATAGCAGCCCTTTTTGTGGTGGAATAGATTTGGAAATTGAGGGGATGCCCATCAACTGGGGAATGGCTGAACAAGCTGTGGTATGTGAATGCAATGGAATACTACCGTGCAACAAGAAATGATGAACAGGCCAACTTCAGAAAAACCTAAAAAGCTCTGGTGCCGTGCAGCTTTGGCCTGCAGGAGACCCATATAACCGGAAGACCCTGAGCAAGCTGAAGAGGACTGTGGCCTGAGCGCAGGAATTCAAGGTGGAGCTGGACAAGTCAAGCTTCTATACACTCTATCACACTCTCCACCACTACAAATACCACATGTTCCTCCGCTGCCGAGACCAGACACTGGCCATTGAGGGAGGTGCTGATGACCTGGGGCAGGAAGAGGGAGTACAGCAGTGTATGAGAAATCAGCTTGGCTGGAACAGCTGTTTGATTCATTCAGTGACCTCTTGGCCCAGGCCCAGGCTCATGCCCAAGGCTGCTGCGTGCGACCCTGAGGGCCGGGTCACTGACTTGCCCTACTGGGTTGTAGCCCCTCCCTGCCCCCTACCCCCTTTCACTGTACAGAGAAATTATATATATATATATATGTATACACACACATACACACACACACATACATATGTATAAATGTCTATTTAGTCTCCTCCTTCAAAAAAATAAAAAAAATTAAAAATTTAAAAAAAAAAAAAGAAAAACCTAAAAAAAACTTGCATGGTCTGATGCAAAGTGAAATAAGCAGAACCAGGAAAACGTTGTATATGGTATCAGCAACAATGTGTGATGATCAACTATGAATGACTCGGTTCTTCTCAGCAACTCAATGATCCAAGACAAGTACAGAGGATTCATGAAAGAAAATGCTTCCCATAACCGGATAAAGAACTGATGGACTCGATCAAAGCATATTTTTTCCACTAGCTTTATTCTTTATTGTGGGATTTTTTCCCCTTTGATCTGTTTCTTCTTTCACAACTGTGACTAATATGGAAATATTTTTACATGACAGCACATGTATAAACTATATCAAAATGCCTGCCATTTTCAGAAGAGGGAAAGAGAGGGAGAAAAATTTGGAACTCAAAATCTTGTAAAAATGAATACTAAAATTTTCCTGACATTGTAACTGGGGAAAAAAATAATATACTATTTAAAATAAATACATAAATAAAAGCAAGTTCAGTTGTATGAGCCCCTTTATATTACTTGCTGACATCTTAAATTCCAACTCCTGGAGCTATTATCTTACAGATACTTCATACCAACTAACGAAATCTAACTGTGTAAATAAAAGGTATATAAGCCATAAACTTAGATTTTCTTTGCTTTTGGGGTGGGGTAGGGGGAAGAAAGGTTCTTTAGGTTTCCTAATTAAGACAAAGGCAGACTGGTAAAGCTAAACTGGCGCTTAGAGATAATCTGGTTCAACTCCATTATTTTACAGACAGGTTAACCACTTGCCCAGGACCACAAAGACACACACCTCTCTTCAAAACCTATCCATAACAGTTATGTTGTGAAAGAAAATATAGATGGAAAAAAGTGAAGAAAAATAAAGTAAAAAAAAAAATACGCTTCAATCTGTATTCAAACCCCACCAGTTCTTTTTCTGGGGATGGATAGCATTTTTCATCCTAAGTCCTTCAGAGTTGTCATGGATAATTGTATTGCTAATAGCAAAGTTATTCACAACTGATTATCCTACAATATTGCTGTTACTGTATAATACCCAGTACATTTCACTTTGCATCAACCCACATAAGTCTTTCTAGGTCTTTCTAAGAGCTTTTTACAGCACAATAGTATTCCACCATAATTACATACCACAACTTGTTCAGCGTTTCCCCTATTGGCATCCCCTCAATTTCTAATTATTCACCCTCAGAAAAGAGCTGCTATAATTATTTTTGTACATCTAGGTCCTTTTCCTTTTTGTTTTTTCATCTCTCTTGAGATACAGACCTAGTAGTAACATTGCTATGTCAAAAAGTATGCATGGTTTTATAGCCCTTTGGGCACAGTTCCAATTTGCTCTGTAGAATGGTTTCATCAGTTCAAAGCTCCAACAACAGTACATACATTAATGTCTCATTTTTCTCACATCCCCTCCAACATGTCTTTTTCCTTTTCTGTCCTATATGCCGTTCCAATAGGTATGAGGTAGTACCTCAAAATTGTTTTAATTTGCGTTTCTCTCATCGATAGAGTTAGAATATTTTTTCATATGGCTATAGAGAACTTTGATTACTTCATCTGAAAACTGTTAATATCTTTTGATCATTTATCAGTTGGGGAAATGGCTTATTTTTATAAATTTGACACAATTCTCTGTATGTTAGAGAATTTATCAGAGAAACTTGCTTCAAATTTTTTTTTCACAGTTACTATTGCTAACTGTATTTCCCCTCTATTTATTTTTATTTATTTTATTATGTTTATTCTACTCTCTCTCTCCTTTCACCCTGTCCCTCCTCAAAAGTGTTTTACTTCTGACTACTTCAAATCTGCTCTCCCTTCTTTCTCCCTACCCCACCTTCCCCTTCCCCTTCCCCTTCCCCTTCTATTTTCCTGTAGGGTAAGACAGATTTCTATAACCCACTGCCTGTGTATCTCATTTCCCCAGTTACATGTAAATACAATTTTTAACATTCCTTTTTAGAACTCGAGTTCCAAATTCTCTCCCTTCCTCCCTCCTGAAACCCCCACATTGAGAAGGCAAGCAATTCAATATAGATTATACATGTGGAGTCATGCACATTTCCATAATAGTCATGTTGTAAAAGACTAACTATATTTTCCTCCATCCTATCCCACTCCCCCATTTATTCTATTCTTTCCTTTCACCCTGTCCCACCTCAAAAGCTTCTGATTACCTCCTCCCCCAGTCTGCCCTCCCTTCTATCACTCACCCTTCTCTTACTCCTTTTTCCCCTCTACTTTCCTGTAGGGTAAGATAGATTTCTATATCCAACCGTGTATGTTATTCCCTGTTTGAGCCACTTCTTAGGAAAGTAAGGTTTACTCATTCCCTCTCACCTTCCCCTCTTCCCCTCCACTTTTTCTTGCTTCTTTCATGTGAGACGGTTTACCCTACTCTACCTCTCCTTCTCTTTCTCCCAGTACATTCCTCTCTCACCCTTTAATATTATTTTTTAGACATCATCTCTTCATATTCAACTCAAACCTGTGCCCTCTGTGTGTGTGTATACCTACATATATATGTATATACATATGACTATAATATGTCCCTTGTGACTTCTTTTTCCTGTTTATCTTTTCATGCTTCTCTCGAGTTTTGTATTTGAAAGTCAAATTTTCTATTTAGCTCTGGTCTTTTCTCAAGAATGCATGAAATTCTTCTATCTCACTGAATGTCAATTTTCCCTCCTCATGGATTATACTGAGTTTCACTGTGTAGGTGATTCTTGGTTTTAATCTTAGGTCTTTTGACCTCCAGAATATTGTATTTCAAGCCCTCCAATCCTTTAATGTAGAAGCTGCTAAATCTTGTGTTATCCTGATTGTTTCCACAATACTTAAATTGTTCCTCTTTAGCTGCTTGCAATATTTTCTCTTTGACCTGGGAAATATGAAACTTGGCTACAATATTCCTAGGAGTTTTCATTTTGGGATCTCTTTCAAGAGGTGAACTGTGGATTCTTTCAATATCCATTTTCCCCCTCTGGTTCTAGAATATCAGGGCAGTTTTCCTTGATAATTTCTTGAAAGATGATGGCGAGGCTCTTTTTGTTTTTTTTGATTGCAGCTTTCAGACAGTCCAACAATTTTTAAATTCTCTCTCCTGGATTCATTTTCCAAGTCAGTTGTTTTTCCAGTGAGATATTTTACACTGTCTTCTATTTTTTCATCCTTTTGGCTTTGTTTTATAATTTCTTGATTTCTCATAAAGTCATTAGCTTCCATTTGCTCCATTCTAATTTTTAAGTAATTATTTTTTTCAGTGAGCTTTTCTACCTCCTTTTTCATTTGACCAATTCTGATTTTTACGGCATTCTTCTATTGGCTTTTTGGACCTCTTCTGCCATTTGAGTTAGTCTATTTTTTAAGGTGTTATTTTCTTCAGCTTTTTCTTGGGTCTCCTTTAGCAAGCAGTTGACTCTTTTTTTCATGATTTTCTTGCGCCACTCTCATTTCTCTTTGAAATTTTTCCTCCACTTCTCTTGATTTTCAAAATCCTTTTTGAGCTCTTCCATGGCCTATGGCCAATTCACATTTTTGTTGGAGGCTCTGGATGTAGGAGCTTTGACTTTGATACTCTGGTTGTGTTTTGATCTTCCTTGTCACTAAAGTAAGATTCTATAGTCTGATCCCGCCCCCCCCAAGCTGTTTGCTCATTTTCCCAGACAATTACTTGACTTTTTAGCTCTTTGTGAAGGTAGGTTTCTGCTTCCAGTGTAGAGAGAACACTTCCCCAAGCTTCAGGAGTTTTGTGCAGTTATTTTCAGAGATATTCCTGGGGACCTGTAAATTTTCATTTCTTCCAAGGTTGTATGATCAAAGGAGAGGTGTTTACTCCTCGCCTGATCTGTGCTCTGGTCTGTGAGTGACAACAAACAATCTTTTCTGCCTTGAAACTATGAGGAAGATTCCCTCTCCACTGCTGCTACAAGCTCCGCCACACCAGCACTCGCCCTTGCCCCAGGACTGCCAACTAGGACTGCGAGCCAGATCCAAGCACAGGCAAAAGCAAGAGAATCATGCCTCAGGACCAGCAAAAAGATCCCTGCAATCCCCCTGTGATTGGCTGCTCAATCCCCCCACTGTCTGTGGGCTGAGAGTTCTGGAAACAACCACTGCTGCTGCCACCCTGTGTCTGGGGCTAAGGCTGGACTGTGCTCCTCTCTCTTACCCAGGTCCCACAGACCTTTCCCACTGACCTTCTAAGTTGTCTTTGGCATTTGTGGGTTGAGAAGTCTGGAAACTGCCACAGCTGCCAGTGATTCAGTGCCCTGAGGTCGGCTAAAGCCCTGACTGTGCCAGCGTGACCCATGCTGAACTGCATTCTTCTCTCAGACTTGTGCAATAGACCTTTCAGGTCATCTTGGGCTGGAAATTTGCTTTTACTTCATCTTGGCTCTGCCTCCCTCCAATTTTCTTGATAGTGATTTATCTAATTAACAAAATGTATCATATAACCAACAACATTAAATGTTTACAGGAAAACTGTTTCTCAAAAGGATGTTTTTCTTAAAGAATGACCAGGAAAATCCAATACAATCTTCATAGGAAAATGACTTATAACCCAGAGATCCCAAAGTTGATTAAGGTGCTTCCATTTTGTTTAGTCATATTTAAATGTGAATTGTCATTGTTAGTGTAAATATTAACAATGCCAGCAGGTGAATGTTAATTTATAAAAATTCAAATGGTAGTAACAATTTACCTAAGTGTTCACTCAAAGTCATGTAAGCAGTATGAGAAATCTAGGTGAGATTGTGAATATTCAACATTTGCTCTAAGCCAATCATGGATTCAATTTTCTCTTGCTACTCTAAGTCCCAGTTTTGAGGCATAACATTTAATAGGGAGATGAACAGCTTTCCTTGACTGGATATAAGAAGCCTCAAGGTATTAAAAAAAAAAGTCTAATGAAGGTTTTTCCCCTTGTTAGAAAAATTAAAAGATCGCTAAAAAAGTGAAAGCTTTGAAATGAAATGAGAACATTTATCAATAAATGCTGTATCCAATTAGCTATGTCAGAATCCATCCCCCACCATATCCCCTGGAAAGAGTGGTCTATTCATATTTACTTAGCATCTTCTTCCCTTATTTTTACATGAAGGTTGGGACAGAGAGCAATTAATGCCAAAAAGCTATTTTTATTAATTCCTAAGAAAATACTTTAATGGATTAGAGAGATAGCCAGTGAACACCCAGAAAAGGAAGTCTTCATTACAAAAAGCTAATATAGGTTTATCAAAAATAAGTCATGTCAAACTAATTTTATTTTCTTTTTGATAGAATTTATTATTTAAAAAGTAGATCGGCAAGTGTTGTGTCCCAGATATCTGTGCCGGGCACTACAAATGGCTTGGATAAAGGCATAAATGACATGTTCAACAAATTTGCAGATGACACAAAATTAGAGGAGGGATAGCTGGATGACAACCAAGATCTCTCCAAAATTGACAAATCAGAATACTGGGGCTTAATCTATTAAGGTGAAATTCAATAGGATAAATATAAAATCTTATAACTCATAATTTCCAAGTACACAATGGGGAAGGCATGATTAAATGGCAGTCGGCCTTTAATAAAAACAAAACAGGGGGCAGCTAGGTGGCGCAGTGAGTAGACCACCAGCCCTGGAGTCAGGAGGACCTGAATTCAAATCTGAACTCAGACATTTGACAAGCTTACTAGCTGGGTGACCTTGGGCAAGTCACTTAACCCCAACTGCCCGGCTGTCCCCGCCTCTGAAAAAAATAAATAAATAAAAAATAAACAAAACAAAACCCAAACAAACCAGGGGCTTTAAAGGAATTCTAAACAACCCTCCTCACCTCATGCCACCCCAAAGGGAAAGAAAACCTAAGTTTACTGCCTATATTACCTTTTATATACACAGTTAGATTTCTGTTAGTTGGCATGAGTTATCTGTAAAATAATAAATAGCTCCAGGAGCTAGGAACTTAAGATGTCAAAAAGTAATATAAATGGCTCATACAATTGAACTTGCTTTTAAAATTGAAACATTTCTCTATGATAAAATATACTCTTTTTCCAACAGCCTGTTCAATGTGATATGGCAGTGCTCTGGCAGCTAAAAAAGCTAACGCAATCTTGGGCCACATGAAGGGAGGTTTAGCTTCCAGGAATAAAGAGATAAGGGCACTGCTGTGTTCTCTCCCAGTAAGAATACGTCTGGCACATTTAGGGATGACAGTAATAAATTATCTTGGAGGAAATCCAAGGAAAGGCAACCAGAATAGTAAGAGGTTTTGAGTCCATGTCATATGAGGATCAACAGAAAGAAGCGGGGATGTTTAGCCTGAAGAGACGAGACCTGCTAGCTGTCTTCAAGGATCTGAAGTACTGTCATATGGAAGGGGGATCTGACTTGCTCTGTTTGGCACCAGATGACAGAACCAAGAATAATGAGTGGGAACTGCAGAGGCAAATTTAGGCCTGATCAGTAAAATGTCATCCATGAGTAGAATAGGCTGTCCTGAGACTGAGGGAATTATGCACTTTTCTCCCTGTGCCTCACTCCCAATCCCCATTTGGGTGTTTTCAAGCAAAGGCTGGATACCACTTGTCAGAGAGTTGCAAGACATTTCTTTCCGGGTTAGGTTAAAGGGCTACAGAGGTACCTTTCAACTTTAAAATTCTGTGATTCTCTTAAATGTACTAGAATTCAGTCTGCAATAAAGCTTTCATCAGGAACTCTTACTTCTGAGAAGATCAATTTGAATCTCAGATTTTTGTTCATAATCATTTTCTCCTTGGGATTCCCTCAGTATATAGCATATTGGGGCTAGGAGGTATAAATTAATACCACAGTGCAACAATATTTGGTACAAAATTAAATAAACTAATTTTCACAATGAAATATTCCAAGGGGGGGGGGATGGAGCCAAGATGGCGGCTAGAAAGCAGGGTTGTGCCTAAAGTTCTCCCCCAGGACCCTCTAAACACCTACAAAATGGCTCTGAACAAATGCTAGAACTGCAGAACCCACGAAATAGCAGAGGGAAGCAGGCCTCCACCCCAGGACAGCCTGGATGGCTGCTGGGTAAGGTCTATCCCTCGGAGCTGGGAGCAGAGCACAGCAAAGCCCAGCATGGGTGGAGACAGGACCAATCAGACCGGGAGCCAGGCGGCACAGGCCCTAGCTCCCTGAATCAGTGAGCTGTGGCAGTTACCAGACTTCTCGACCCACAAACACAAAAGACAACAGAGAAGGTTAGTGGGAAAAGCTGCTGGGACAGAATGAAAGGAGTTTGGGGTTCAGCCACCTTCCTGGGGGCAGTGGAGGTGGTGCAGCTACAGAACTATAGCTGCAGTTGCTTCTGGCCCCAAGTCCACCTGGTGGGAGGAATTAACTGGCGGATCAGAGCTGGAGTGCAGAGCCTGCTTAAGATCTGAGTCAGGTCAGGGTTGGCAGTTCTTGGGGGAGGAGGAGCGCTGGTGTGGCAGAGCTTGCTGTATAGAAATAGCTCTGAAAACAACAGCACAGCCCCTCAAGCTTGGGACAAAGTACTCTACACTCTACAAGCAGTCACATCCCCACAAAAAACTCGAGGGTCAAGTAGTTGGCTGGGAACATGAACAGGCAGCGAAAACAGTCTCAGATTCAGACTCAGACTTTAGAATCTTTCTTTGCTGACAAAGAAGACCAAAACATACAGCCAGAAGAAGTCAACAAAGTCAAAAAGCCTACATCAAAAGTCTCCAAGAAAAACATGAACTTGTCTCAGGCCATGGAAGAGCTCAAAAAGGATCTGGAAAAGCAAGTTAGAGAATTAGAGGAAAAACTGGGATGAGAAATGAGTGAGATGAGAAAACCATGAAAAATGAGTCAATGACTTGCTAAAGGAGACCCCGAAAAAATACTGAAGAAAACAACACATTAAAAATAGACTAACTCGGGGCAGAGCCAAGATGGCGGCTGGGAAGCAGTGACTGGCGTGAGCTCCCCACCAAGTCCCTCCAAAAACCTATAAAACAAAGGCTCTGAACCAATTCTAGAGCTGCAGAACCCACAAAGTGGCAGAGGGAAGCAGGGCCCCACCCCAGGACAGCCTGGATGGTCTCTGGGTAAGGTCTGTCCCAGCCCCCAGCTGAGGGGAGCGGAGCTGAGCCCAGCGCGCACGGCGTGAACAGACCAGACGTGGACCTACCAGACCAGGAGACGAGAGGAAAGTGCCCTGGCATCCTGAAATACTGAGCTGTGGCATGTACCAGACCTCTCAACCCACAAAGAGCAAAGACATC
>CM053624.1:248336632-248355224 GCA_028646595.1 Phalanger gymnotis | reverse complement strand
AAAAATTGGGAAGAGAAATGAGAAGGATGAGAGAAAACCATGAAAAACAAGTCAATGACTTGCTAAAAGAGACTCAAAAAAATACTGAAAAGTATACTGAAGAAAACAACACCTTAAAAAATAGACTAACTCAAATGGCAAAAGAGCTCCAAAAAGCCAATGAGGAAAAGAATGCCTTGAAAGGCAGAATTAGCCAAATGGAAAAGGAGGTCCAAAAGACCACTGAAGAAAATACTACCTTAAAAATTAGATTGGAGCAAGTGGAAGCTAGTGACTTGATGAGAAATCAAGACATTATCAAACAGAACCAAAGGAATGAAAAAATGGAAGACAATGTGAAATAACTCATTGGAAAAACCACTGACCTGGAAAATAGATCCAGGAGAGATAATTTAAAAATCATTGGACTACCTGAAAGCCATGATCAAAAAAAGAGCCTAGATATCATCTTTCAAGAAATTATCAAGGAGAACTGTCCTGATATTCTAAAGCCAGAGGGCAAAATAGAAATTGAAAGAATCCACCGACCGCCTCCTCAAAAGATCCCAAAAAGAAAACTCCTAGAAATATTGTTGCCAAATTCCAGAGCTTCCAGATCAAGGGAAAAACACTGCAAGCAACCAGAAAGAAACAATTTGAGTATTGTGGAAACACAATCAGAATAACCCAAGATCTAGCAGCTTCTACATTAAAGGATGGAAGGGCTTGGAATATGATATTCTGGAGGCAAATGGAGCTAGGATTAAAACCAAGAATCACCTACCCAGCAAAACTGAGTATCAGGCTCCAAGGCAATACATGGATTTTCAATAAAATAGAGGAGTTTCAAGCTTTCTCAGTGAAAAGACCAGAGCTGAATAGAAAATTTGACTTTCAAACACGAGAATCAAGAGAAGCATGAAAAGGTAAACAAGAAAGAGAAATCACAAGGGACTTACTAAAGTGGAACTGTTTTGTTTACATTCCTACATGGAAAGATGATATGTATAATTCATGAAACCTCAATATTAGGGTAGCTGAAGGGAACATACATACATACATATAAATATATATATACATATGTGTATATATATATATATATATAGACAGAGGGCACAGGGTGAGTTGACTATGAAGGGATGATATCTAAACAAATAAAATCAAATTAAGGGATGAGAGAGGAATATATTGAGAGGGAGAAAGGGAGAGATAGAATGGGGTAAATTATCTCACATAAAAGTGGCAAGAAAAAGCAGTTCTATAGGAAGGGAAGACAGGGCAGGTGAGGGGTAATGAGGGAATCTTGCTCCCATCGGATTTGACCTGAGGAGGGAATACCATACACACTCAGTTGGGTATCTTGCCCACATTAAAGTAGGGGGAAGGGGATAAGAAAGGGGGACAACAGAAGGGAGGGGAGATGGGGAAGGAGGTAATCAAAAGCAAATACTTTTGAAAAGGGACAGGGTCCGGGGAGAAAACTGGATAAAGGGGGATAGGAAGGAGCAAAATAAAGTGTTTAACAACATGAGTATTGTGGAAGGGTTTTGCATAATGATACACATGTGGCCTATGTTGAATTGCTTGCCTTCTTAGGGAGGGTAGGTGGGGAGGTAAGAGGAGAGAGAATTTGGAACTCAAAGTTTTAAAAGATGATGTTCAAAAAAAAATTTTTGCATGCAACTAGGAAATAAGATATGCAGGCAATGGGGCATAAACATCTATCTTGCCCTACAAGAAAGTAAGGGAAAAGGGGATGGGGGAGAGTGGGGTGACACAAGGTGGGGCTGACTGGAGAACGGGGCAATCAGAAAATATGCCATCTTGGAGTGGGGGGGGGGAGAAATGGGGAGAAAATTTGTAATTCAAACTCTTGTGAAAACTAATGCTGAAAACTAAAAATATTAAATAATGATTTAAATAAAAAAGAAATATTACAAGGAAAAAATTATGTAACATTAGCAAAACAGAAAATTAACATTCAATTACAGTAACAGATGTGTTTTTTAAAAAACTTACATGCATTTCATGTGTTTTTCAATTGAGCTGCCTGCCAAAATTTCATCTTGGAAGCTGTAGTGAAGATCCTTTTATGAAAGTGGTTTGGATACCATCTTTATTCGCATGTAAGAAATGAGCTATAATTCCATATAAAAGAGGTCTATGGTAGAGAGAAAATAAAATAAATAAAAGCAGCAGATAAAGTATTAAAATGAAACATTCATTTTTAAAAAGGTAATTTCTAGAAAAAAGGGTCACAAAAATCTTATAAAACATTTTGTGACATAAATACTAACTGCTGATACTTCTTTTAAATCCAAGATAGTTATTATTGTTTTACTATACACCTTCCAAAAACATGTTATCAACAAACACATAATATAAGGGCTTGAAGGGACCTTAGAGACCACCTAAATCCAACTACTTCATGTTAAAGATAAGGAAATAAAGTACTACTGGGGATGAGTGACCCACTCAAGGTCATATACCTAAAGGCCAAAATCAGCACTTGAATGCAGGCCTCTGGATTCTTGTGGCATTGTCCTCTCTTCTCTTTCCTATATGACTTTTCCTTCTTGGTCTCCTTTGCCAGATCATCATCCATAGCATACCCCTTAACTGGGAGTACACCTTAAAACTTTATACTGGACTCAGAATTTATCATCTCTACCTAATGACTCCTGGATCTAGTTCAAGTCTCTATCCTAAATTCCACGTTACCAACTACCTTTGTATGTTTAGAATGGGATATCCTGTAGGCATCTGAAACTAACCAATTCTGAAACAGAACCCATTTTGACACCCCTCTCCCCAACTCCCAACCGACTCCTTTCAAAACTTCTCCCTTACGGTCAAGGGTACTAGCATACCTCCAGGCACCAGATTTACAACTTGGGAGTCATTTTCAATTGCTCCCTTTCCCTCACCTCACACATACAACAAGCATTTGCTGAGCCTTGTCAATTTTACCTCCAAACATCATCTCTCATATGTACCTCCTTCTCTCTACTTGCAAAGCCACTATATTATTTCAAACATCAGAGACCTCTAGCCAGGACTATTGAAATAGCTTCATAATTGGTCTCCCTGCCTCAAGTCTTTGCCCTCTCCAATTCATACTTCACATACCTGCCAAAGTCATATTCCTAAAGGCTATGTTTCTCCCTACTTAACTTTAAACTCTAGTAGTTCCCTACCACCTCTAAGATCAAATACAAATTTTTCTATTTGAGAGGATCCAAAAAACCCTAGATTGCAACAATGAGCCGAAAATAAAAAGGAAACATTTAAGTGCGATAAATGTAAAGTCCTAAACTTGGGTTTAAAAACTCCACTACACAAGAACAAGATAGATAAGGAACAGCTAGAAAGTAGTTCATGTGAAAAGAATTTGCAAGTGCAAAATGAGTCAACAGTGTGATATAGAAACCACAGCACTTTTAGGTTGTATTACAAAAGTGAAATGTCCAGAGCAAAGAAAACCACATCTGGAATTGTGTCCAGTTTAGGGTGCAATATTTTAGGGCATTGACAAGCAGGAATATTTAAAGGAGGGTAACCAGGATAAGGGAGGGACTTAAAGAATGCCATATACAGGATTGATGTTACTAAGGATGTTTAGTCTGGGAAAAAGGGGGTTTGCCAAAAATATGGTAACTGTCTTCAATTAGATAGTTGCTAAGGATTAGACTTATCTGGCTTGGCCTCAAAGAGCAGAGCTAGGGGTAACTGGGTATTTTACAGAGATTTTACCTCGCATAAAAACTTTTCCTAACAATTAGAGCTAACTAAAATTACAATGGGCTATAGTATCAGATAAGGTAGAGAGGTTTTCAAGCAAAGGTTAAATGACCACTTGTTGGGGATATATAGATCCCAAGCTGTATGTGGCCCATAACAATCTGTAGGATGGCCCAAACCAGACTAAAATGTCATTAAAATGTAATCAGATTAAAATGTAAATTTAACAAAAAAATACAATAAAACATAGAAAATGTCACATTTTAAAATTAAGTCAACATGTGGCCTGAAAGAGGTCCTTATGTATAGTTTAATTTCTTTTTGAGTTTTATGCCCCTGTTGTAGTGGGTTTTCATGATCTGAACAAGGGCTGACAAGCGGCAGCTGTACAATGGCATGAACACCTGGATCTGAAAGCTTTGCCTCTTACTACCTATACGTTCTTGAGCAGGTTTATTTTCCCATCAGTAAAAAGAGTGAGTTGCCTTAACACCTAAAGCCAACTTTCAGCTCTGAATCTAGGATTCTATTATCTGAGTTTTCTACTACTTCTGTCATTCTATAGTTTTTCAATGCAGGGACTATGTCTAGGCTTTAATAAATACATATTAAATTGCTATTCTTAAAACAACTGTATTACTCATGTAAAATACTAATTCCAAAAGTTCGACATCAGCCTGGAGGGGCAGATTTATTTTCAGCGCAGTATATCAAAATTTCAACTAGAGTCCAGCACAAAAATATTATTTTTTCAAAACAAGGAAAAACATTTAGCTTTAACATGTAGGGCAAAGATAACTTTCTCTTCATTCTGTTATAACTACTGGTCCCACTTTGGTCATTTGACCATAGAATTTGGGTTCTATCAGCCCTGCAATTTATTAACTGGATAACTTTGGGCAAGTAATTTCACCTTCTGCACCTCAGTTTCCTCATCTATAAAAAATCGGAGGTTGTTAATCTGTAGTTCATAAACTTTTTTGAAAATATATTTTGATAATTGTATTTCAAAATAATTAGTATCCTTTGTATTTTATACATTTAAAAATCTCATTCTGAGGAGGGGCCCATTAGTTTCACTAGAAACCAGTGCCAAAGGAGGTCATGAAACATGAAAGGTTAAGAATCCCTGTACTAGATTGCTTCTAAGATCCCTTCTAGCTCTGATTATATGATGCCATCCTAAATTAACTGACTCAAAAGAAAAAAAAAAACAAAATGATTTTTTTGCTAGTTGTGCTAGTTTGGGGAAATTTTTAAAAAAATATCTCAAATCTTCCTTCACATAGGTCTGAAAATTTTATTTTTTTGCCTAACCTGATTTACTAAAAAGAAATTCAACTTTTAAATTATGGATTTGATAAAAGGGTTCTTTTGCTTATTTTTGCTCTAAAACTAAGTATTATAAATGTCTACATTTTAATTATTTGCTATTCACTTAAAGTGATAAATTTTCATGATTCTATTGTATTATATGCTTGGAATTCCTTACTAAAAGAAGATCATCACACATGTTAAATAAAACATGCCTCTGTTAATTAAAGTATCTTCAATATGTTATACATACAAAATAAGCAGGCAAAACTAGAAATGCATAAGTCACACATTTTAAAAGCTAGATAGTGTAGTCACAGACTAGGAAAAAAAGCTTTCAAAGCTCTCACCTTTTATTAAACATAACCCCCTAGATAAATTCTTGGAATATCTATTACCTCAGATGTTACACACAGTAACCACTTTTAATTTTTAAAATAATTCTAGGTTTAAATTATAAAAAATAAACACAACACTTAAAGTTATACTGTCCTTACTTCCATATTCCACACAATATGAAACAATTAAAATAAAAACAGGAATTTTTTTTTAAACGCAAAGAAATAGTACTGTATCTGAGATAAGTCAGCATCTACCACTAAGCAATGAAGTAAAATAACATGGTATCATGCCATTAGTCATGAAATAATTAATCAGTACTGAACTCTAAAGCCCCATATACTTGGCACATGAATTATTTGGAGAGGCTAAGGGAAAACCCCTTGAAAATTTATGCATAAACAAGACTTAACCAAAGGACTATTTCTGGCCAAGAAAACAAATCAGTAATTTCCTTCATATTGTTTTTCCAAACATTTTTTCTTCATTCAGCTATAAATATTTACTTTATGTTTATCATGTGCAAGAAACTGCTAGGCATCTATTGTAGAGGATATATAAACAATAAAATACAGGCTTTAAACTCAGAGAGCTTTTCTCCAGGCAACCACTGAATGGTCCCAAGAATCTTGGCTAGGGTTTACTGGAGCAGACCTAAGAAAGCATTTGCAAAAATATCTGGCTTTGCAAGCTGCCTTTCAAGAAAATCTGTTCTGCCACAAGAGCTCAAAATTGTCTACTTCACAAATCTTGGTTTACAAACTACTGTTAGCTGAAACAAACATTAGGAAACTGCTTGTCTATATGGATGTGAATGAAGAAAACAAAAAAAGGAAAACTTAAAAAAAAAACTTCTTACACTGTTTTTGCATTCGAGTCTTCATATATATTTAATTCCTTAATGAGAAATTGTCTCTCCAACGGCATTACTGGTTGACCAGATTCTGAAAAAGTAAGACTATTTTTATGAAATCCTCAGGAACCATAAAACACAAATATAATCCTGCAAAGAGTGGCAATTTTATGTTTTATAAAGTTATGAAAGTAAACACCCTATACCATATAATCAACTGAATTTTCTAAGAGGACTATCAACAAGAGATCAGAAATCAGACCTGGAGGCTAACTGGTATTCTTTCAAAAATATTTTTAAAAGACACATGAAATACAGCTAAACTTTTTCAGATTATACAACTTTGCTGACGTTGCTACATGTTGCATTTTCTCCTAAGTACGAGGGAAAAACCCATCAATGATAGACAATATTATCATGTAGTGTTGGACAGTGTTAAAATAGTTAACACTTCCTTCCTATTCAGATGAGTAGAAAAGGTGACATCAAAGCCCACTCTGTATCAATGAGAATGACCTTTAAGGAACAGATTCAATAGTACAAAGATTGACAAAGTCCTTGTCCCATATCCTTTTATCTTTGAAGAGTGCTATTCTAAGGTGATGAATGACCTTGAACCACAACCATGGAGAATCACTACACCTAAGCCTTAACTTCAAGCTCGTTTTTGTTAGGTATCTGACTTTTCCTCACTCCAAAGCAGGTTTTTGGAAAAACATAGTGGAGTGCTTTGCCAGTTCCTTTTCCAGATCATTTTACAGGTAAGGAAACTGAGGCAAAGAGGGGCCACAGCTAGTAAGTGTTTGAGGCCATATTTGAACTCAGGTCTTCCTGACTCTGCCTGGCTCGCTATCCACTGTACCACCTAGCTGTCCATCAAGCTCTTTAAGTGCCTTTAAATTTTTTAGTTTCTTCATTTCATTCACTAGCTTAGAACACAGCGAATGTTCAACAAAAATTAAAAGCTAATAAATGACAAATGTAATCTAATGTCTAAATACAGGTACAAATAATCACAGGATATGGCCTCCCACCCTTTAAAATGATGTATTTTGTGTTCGGCCTTTTCTCATTAAAATTTCTGCTTCACTTTGATATCTCAAATGTGAAGATGGTCATGTTATTCTACTTGGTAGGGCTTTAGAAATCATACATACATACATATATATATACACATATACATATATATATACACACATATATGTATGTCAGTAAACTAAAGCATTAATGGAAAAATTTAGTGTAATATGTAAGATCTTCAAAATACACTACCTACTTGGTATAGCAGAGATACGAAAAGTAGAGATAGGTGCCTGGATCAAATTTTAAATTACACATCAGAAATTTTAAAATTATATGCACCATATTTCAACTATGTGTAATTTTTTCATATGGATTATTTCTTCCACCTATAAAGTTTACAATCCATTTCAGACTTGGTCTTTAAGAATTTCTATGACTGAAAAATTCACTGATAATTAACCTCCCTAAACTTAGCCAGACTGGTCTTTGGCCAAAAAACTCAAAGAGAATTTTCTAGTGTTGCAGGTCCTGTACTATAATGGCTTTAAAAATTAATGTTTGGTATATTCTAATTATGTTCCTATCTTTAAAGTTCTATATTATCAAGCCAGTTAATCCTGACAGGGAACTCTTAACTCTATTTGACACAAGAATACCTATACTGATAACGAGAACACTAAACAAAAGATTAAGTTAGCTAAATTGACTAAGAAAATACCTAATTATCGCAAGAATATGACTTCTCCAGAGATTAAAAACCAAGCATTTGACTTGCCAATAAAAAGGAAAATATGCATATATTAAAAGAGTTTCTTTTACAAAGAGATACAAGTAGGGTCAGGAGATCATTGTGGATAGTAACAGCAATGTTGTAATGATGATCAACTGTGAAAAACATGAATGTTCTGATCAATACAATGATCCCAAGCAATTCCAAAGGACTCACGAAAAAATTCTATCCATCTCCAGAGAGAGAACTGATGAACTGAGTGCAAACACAAACATAATTTTCCTCACTTTAAACAGCCCTTCATTTGTTAAGTTGTTTTCTAGCGAGCTGGTAAAAGTTATGAAATCTTGGTTAGGCTTCTGAAAGAGATCAATAGACTATTTCAAGTCCCAAGTTATCTATTGTTTTCATTGACAAAACTAGATCATCAAGCTACATCACACTTCAAAAAATGAAGAATAATTTACTTAAACAATCCACACTTACCAGCTGTAAGGACAGATGCTGAATACTTATATTTGTTGAATTCCAAATACTCCCGAATTAGTTCATTAATTAGGAGGTTTTCATGAGACAGGGGTGGAGGTTTTTCACCTTGATCATCTAATGCATTAAAAACCTCAGCTCTGATCTTGGCTCTTAAGTGTCCCAGTACACCCCTTTTTTCCAGCGTATCCTTCAAAACTATTAAATAAGATAACATTTTAGTGTAAGAATTGCAAGTGAAAACATTGATCATTCTTATATACTGTTATAGAGCAACTTGGGACACAGACCAAAGGAAATGAATTAAAGCACTACCAACAAAGCAATGAATGACAGCCTCAGACTAAGTCTTGGGCTGTCACTGATGTCTGGACCCAGCACCAGCCCACCTCCCTATTTCCATCTACTTAGCAGATAATTATTTAAGGTACCTTCAACTCCAGTCCTCCCTACTGTTTTTAAGCTCTGCCAGCCATTTTCCAATAGTAACTCTTAAGATATATAAAAATAAAACATTTTAAAACTATATAGTACCTTTTTTTATTTCTATTTTAGTTAATAAACCAAAACATGCGGGGGCTGGGGAAGATGGTGAAGCAGTGAATACTTGACAGCATGGTCACATTCAGAAATTTTCCTGTAAAGTTTGGCAAATCCAAATACTCCGTATGGTTACTGAAGCAGTGAAGCCATCTGCCTTTTAAAATGACTTTTCTACACGATGCTAAATCCTTCAATTATCTGTCCATGTAAGTACAGCTGCAACCCCAGCAGCCTATGCACATATTATTAGTTAGCAAGTATTTACAGAGTATCCGTGCTATATTTTATTTCTCCTTCACCTGCTGCATATAAGTCATCACTCAAGTGCTGAAAAAATGAATGGTTCCTTCAGAGAACTGCTACTCTAGCTAAAGAGACCAAATTATAAATTTATGGAATCTAAGAGTTGGAAGGGGTCATAGACATCATGTAGTCGAAGTCTCACTAGAGAAATGAAAATAATACACTACTAAACTTTGGGAATACAAAGGCGAAAGACGGTCTTTCCTCTCGAGATGCTCACAGCCTAATAGAAGCTATAAGCAAAAATAAGCTATACATGCCGAGAGATGTAAGCCAATTAGGATAAAGAGGAAATAACCCTGGAATGAAGGATCAGTAAAGCCTTCCTGCTGAAGATGGAATTTTAGCACTTTATGAAAACCTTAAGTTACTACAGGAAAGCTATTATTATAAGGTAAGCTACAGGAGACTCATGGATCTGCATCGGTGGACCAGTTTTTGCACCAGGGATGGCCCGGGTGGGACCCCGCTCCAAGCCTACAGAATACCACAGTAGAGGGCATGGGGGAGGGTTGGCGGGGTGCAAAGATTGTCATTGGGGGGAAGAGTTCTGTGGATCAGATGTTGAAGGAACACGGTTTAGGGATTTGAGAAATGTTTGGATCCCACGTGCCCCTCCCCCCAAGGGTCTAGCAGACTCCGGGAAAAGTATCAACACGGCAGGGGCTCACAATGCTTACTGGGACCAATTAATCACTAATCGTTTATTAAGTGTCTACTATATACCAAGCCCTGGAGATACGGAGAGTAGCCAAATAAAGCAAAGGCCCTGCCTTCAAGGTGCTTACCATCTAACGGGGGGGGGGGACACTTCCAGGCCACAGCCTGTCTCTGACAGCTCCCGCCGCCCACCCGCTCCTCTCCGTCCCAATTCCCAGCCCAGCCCAGTCCGGCCCCAAGGCCAGCCTCCCTGCTCCACGTACGTCCTCAGCTACCTGCTTTAAGCTCCGCCACAGTCGCCATTTTCCAACTGCCGCCCGAAGAGAGAAAAGAAAGGCTGGGCCGGGGTACCAGCAGCGCGCCTGCGCGGCGCGCCGCCCCGCCCTTCCGAGGCCTCTGAACGCAGGCGGAGTCTCCAGCCTCTAGTGCGCTACTTCCGGTGCGCTCTCACCTCCGTAAACCAGTCCCGAGTATTGGTGGAGATACGCAGACGCGTTGTCCCTATGGGCCAATTGGGTGGTGCCGTGGGCGAGGCCTCTGACCCTGGAAAGCTGCCTCAGGGACGTGTGTAGCCTACAGAAGCAGCTTAGTTGTGTTTGTTTATGCAGGCTCAGCTTTCAGTTGTGGCGGTAGAAGCTTGATTTATGGGACCACCTGGACTAAGAGGCCTGGATGGGTTGCGATAGGCATCATTAGAGAAAACATCCGAGTCCATGAGGTCGCAGGTGTCTAGATGAGTGTTTGAATATGCAGGGTGGATCAGATGGGAAGGAACTCAAGAATAAGAGTCTCTGGCTGGAAACATCCAGCAGTGAGGTGATAAAGGCACAGTAGTGACAATGCAGTAGAAGAGGTAAATCCAAGAGAGGCTTTCAAAAATTAACCCAAAAAAATGGCGACAGACTGTATATAGGAAGATGGAGAAATTGAAAGAGTACAAATAACTGACAGTTACATAGCGCTTTAAGATTTGCAAAGCACTTTACGCAATTATTTCATTCTCAAATTTATGAATGGAAACTACTATGAAAATTATTTTCTTCTCAAAACAACTCTATGAGGTCAAAATCTACCTATATCATTATCTTCAGAAATCAGAGAATCCTGAGGTCCCGCTTCTCACCTATCAGATTCGCTAATATGACAAAAAAGGAAAATGTTGGCTGTTGGAGGGGATGTGGGAAAACTGGAGTACTAATGCATTGTTGGTGGAATTGTGAACTGATCCAGCCATTCTGGAGAGCAATTTGGAACAATGCCCAAAGGACAACAGACCTGTGTATACTCTTTGATCCAGCAGTACCACTATATCCCAAAGGTATCCCAAAACAGAGAAAGAGACCTATTTGTACAAAAAAATATTTATAGCAACTCTATTTGTGGTGGCTAAGAATTGGAAATGGAATAAAGGCCCACCAACTGGGGAATTATTGTGTTATAAGAAATGATAAGCAGGATGGTTTCAGAAAAACCTGGAAAGACAGTGAACAGAACCAGGAGAATGTTGTATGCAGTAACAAGAATATTGTTCGATTAAAAAACTATGAATGACAGTTATTCTCAGCAATGCAATGATCCAAGACAATCCCAAAAGGCTAATGTTGAAATGTACTATTTGCCTCCAGAGAAAAAAACTGATATTGCTGGAATATAGACTGAAGTATGCCATTTTAACTTTCTTTCATTCCTTTTCTTCTGAGTCTTCTTGTATAAAATGACTAATATGGAAATGCTTTATATAGTTTCACATATATAACCTATATCTGATTGCTTACTGTCAAAGGGAGGGGGAAAGGGAAGAAGGGAGGAAAAGGATAGAATTTGGAACTCAAAACTAAAAAAAATGTTTAAAATTGTCTTAACATATAATGATGGGATAATATATGTTTAAAAATCAGAGAATCATAAATTTAGAGATGAAAAGGACTTTTAAGGCCATTTGGTCCAAATTCCTAGTTTTGCAGATGAGAAAACTAAGTCCCAGAGAGGAGAAGTGACTTACCTAAGGGCACACAGTAAGAAGCAGAATCCCCATAATAAAACGATATTTCCTGCAAAAATGTTATCAGATTCCTTTCTGAGGGATTAAGTGACAGGTTCATTCAATCCTTTGCTTACTGGGAGGATTAGAGATTAAGGCATTATTGAAATTACTATTTCATGTCTCTAGGATCAAAGTGGGCAGAAACTGCAGGTCATTTGAGTTCAAAAGAGTAAGCCTTCATTGACTGAGAATTAAAATGATTCATCTGTTAAACAGCCTTTGTTGGGAGAAAAGGAACCCTCCCCACCCTCCTATCCTCCCAAAGGTGGAATTTTATGGAACTACCTCCCTGTCATGTTGGGACAGCTTTTTTTTTTTTTAAACCATACTACA
Source organism: Phalanger gymnotis (assembly GCA_028646595.1). Classification (NCBI taxonomy): domain Eukaryota; kingdom Metazoa; phylum Chordata; class Mammalia; order Diprotodontia; family Phalangeridae; genus Phalanger; species Phalanger gymnotis. The sequence continues at coordinate 248,342,876 of CM053624.1, read as the reverse complement.
TGTCCTTTACCTCAGAGACCTCTATCCTGCAAGAATCTGAGAACCAAACCCAAATAGTTGATTGAAGATAAATTTGGGGGAAATTTGCATTTTTGGACCCTAGAAACAGCACAAATGCTCTTATACCTGTAGAATGTGTGCAATACATATTGAAGACCCAACAGTTGCCTTCAAGTATTTGAAGCCTGAAATATAGATGAAGATTTGGCTTTGATCTGCTTGGCCCCTGAAGGCAGAACTGGGAACCTGGAGTGCGAAGTTACAGGGAAGCAGATCTCAGCTTGATAAGAGGAAAGACTTCCTAACTAGAATACCTCTTCCCGTGGGGAATGGATAGCCTGGAGGATAGAGGATTCCCCTTCACTGGAGGTGGGGGAGCAAGTCCGGACAGCTACTCCTCTCGTTTAGATATGCAGATACTTGACTAAGAATCCACTTAACCCAGGACAAGCAGAACAAAACAGCCTGAGGAGGTAAGTAAGGTAGCTCAAATCACCTTTTAAAAACAAATTCATTTGAATGTGAAAGGGAGAGACCTTAGAGAGAGACCTTAGGACTGAGGGCTCTAATAGGAAAGAGCTCTAGGCACATTATAAAGCAGCTGCTGGAGAGGCCCCCACTGGACAGGAGACTAGGGAAGAATTTGTGTAAGTAGAAGCTTAGTTGGGATTCACCTCAGGAAGTGGTAAGGGGAGAATCACATTGTCTGGTGGCTTCCTATTTAAGAAATTATTCTTTCTAACTAGGTGCTAAACTCTAAATTCTGGTGCCCTACCTCAAAGTGCTGATCACCTCACCCTAGGTAGGCCTCTGGGTATAGATTACATTGTTTGATTTCTCTCATAGCTCTAAATACCACGACCTCAGAGATCTCTTCCTACAATCAGATTTTGTGATTGTATATGTATGATATTTACCAGTACATTGATCAGAAGTCACCAGCCTTATAAAGGGGAAAAGCCAAGTAGTGGTGAACAACCCTAGGTTTTCCACAACACAAAGACGGGAGCGGGGATCGCAGCTGATTTGTAGGAGTAAAGCAGCACTCCAGAGGCTCAAAGTTATTTTCTCACTGTTTTCCTAATTGGGAATTCTTTGGGGTTAACTTGCTCTTCTTTTAAAATTTAAATACCTTGGAGAGGGTTAACCCCTTGAGTCATTGTCATTTTAGAGTGAATTGCTAAACCTACCTTGGGGCAGCTAGGTGGCAATTGGTAGAGTACTGACTCCAGAGTCAGGAAGACTAATTTTTCTGAGTTCAAATCTGGCCTCAGGCACTTACTAGTTGTGGGACCTTGGGCAAGTCATTTAACCTGTTTGCCTTAGTTTCCTTATCTGTAAAATGAACTGGGAAGGAAATACCAAACCACTCCAGTATCTTTGCCAAGAAAACACCAAATGGGGTCACAAAGAATCAAACTTGACTTGCACAATTGGACAACAAAAAAAACCTACTTAAGATTAAGTCTGAAGGTTTGATTGTGGCCAGGAAGGAGGGCATAGTTGTCTTTCTTTAAGAAAGAAGCTTTATTAATGCTTTTTTTTTACAACCCTTGTTTCCATCATATAAGAGTAATTTTCAATCTTAATATTCTTGGGAAAGGGCAGGCCCCATACCAGGACCCTTGAATGCTAACCTTGCAGAAAGATCCCAAGGAAGACCCAGAGCACAGGTCATTGAGGCAATTGCAAACTTGATGCCCATAACCGAGATTCTAAAGGTCCTAAAGAGAGGACTATATCTTCTATATATGGGATACAAACTTGAGATAAGATTCCACTCTGAGTCAGTGTGTTGGTAAGCAAAATGGGCTCCTTAGCACTTAGTTCAACAGGTGCCCTTGAGGAGTTTGGCTTTTGTTTGCTTTGAGTGATTCAGCTATTTCATTGAATCTTGCTAAGTGCTAAGCCCCAGGCCCAAAGCCCTATTAGGTGTAAAACCTCTGTGGGTGTGGATTGATGACTGAGGTGGGGCCCAAGGTGGGGCTGGCTAAGGGGAGGTGTTAACTCCAGAGCCATGCCCTGTTGGGTGTTGACCTAGTGGATGTGATAGTCATATAAAAGATGCTTTAAATTACTATTGATTAGAGAAATACAAATTAAAACAACTCTGAGGTACCACCTTATACCTATCAGATTGGCTAATATGACAGAAAGAGAAAATGATAAATGTTGGAGAAGATGTGGGAAAATTGGGACACCAATGCATTGTTGAAGTTGTGAACTGATCCAGTCATTCTGGAGAGCAATTTGAGACTGTGCCCAAAGGACAATCAACCTGTGCATAATCTTTGATCCAGCGATACCGCTTTTAAGTCTGTATCCCAAAGAGATCATAAGAAAGGGAAAAGGACCCACATGTACACAAATACTTATAGCAGCTCTTTTTGTGATGGCAAAGAATTGGAAATTGAGGGAATGCCCATCAATTGGGGAATGGCTGAACAAGTAGTGATATATGAATGTAATGGAATGCTGCCATGCTATATGAAATGATGAACAGGTGGACGTCAGAAAAACCTGGAAAGACTTACACGAACTGCTGAGTGAAGTGAGCAGAACCAGGAGAACATTGTACACAGTAATAGCAACATTGTGCAGTGATCAACTATGATAGACTTATCTCTTCTCAGCAATACAATGATCCAGACAATTCTGAAGAACTTATAATGAAAAATGCTATACACCTCTAGAGCAAGAACTGGAGTTTAAATGCAGATAGAAGCATACGACTCACACTTTTTTTCCCCCCTTGGCTTTTCCCTTTTGTTCCTTCTTTCACAACATGACTAATGTGGAAATATGTTTAACATGATTGCACATGTATAATCTATATCAGATTACTTGCCATCTTGGTGAGGGGGATGGGAGAAAAATTTGAAACTCAAAATCTTATTTTAAAAATGAACTTTGAAAACTATCTTTACATGTAATTGGAAAAATGAAATACTGTTTATAAAAAGAAAGAAAGAAAAAATAATATTAGATCCCTCCTGGCTTTATCTGTACTTCTATCTTCTTTCTACAGCTTTTCATCCGTTCCTGTTTGAAACTAACCCTGCACCCCAAGCTCTATTTCTCTTGCCTTATGACCAGCCCTTTTTAAAAATCACCTGATTAAATCAACTATCCCCCTAACCTGAACCCTGCCAATAACTAAGATCCTTCCTTACCTGCTTTTTCCTGTAGGGTGCTACCCCCATTCTTTTGCATACTAGGACCTCCAAACTATTTATCCTTGTCTTCCAGGCTTTCACCCCTGCTTTAACCTCACTTTCCTCCCTTTCCACACTCATCCCCATTGTTAACCAGTTCATCTCTTTATGTCCACGGTTCTGCTACTTATTGCCCCATCAATTCCTATGGAAGCTCAAACCTTGCCAAACTCCAGCCCTTTATTATTCCCACATCTGCTTCCTTTGCTCCTGCTCATTTGCTGCTAAAAGAAGCTGGAGTGCATCAGAAAACCAAACTGAATGAGAATCTCTGACAAATGTATTATCTAATCTCAACTGGGCCCTTACCCCGGCAAGGTAATCCTTTTATGTCTGCCTAATTGATTCTCTGTCTCACTCCCCACAGACGTTGCTCCAAACCTTTTCTTCTCTCCCCTAGCATTCCACACTATCCTCCTTTCCCCGTCTTTCTCAGCTGAGGACCTTGTCTCTTATTTTACTGAGAAAATGGAAGCCATAGGTGGTGAACTCTCTCTCCTCCCCTTCTCTATAATGCAAAATATCCATCCCCTGCACTGTTCTACTGTCTCTCTAATCCTCAGCCTCTCCCTATTTATTTCTTTTTTTTCCTGCTTTCTATAAACAACCCAAACCTCTCTATCCTGAAAAAAAAAACCCTTACTGAGCCCTACTACCCACTTATGCTATGGTCTTATATCTCTCCCACACTTCACAATTGACCTCTTAGAAGAAGTCTATTTTCCTGTGTCTCATTTCTCAACCATTTGCAATGTGGCTTCAGAACTCATCTCTCAAATGAAACTGTTCTCTCTTTCTTGTCACCTGTGACCTTTTAATCACCAAAGCTGATGGCTTTTTCATATTTCTTATCCTTTTGAATTTCTTTGTAGCATTTGATGTGGTTGATTACCTTTTCTGCCTGGATACTCTGTCTTTTTTTTTTGGTTTTCATGACATTGCTCTCTTTTGTTTCTCTTCTCAGCTGTCCAATGACTCCTTCTCAGTCTCCTTTGCCAGTTCATCTTCCATATCATATCCCCTCCCCTAACTATGAATGTGTGTCAAAGTTCTATCTCAGGTCCTTTTTCATTCTCTTTCTATATCCTCTCACTTTAGGGATTATTTAAGCTCCCTAGGGTTTAATCAATACAGATGATTCACAACTCTAAACCAACCCTAATTTCTCTCTTAAGTTCTAGTCAAATATATGCAACTGTCTATTGGATATTTCAAACTGGAAGTCCTATAGGCATCTCAAACGCAACGTATTTAACTTATTATCGTTGCCTCAAAACTATTCCCTTCTAAATTTCCTTGTTTCTGTCAAGGTCACCGTCATTCTTCCAGTCATCTAGGTTGGCAACCTTAATGTTATTCTTGACTTTCATTCTTCCTTTCTCTCTTTGTTTCTTTCTTTCTTTTTTTCTTCCTTTCTTCCTTTCTTTCTTTCTCTCTTCCTTCCTTCCTTCCTTCCTTCCTTCCTTCCTTCCTTCCTTCCTTCCTTCCTTCCTTCCTTCCTTCCTTCCTTCCTTTCTTCCTTCCTTCCTTCCTATCTTCCTTTTTTCCTTCCTTCCTTTCTTCTCTTTCTTTCTTTCTTTCTTTCTTTCTTTCTTTCTTTCTTTCTTTCTTTCTTTCTTTCTTTCTTTCTTTCTTTCTTTCTTTCTTTCTTTCTTTCTTTCTTTCTTTCTTTCTTTCTTTCTTATTATTTTATTGAGCCAGCAGAGCAGACATGGAATACTGCTAAATTGTTGCACAGGCTGGAATTGAATATCAGGGGAACCAAAGGAGACTGATCAGATGAAAGATCAGAGAATCACCTTTGAAAGCAGACTAGAAGGAGGTGGAGCCAAGATGGCAGCTGGAAAGCAGGGACTTGCTTAAGCTCCCCCCTGCCCAGGTCCCTCCAAACACCTATAAAAATGGCTCTGAACAAATTCTAGAACTGCAGAACCCATGAAATAGCAAAAAGAAGCAGGGCTTCAGCCCAGGACAACCTGGATGGTTGCTGGGAAGGGTCTATCACATGGAGCTGGGAGTAGAGCAGAGCAGAGCCCAGCCTGGGCCGCGCCAGGACCAACCAGACCTGGGAGCTGGGCAGAACAGGCATAGCGCCCTGAATCAATGAGCTGTGGCAATTACCAGACTTTTCAACCTACAAACGCCAAAGACAACAGAGCAGGTCAATGGGAAAAGCTGCTGGGACAGAGTGAAAGGAGTTTCTCAGTTGGCCATTGCCCCAGGGGCGGTGGAGGTGGTGCAATTACAGAACTAGAGCTGCAGTTGCTTCTGGCCCCAGGCCCACCTGGTGGGAGGAATTAAGATGCAAATTAGAACGAGAGTGCAAAGCCTGCTTTGCCCTGCCTGGATCTGGGCCACAATCCTGGTTGGTGGTTCTTGGGGGAGAAGGAGCGCTGGTATGGAAGAGCTTGCTTCATAGAAGTAGCTCTGAAAATAGTAGTACAGCCCCTCAAGCTTGGGACAAAGTACTCTCTACTCTAAAAGCAGTCATATCCCCATGAAGAACTCAAGGGTCAAGTAGTTGGCTGGGAATATGAACAGGCAGCAAAAACGCATTCAGATTCAAACTCAGACTTTGGAATGTTTCTTTGGTGACAAAGAAGACCAAAACATACAGCCAGAAGTCAACAAAGTCAAAGAGCCTACATCAAAAGCCTCCAAGAAAAACATGAATTGGCCATGGAAGAGCTCAAGAGCTCAAAAAGGATTTGGAAAAGCAAGTAAGAAAAGTAGAGGAAAAATTGGGAAGAGAAATGAGAGTGATGCAAGAAAATCATGAAAAACAAGTCAATGACTTGCTAAAGGAGACCCAAAAAAATACTGAAGAAAATAACACCTTAAAAAATAGACTAACTCAAATGGCAAAAGAGCTCCAAAAAGCCAATGAGGAGGAGTATGCCTTGAAAGGCAGAATTAGCCAAATTGAAAAGGAGGTCCAAAAGACCACTGAAGAAAATACTACCTTAAAAATGAGATTGGAACAAGTGGAAGCTAGTGACTATAAGAAATCGAGATATTATAAAACAGAA
>CM053624.1:248277402-248336132 GCA_028646595.1 Phalanger gymnotis | reverse complement strand
AATTATTTTCTTCAGTGAGCTTTTCTACCTCTTTTCCCATTTGCCAATTCGGCTTTTTAAGTTCTTTTCTCCATTGAATTTTTGTACCTTGTTTACCATTTGTCCAATTTTGTTTTTAGGATGTTATTTTGTTCATTTTTGTGCCTATTTTACCCAGGTGTTAATTCTCTTTTCGTAATTTTTTTTTGTATCACTCTTATTTCCCATTTTTCCTCTACCATTCATCTCTTTCTTTAACTCTTCTAGGAATTTTTGTTGGGCTTGTGTCCAATTTACATGGGTCTTTCCTTTAAAGCTTTACTTGTAGCTGTTTTTACATTATTGTCTTCTTCTAAATTTGTATTTAGATCTTCCCTGCTGCCATTGCAGGTTTTTTATGGCGAGGTTCTTTTTTTGTTGTTGTTCTTTGGTTATTTTTACAGCATATTTCTTGAATTTGAACTTTATGTTAAAGTTCAGCTTTGTTCACCTGGGGGCAAAGAGGCATTGTTCTAAACTTTAGGCCTTTTTGTGCACTGATGCAAAATGCAATGAGCAGAACCAGGGCAACAATTAATAACTATATTGTGAAGACAATCACATTTGAAAGTCTTAGCAACTCTGATCAACACAATGATCAATCACAATTTGAGTGGACTCATGAAGAAATAGGTCATCCATCTCCTGACAGACAGGTGATGACTTCAGAGTGAAGATTAAAAGGAAAGGGAGGCAAGGAATCCATTAGAACATAAACTCACTGTGTCTCATTTTTTGTACTTGTATTTGTAGCACCTGGTACAGTGCCTGGCACAGTGTAGATGCTTAATAATACTTGATTGGTTTACTTGGCCTCTTAGAAGAAGTGGCATTTCAAGAGTTCTTGGTCTGAAAGAAAAAAAAGAAAACTAGGGGATTGACAGGGATCTAGGACCACAAAGGGAGCCCACTTTTGCTTTATTCTGCTCTTGGTTTAAGACTGATCTGCTCCCTGACCTCCAGCTTTTGGACTTCCCTGGCTTCCTTCAAAACTCACCTAAAAGTTCACTTCTGAAGCAGACATTTCTGGGTTCCCCTCTATTTATTAATGCATTCCATCTTTTCTGTGCATATATATGTATATGTATATATTTATAGTGTGTACGTAGATACATAGATCATGGGGTCTTAAGTGTGTGCGTGTGTGTGTGCGCGTGCGCGCATGCATGCGCATGAAAGAGAGAGAATGAGAGAGAGAGAGAGAGAGGGAAAGAGAGACAGATGGACACCACTGGCAGTCTGCTAAAGCCTCTGGATCTCTTTTCAGAATAATGTTTTTAAATGCATAAAATAAAATACATAGGATGTGAACTGTCATTTGCTTTTCTTTGTTTTCCTAGTGCTAATACGCTCATTGCTTGGCATATAGCAGATGATTAATATTTATTAACTGATTGACAAAGATAACCAATCATAATGAAATAATTATCAAAATATTTTTTAAAAACCCACAGTTTCACAGAGCCTTTATTCACTTTGTACATAGTTGTTGGCAATTCTCCATCTTTAGATTCATGAGCTCTTTGAAATCAGAGACTGCCTTTTGCCTTTTTTTGTATCTCTAGAGCTTAGCACAGTGCCTGCCACATAGTAAGCACTGTATACACATTTTATTATTACTCAGATTGAGACATATTTTTTTGGATGTAGCTAATTTAGGAATTTATTTTGCTTGACACTACATGTTTGTAATGGGATTTTGTTTTTCTTGCTTTCTCAATAGGGATGGGAGAAGTGGGAGGGAGAGAAGGGAGATCTTTGAAAAAAAATTTAATTAAGAATAAAAACTAAAAACAAACAAGTATATACCTATTTGACATAGTCTTTAAAAAATAACCTTTCAGTACTATATTTCAGTAATGAATATTTTCCCATCAAATGTCAGTACCAACTATGAGATTAATTTTCTTGTGTTAAAAATTTCAAGTTTGTTACCCATACCGTGGAGCACCGGTAGATAGACAATATTTGAGTCCATTAATATTATAAAGACATGCTCTTCTCTGTTGTTTTGCTTCCATGAGTTATTGGGTACCTCCTCCATGATTGTTCTATGTCATTTCCATTTTGTCTTGTATCGTATCTAGTTTTAAAGGAACACTTTTTTTTTCCCAAATTTCCATTTTGAATCATCTTGATCAGGATGGCAAATCTAAAAAATGCTATTTGCTGCCTTCATAAGATATCATAGGGTACTTAGATCATATATTTAGATCTGAAAAGTACATTAAAGGTCCCCACTCTTCTCCATTGGGCAATGATTCTTATATCGTCCAAACTGTGGGGTTCAGCTCTTCATTTTTTTCTACTTGATCTAGGTTGTGTTTCCCTAGCTAATTCATTAGCTTCCTGAAGGTTAGGATGGTGTCTTTTACTTTCTTTTGTATCTTGAAGAATACCTAACTGTTCTGGGCACATAGAAACCCAAGCATTGGTAACTTTGGGGAAACATACCAAAGCTAGGACAGGAGATATTTTCAGTGACATGCTGAGGTCCTTCTCATGCCTCATCATGGTATGAAAGTGATCTTGGGTTTTTGAAGTATCTATCAGGAGATCATGAACACTGCCAACTTTTACCACTGGAAAACGATTAAAATTGTGGGCCTGGCAATTGAACTGTTTGTTTGTCAGCTCAGAATCAGCCAAGTTGTTCCCAGTAACTTATACAACAGTTAGTAAATATTTATTAAGTGCTTTCTAGGTGTCAGGTACTGTGCTAGGTGCTCAGGATATGAAAAAAGGCAGAATATAATTATGTGCCCTCAAGGACCTCTGTCTAATGGAGGAGACAACATGAAAACAAAATATGTATAAACATATTTGTATGTATATGTATATGTACATGTATAAACAAGCTCTATATAGGACAAATTGGAAATAATCAACAGAGAAAAAGCACAAGAAATAAGGGGAATCTAACAAGGCTTCCTGTAGAAAGTAGAATTTTTTTAAAATTTAATTTTAAAATTTTCAGTTCTAAAATTCTCTCCCTTCCTCCTCACCCTCTTCCACTTATCTGGAAGGCAAGAAAAACAAAACCCATTACAAATATATATATTCATGCACAACAAATTCTTGTATTTGGCATGTCACAAAAGAAAGAAAAGGAGAAAGGAAGAAACAAACAAAGAAAAAAAAACTACGCTTTAGACTGCAATGTTGAGTCCATCAACTCTTTTTCTGGAAGTAGATAACATTTTTAATCATGAGTCCTTTGGAATTGTGGCTGGTCATATCTTGATCAGAATTACTAAGTCTTTCAAGGTTGATTATCTTTACAATATTGTTATTTTATAAATTATTCTCCTGGTCCTGCTCACTTTACTTTGCACCTACATCATACAAGCCTTCACAAGTTTATCTGAAACCATCCCAAAATGTGGGGTTTTACCTAGGATCTGAAGGAAGCCAGGGAAACCAGGAAGCAGAGATGAGGATGGAGAACATTCCAGGCATGGGGAAGACAGTGAAAAGTTGTAGTCAGAGTGTCTTGTTAGAACTACAGCAACAAGGCCAGTATCATTGGAATGAAAAATACATGGTGTGTGTGTGTGTGTGTGTGTGTGTGTGTGTGTGTGTGTGTCGGGGTGCTGGGGAAGGTATAAGAAGATTGGAAAGGTGGGGGAGGCAGGTTTTGAAGGGCTTTGAACACCAGATGATTTTTATATTTGATCTTGGAGGTGATAAGGAGCTAGTGGAGTAATTGACAGTCTGGGAAAGTTTAGAGTACCCCTAGAGATGACAGATAATTGAGTGTTAAAGTCACTATCACCATGGACTTCAACAAAATTGTAAGTGAGTTTGTTTCTTTTTATCTTCCTTTCTCCATCTATTTCTCACTGCCTCTAATCTCTTCTCTTAATCCGCTCCCTACCTCTCCTGGCAGCCACCCAGTTAGTTACCTCATGCCTCACCCAGGCCTCATGCATCCAAATTACTCTTCTCCCCCAATGCCTCTCTGGCAAAACTAAACTTTGAGGGGGAATGGATCTGTTCTCATGTTTCTGTTAGGAAGAAGTGATCTAATGTTCAGTTTGCTCTTTTGCTGCTAGGACATGTGATGTAGAGATTTGGGAGGGCTTTTCCTGACCTATGCTGTCCTCTTTCATTCTACTCCTCTGTTAGCATTTCTTGTACTGCTGGCTAGTATTTACAAAATTTGAAGTCTGCTAAAGCTGATTTTTATCACCTTATTGGCAGTCCTTCACTCAGTCAACAAGGATTTAATAAGCCTTCACCATGTCAGAACCCTGTGCTAAGCTCTGGAGATCCAAAGAAAGGCAAAAACATGAGTCCTTGCCTTTATGGAGCTAGCAGTCTACTGGCAGAGACAACATGGAAATACATGTTCACACAAAATATATACAGTGCAAATGGGTTGTATCAAAATCCGAATCCTTTGTTTTAGTCAGTATTCCCTTGCTTAGGTATCAGTATTGTGTGGTGTTGGCCAGGTGCCCAGAGCCTCTGTTAATACAGGGTATTTGAGTATTTGTTTTTCTTACCACAACCTCAGAAGGGGAGGAAGGTGAGGGAGGTGTTGCTATGTGAGCACAGAAAAGAGAGAAGCAATAGCTCTTGGATAGCTCAGGGAACTAGCAAAGTAATTAAAGGAAACTTTAATAAGAACAAAAACCAAACGTGCGCATGCTATTGCCAGACTTCTTTAACGTCATCATCACTACTATGTCATCGACAAAAAGTATTTAAATGTTATTCAACAGCTATTCTCCTGTTTGGCACTGAACATCCCTCATACTCCTCCATTTGATCTTACATAGAGATCTGTATTTACATTAGTCCAGGTTTTGTTTTGTTTTGAAGTCAGATCAAGGAGAAAAATAGGGGGTAGGGAGGCAAGGAATCCATAAGCTTCCTGTTTTTCATTCTTTGTACTTGTATTGCTAGTGCCTGACACAATGTAGGTGTTTAATAATACTTGATTGGTTTACTTGGCCTCTTAGAAGAAGTGGCATTTCAAGAGTTCTTAGTCTGAAAGAAAGAAAGAAGACTAGGGGATTGACAGAGACCACAAAGGGAGTCTACTTCTGCTTTATTCTGCTCTTGGCTTAAGACTTATCTGCCCCCTGATCTCCAGCTATTGGACTTCCCTGGCTTCCTTCAAGACTCACCTCAAAGTCCATTTCTGAAGGAGACATTTCTGGGTTCCCCTCCATTTGTTAATGCATTCCATCTTTTCTGCATATATTTTGTAAGTAATATAGATCAGGAGGCTGTGTGTGTGTGTGTGTGTGTGTGTGTGTGTGTAATGGACCCCTTCAGTAATTGGACCTCTTTTCAGAATAATGTTTTTAAATGCATAAAATAAAATACATAGGATGTGAGCACTTCCAGGTCAGAAACTGTCTTTTGCCTTTCTCTGTTTCCCCAGTGCTAAGCTCATTGCCTGACACATAGTAGGTGCTTAAATGTTTGTTGACTGGTTGACAAAGATAACCAATCAAAATGAAATAGTTAGCAAAATATTTAAAAAAAAAAGCCCCACAAGTTCACAAACCCTTTATTCAGTTTGTTTGTACATAGTTACTGGCTTATTGTCTCCATCTTTAAACTTGTGAGCTCTCTAAAGTCAGAGATTGTCTTTTGCCTCTGTGTCTCTAGAGCTTAGCACGATGCCCGGTGCATTTTAAATGTTATTGTCATTTTTGTCCTTGTTGTCATACTGTCCCCCATTAGATTGTAAGCTCCTTGGGGGCAGGGTCTTTCTTTAGTCTCTTTTTGTATCCCCAGTGCTTAGCACAGTACCTGGCACATAGTAGGCCTATATAAATGGTAGTCCTTGCATTATTCCTGTAATGGTTACTATTGTTGTCTTCCCCCATTAGAACTGTAAGCTCCTTGAGGGCAGAGACAGCTGTTTTTTCCATCCCCACAGCTTAGCATAGTGCCTAGCACATAGTAGGCGGCTTTATGTTTATTGATTGGTCGATTGATCTTAGATATCTGAGGTGTCTCCCCCATTAGAATGTACGCTCCTAGAAGGCTAGGACGTGTGTGTGCGTGTGTGCGCGCGTGTGTCTTTCCTTTGTGTCCCCAGCCCTGGAACACGATGAACGTTTAATAAATGTTGTTAACTGCTTCCTTGACAGTGACCAGGGCGTGTGTTCGGGAGGAAGGCATTTTGGGAGGCCTGGGGATGGGAAAGTAGAGGGCCTCCCCCGCGCCCTGCGTTCCTCAGTTTCCCTCTCTAGCCTCTCTCCCCGCCCCCTCCTCCCGAGCTCTGCCCGAAGGTGAGCGCGGACGACTGGGCGGAGCCGGGCCCCATCCTGGTGACGTGCGGGCCAACCAGGCGGCGTTGCGGCTCCCCGGGTTCCCTCCCGGCCGCTGCCGCCTGCGCCGCCGCCTCCTCCTCTGCCTCCTCCCGGCTTTCTCCTCTCCCCTCGGAGCAGCAGCCGCAGCCGCCGCGTCTGCCGCTGCCTCTGCCTCTGCCTCCTCCAGCCTCCGCACTCGCTGTTGCCGCTGGCGGCTCGGCCGCCAGTCCATCCGTCCTTCAGCCGGCCCGGCCCCGGCCCGGCCACATGGCGTTCCCTCGTTTCTGCAGCAAGGACGGCTCCGACCTTCTCTGGGTAGATAACGCGCGGGGCTGGGGGGAGGCCGCTCCCGGGCTGGGAAGGGCAGGGCCGGCCCGGGGCCTCTGAACAGTACCCTGGACACCCCGCTGAGCGAGCCCCCAGTCCGCGGGAGGGGGAGCAAGGACCTACTGGTCTGCCCCGCCAGGGGCCACCTGGACTGCCGCTTCGGAGCCTGGGGGAAGGGGGGACGACCGCGGCAGCATGCCCGGCACGCTCTGGGGGCGTCCTCAAAGCCTCCCCTCGCTGCTCCTGGGCTGGAGCTGGAGCCTGTGCCCCGCTCTCCTCCAGTCCCCACCCCAGAGTTGGTGCTCTCGGTTCCGATGGTTAGGGGTGGGTGGGAATCTGTTTGGGTCGGACTTGGAGTCGTAGGAAGAATGGGTGCAGGGAGGTGAAGCACCCAGCTCGTCACCGGCTTCCTCCATCTGCCCCTTACCGCCCCCCCCCCACGCCCCCGCGGGACCCTCGCTAGAGTGAAGTGTGCAGGAGGACTTGAGTGTCTCAGCTGCGTGACTTCAGCAGCCGGACTCCCTGGGGAGTATATGCGTGGCTGAGCCTGGAGACTGTGAAGGGTGGGTGAAGAGAGGAAGCGGGAAGGGGCTCTAGGTCCTGTGGATGTGGAAGGTTGACCGGAGACATCCCTTCAGCTGGCCTGGGTCTCCTGGGCCAGGTGAGCTGCTTTCTTTCATCTGAGTGAGTGGGATTGGGGGCCTTTCATTAGACCCACAGAGGTACTTTTCCTTCCTGTGGTTCCATGCAAATAAGTGTACTTGGGGGATTTTGTGGAAAGTTTGGGGTTGATTCCTGACTCCTCCCTCGAAGTCTGGGGATGAATTTACTGTTCGTCCCCATTGGAAGTCACAAAGCATGACTGTGCTCTGGCTGTGTGTTGTCCTCTCATTGTGCTACTGGGGGAAACCACTAGAAGGGACCACTAGGCGGGAGGTCGGGTTCCCCCAGTGATGATGCTCTGGGCTCAGTAGCCGGGGAAGTAAAAAACAAAGCAAAACAAAACACTATAATAGTAAAAAACGAATCCAACAGTTAGTTTGGTGCACGAGGTCTTTGAGGATGCATCTCCAGGAGTAGTAGACCTGAGACTACAGTAATCTGATACTCCAAGCACACAGATTCCTGTTAACTCGCAGATTCTTCACTTTTCCTTAGTGGAGAATTACTTTCACCATGGGCAAGCATTGTTTTCTCCTTTGTCTTGAAGTAGGGAGTTAGACTTAACAAAATCTTGGTTACTGAGCACATCTGGACTGGAAACTGTGGGGTCTTTAATGAGGGATTGTTAAGGGGGAGGGGAAGAAATGCCTTGTAATCCAAAAGTGGGTAGTAGGAGGTCCAGCGCCCTAAATATATTCTTTTCATTGTTTTTGTTGCTTCTCTGCGTCATAAACTGCATTCAAGGTGTTTGTATAATTCCTCCTACTGCCTCAGTAGTACTAGAAGTGCCAGCTCAGTATGGCAGAGCTGTAATGAGGCACTTGTGTTTTCAGTTCACTGGAATATGATATTTAGTCTCTCTGGAAATACTTAAGATTCCTTAGAGTCAAGGCTCAGGAGAGATTTAGCAACAAAATTTCTACAATGACCAAATGAGATAATGTTTGTACAAGACGCGTAGCACAGTGCTTGGCACATAGTAATCACTATATAAATGTTCATTCCCTTCGCCTCCCTTCCTCTACAAAGGCCAGCTGTAGTAGTCAGGGTGTTGTAGTGGAAAGTGTAGAACTTGGTTCATACCCTGTCTCAGGCACGTTATTACCTAGGTAACCAACCTCTCTGAGCCTGTTTTCTTACCTGTAAAATTCAGCTAATCATGGCAGGACTTTCTAACCTCACAATTGTGGGTGTGACGATCAAATGAGACACTGTTTATAAGGCCTTTTGTAAACCTGCAAGCCATATATAAATGCCTTAATAATGATTACCAGTGAAACTGCTTTGGTGGGAGTTGAAAAGAAAGGTTGAGGCTTTTTCTCCCATTTGTGGTCTTATCGTTGGTGGCTTATAGAGTTCTGTGAGAATTCATTTGGAGTTGTCAAATTGCCAGTTACCTCGAAATGATACAAGTTTGCCTAAGTTAATGGAAAACTAGTAAAGGATCCTTAGGAGATCACATATTGCCAGGAAAAGGCAGCTGTTTGCTAATATTTTCCCCTTGAAATTTGTTACGTGGCGGTCTTACTTGGTTGCCTTAATTCAGGAAAACTCACCCAGGAAGAATTTAAGTCTGCCAGTTGAGTTTGTGTCTTCCTGAAGTTTTCTGCATACCTTTCTAGCCAGTTAAGTAATAGTCACCAAATGGCCTCTTCTCAATTATTACCTGGAATGGCTTCTTTTCTTGCCTGCTAAGAGAGTCATGGCAAACCAGACCGTGTGCCAATCTTTTTCTGATATGCCCTAGTGAATGGTTGGGTGGGGAAGAAGGAAAGCAGGAAAGAAGGCGTTAATAACACCATAGACAGTTGCATGAGAATAGACAAGACATGCAGATAACATCCAAGCACTAACATGGTGCTAGTCTAGTCATATGCTGCCCTTCTTATGGGAAGATGATGTAATTGGTGTTAATCATGCTTGCTCTGTGGTTTATTTTTTCCTGGTGGTGGGGATAGGTTGCTTTCAGCCATCAGTACTCAGGACAAAGGCCTCCTTGCTATTGAGGCCATGCATTTGTAAGACAGCAGTCTAGGCCCTGGAGGGTGGTGGCTGGGATTGGGTACCTTACCGTTGTGACGGAACAGAGAAATTTTCCGGCCTCTGGATGAATCTCATTTGTTATAATGGCTTCCCTTTAGCCAGCTGACCATAAACCTTGAATAGGAATCAGATAAAGACTAACAATGTGCCTATATGTATATAAAATATATACATATTAATAGCAATAATTATTGTTCAGTTGTTTTGGTTGTGTCCCGACTCATTGTGAGCCCATTTGGGGTTTTCCTGGTGAAGATATTGGAGTGGTTGGCCATTTCCTTTTCCAGGTGATTTTACTAATGAGGAAATTAAGGCAAACAGAGTTAAGTGACTTGCCCAGGTCACCCGGCTAGTAAGTGGCTGTGGCTAAATTCAAACCCACGTCTTCCTGACTCCAAACCTGGTGCTCCATCTACAGTGCAACCTGACTGTCCCAACAACAATACAACAACCCTGGGAGGTATTACCTGCATTTTACAGATGAGGAAACTGAGGTTCATTGAGATTAAATGACTTGCTCATTGACTCTTACGCAGTAGCCTTAGTGGCCGATTAAGTTCTGTTAACTCATGAAATCTAAATCTTTTCAATGGATCATAGGATCATAGATTTAAAACCAGAAGGAATCTCAGAAGTCATGTAGTCCATCTTCGTTTTGCAAATGAGGAAACTGAGGCCCAGAAAAATGACCTGCCCAAGGTTACATAAGTAAGTGGCAAAGCTCAGGATTTGAACCCAAGTCTTCTGACCCAAATTCACTAGTCTTTTTCACAGTACCTTAGCACAACTTTTTAATTTTTTTTTAAGTTGGAAGAAAGCAACCATGTTTTTAATCTACTCTGTTTTTCCTCCCTTCTGGATGAGTCTGAGATGAAAAAGGGAGAGGAGTAATATGACCCAATGAACGAAGGCATCAAGTTTATGAAGTGCTAAACAAGCTTTTCCATCGCCTATCTCCATTCTTGGTTTTGGTTAAGTCAGTAAATCTCTTGAATAATCAAGTTAAGAGCTTTGAGAACCTGGCTTAAGTGGGGTGTTATTACCATTAAAGTGGCAATCAAAACCACAGAGAAGGTTAAGAAATTTCTAATAAGGTGTAACCTCTCAAGATTGGAACTTCATTGCATTTTTTTTTCTGCTCTCCTAGCTTTCTTGTTCTGGAAGAATGGATGTTTTCCTTGGAATACAATGGCATGAAGTTATTTTAAACAATTTGACTTGTTGGATTTCAGATCTCTTAAACAATTTCCCTTATTTCTCTCTTTCCCTTTCCTTTTTCTGTATCCTTCCCATCTCTTCTAGTTGTTTCTTCTGGGCCTTGTGGACTGACACTACAAAGAGTGTTAGCTACACTCTTGGTCAAGCTTCTTTTGAAAAAGGTGGTTTCCACTATTTTGTGGGGTGTAGATGAGAGATAAGTTTGGTATTTCCATCCTAAGAGGCCTTATACACTTTTTTTTGCCAGTTTTCCTCAGTTCCTGGTGGTTGAGATGGTTGGGGTCTAACATGGTGACAGTGAATGGGTGATAAGTGTTCTTTTACCACTTAGGTTGCGTTTTTTACTTTCAAAGGAAGAATTTGTAGACCAGAGGTTCTTAACCTGGAGGGTATGAACTTGTATGTGTGTTTAAAATTTTTTTGATAACTATTTTAATTGAGTTGATATTTTATTTCATGCATTTAAAGATACTATTATTCTGAGAAGGGATCTATATGTCAGATTGACAGAGGAGTCCATGACACAGAAGAGGTCAAGAATCCCTGTTCTAGGCCAAGTAGCGATGTTAATGTAATCCAGTTCATTTGAGCAGTACTTATTAAATTCCTGGTCTGGGTAAGGCACTGTGTTAGGTGCCAGGGCTGTAAGGATAAAAAGACAACTAGTCCCTCAAGTATCTTACGTTCTACTGGAATGGGCCCTAGATAGCCAGGAACCTCCTTTCTTGGAGAGCCCTGAGTTTCCTACAGGCACTGATTTGTGTTTCCAAGCTGCTTATTGGTAGTGGTTTGTGCTATGGAAAGAATGCTAGATATGCTGTTAGATGACCTGGGTTCAGATCCACTTGGCTACTCTACCTGTGTGACCTCTGCTAAGTCCCTTTCCGGTTCATAGTTTTCTAGTCTCTAAAATGAGAGGGTTGGACCAGATAACTTCCAAGAGTCCTTTCAGCTTGAAATCTCTTATCTGAATGAATCTATGTATGTAGCTCTTCAAATAGTCATATGTATGTATGTAGCTCTTCATGTATGTATGTATATAGCTCTTCAAATAGTCATATGTATGTATGTAGCTCTTCAGATAGTCATGTATATGTATGTATGTATGTAGCTCTTCAAATAGTCATAAAACCAGAAGACTTGGGTTTGAGTTAGTGTCAGACACGTATCAGGAGAGGGAATTTCCTTACCAGAAGTTTTCTCTGCCAATTAAATCCTGGGTCTGGACCCTGTTTCTTAATATTATTATATTAGATGCTATAGTATGGTGGCTTTTGTGATCTACAATAAGGGTGACAACAGTAACAACTTTATGTAACACTTTAAGCTTCCAAAGTACTTTCCCCACAAGAGCCCTGCCAGGTGAGTAGTACAAATATTGATCTCTCCTTTGGAGGTTTTGACAGGTTAAGTGAATTGCCCGTAGTCACAGAGTCAATGTTGAACCAGGACAGAGCCTGGTCTGTACAGTGTGTTCATAGTCAGGATTCTGATTCAGCCTTCCTGGGCCTTTCCCACTGTATCACTACACATGTCTTTTGTCTAGCGATGACTTGCAAATATGGCTCCAGCCCCGTAGAACTGTGTCACGGACTTAGGTGGAGACACATTTGGAGACAGAGGGATGGACACACTGACTAAATCTTCCTGTCTGAAGTATTCACAAGTGTATAATATAATCTGTGGGCTGGCTCTGGAACAGCATTGAATTTTCAGTCTAGGCTTTCATGCTTTCTGAGACCCCCTTCATTACCGGATCATAATAGCTCATAAAACACAAGCATATAAAAACTTCCCTCAAGCATTGGGCAGAATAAGTTGTAAGTTTTTACACAATGGCCTGATGGTAAGAATAAAGGCCTGAGAACCCTTGGTGGAAGTATAACCCTTCTCAACAGGAAACAGCCCATCCTCAAAGGAAAAATGAGAGTGGCATTGTTGCCTAGAGTCCTTTCCCACCCACATATTGACTTTGTAGACCAGTGTTGCATAGTGCTCACTCATCCCCAGTGGACTCAACACAGATTCACTTCCAGCTATAAGCAGCTGTTGTGGGTGGTAAGTGGAGGTGAACTGTTCATGGCTTAAGACTCTTCCTCTTCCTCCTCTTCTTTTTCCCTCCCTAATTGGTTCCTATGGCGCTTTTTGATGGCTTGGAAGGCCTCATTTTAATTGACTGCTTTGAGGTCATCTGCCTGGTTCTTAAACTGGCAAGAATAATACATTTACATAGCAAGCAAGATAAAACTCCCAATAGCTGAAGAAGTGACTTGTAGCAGCTTTCCCATAATGATATCTTTTCCTTTTGAAGTGAGTTTCAAATCTTGCCTCAGATCTTAACTAGCTGTGTGACCTGGGCAAGTTACTACTTAACCTGTGCCTGCCTTAGTTTCCTCTTCTGTAAGATGGGGATAATAAAAGTACCTACCTCCCAGAGTTGTGAGAATCAAATGAGAAAATAATTGTAAAGAGCTTTGCCAACCTTGAAGACACATAGAAATGCTAGCTATTATGTCAGTCCACATTTTTTAAAAAAATATTTTCACTTCCAAATTCTCTCCCATCCCCGACCCGTTGAAAAAGCAAGAAATACAATACCCATTATACATATGAAGTCATGCAAAACATCTTCACATTAACCATATTGCAGGAAAAAAAAGAAAGGACAAATGTTTCAATGCACACTCAGAGTTCATCAGTTCTCTATCTGGAGATGGATAACAGTTTATATCAGAGTACTTTGGAATTGTTGTGACATTTAAATCCATTTTCCTGGACCGAGATCTGCAAATTTATTTTTATTTTTTGTGAGCCCCTTCCCAAGTGGGCTCAGAATAAAAAATGATTTTCTTTTTGAAATTTTAGATCTTGGATACTTCACTTTAATCAGACTTTTCTCAGAATGGTTGGCAAATTATGTTTAAATTCAATTTAAGGGTCCCTGCGTATTAACTCTGAATTGTGTTGGCTAGTTCCAATCTAGGATCAGAGAGAAAGAGCTCACAGTTTTGCAGGAGAATTTGGACCCAGTCCTAATTAATGAGCCTGCTAGGTGTTGAAAGAAGATGGACCTGAGGTCAAGAAAACCTGAGTTCAAATACAGCTTCAGACACTTACTTCCTAGCTGTGTGACCCCGGGCAAGTCAGACAACCACTCCGCCTCAGTCTCCTCATCTGTGAAATGGGGATAATATGTAGCACCTACTTCTCAGGGTTGTGAAGTTCAAATGAAATCATGTCTAAAATGCTTTTCAAACCTCTGAAACCTCACTTGTTTGCCTTCTTGTCTTCCTTAAGGACCCTTTGATATCTTGTGTTAAGTCCTCGTTCTCTTCATCCAAAGCATACAGTGGAAAGGGCATTGGATGGAGTCGGGAGAGCTGGGTTCTGGCCCAGGCAAGACCAGTTACAGGCTCTTGGGCAAGCAGTTCCCATAGTCTGTTTTTGGCATTGGTTTCCTTTTCTGTAAACTAAAGCTAATAATAACTTGTCTTAGTTTTCTTTTGTCCTTTCTCATTGGGGTGGGGTAGAGGAGTTAAGGTAGGAGAGAGAGAAAATAAATGGCTGTTAATTGAAAAAAGTTAATTAAAAAATCCTACTCCGCACCTCACCTCTCAGGGCTAATGTATTTGAAAATGTTTAACGCTATACAATGATATGACATTGTCTAGCAGCACCATTTTTTTTTGTATTTTTTTTGAGAGAGGAAGGCAGGGCAATTGGGGTTAAGTGACTTGCCCAGGGTCACACAGCTAGTAAGTGTGTCAGATGTCTGAGGCTGGATTTGAACTCAGGTCCTCCTGACTCCAGGGCTGGTACTCTACTCACTGTGCCACCTAGCTGCCCCTAGTAGCACCATATTACCAGAAAAATGGTACTGCCCTTTTGGGGTGAAGTAGTGGGATCACCTAAACCTATCCTCTCACTTTATAGAGAGGAAACTGAGGCATATAGCGATTATGTGACTTACCTAATACTAGCAAGTCACAGAGAACCCAGGCTATTCAATAAACATTGATAGAGCACCCTTCTATGTACAGCATATCCTCTGGTAGTGAATGATTGAGAAAGAACAATTTTGGCTCTTACAGAATTTTCCAAGTTTAATGGGGGTGGGGGAAGGGTAAGGCACATGCACTAAATTATAATACAGAATAAGACATGGAAACATCCTATAGGTTTGACCCAGATCTCCAGACTCTCCATACAATGTCTGTACCATTCCAGTTGATTAACGTGTTTGGACCTGTCTCATTTTGTTAGCCGATGCTCTTCCCTCCCTTCTTGGCTCAAAGCTGCATATGAAAATTTTACATCTGAGTAGCTGTCACTTGACAGCTTTTCACAAAATTCCAACCCCCATTTGTCCCATTGTGATCCAATGGCCCCTTAGGCCTGAGTCAAGATTTTGGTTTTTTTGTTTCTCCTATAGTAAATACTGTTGATCGAGCAATCACAGTGACTTTGCAGAGATGTAAAAACATTTCCTTTGAAGGTCCAACAGGTTATACTCTTTAATTTTGTAAATTCTGCTGCCTTTCATTCTCCAGACAGTGTTATTATCAGGAGCATTTAAAACAAATGACAGTCTTACACAATTGGGAACAAGAGGGGAGTTACCCCTGTGCCTTGTGTGTGTTAATCTTGCTAATGTGAAATATCTGTGTTAGGGTAGTGTGTGGGTGTGGTAGTTATGGTGGTGGCTGGAGGTTTCTACCCAATTGAACAAATTCCACTCTAAAGGATTTCCAGCTCTCAGGTTTCTGTTGATTGTGGACCTCTGCCTGCATTTGGCTCTCGTGGGCTTTTAAAAAAATAAAGAAGGAAACAAAATAACATATTTGCTTTTTAAGTGCTTAGAAGAACTTTTTGTGCTGTGGACCCCTTTGGTAGTCTGGTCAGACTAATGTCTTACAATGCAGAAAATAAAATATACAAGATTATAAAGCAAATTGATAATATTGAAATCCTATTATCAGAATAGTTAAAAAAACAAAAAATTCACAGACCCTAGGTTAAGAATCCCTGATGTAGTCCAATTCCCATCATTTTACAGATGAGGAAACTGAGGGCCATACAAATACTAAGTGGCACATCCTGAATTCTTTCAGGTTTCCTGACAGTGAAGCTGGTGTTTTCCCTTTCTTTCCCCTGTTACATCATCTTTTCTGATTACTACAGCGTTTTCTTCATTATTATTTTTTAGATAGAAATATGGGTTTGTGAAATTCCTGCTTCTTGTGCCCTTTTACAATTTCTTAAAATTGGGGGGAGGGGAGGTATGCTGGTCCAGGTGAAAAGAATTTGGTGGGGGAGGAGGGAGGGAGGGGAAGAAAGTGACCTGGTGGTTATAATTAGGTTGGATTAACTAAAGCCTTTTGAGAAATCCCCTTCCCCAAGATCATTAATAAAATTATTCCTGGATAAGAGGAAAAGCCATGTCATAGGTTAGAATCTGTTGAAGGACTAGAGTGTAATTTAATGAGGGTGAATGATCTGGCCATTTTATTAATGGATCTTCCCCTATTTCCTTTTTCCTCCAAATAAAGCTTCTGAACAAGCCATTGCATGCCTTCTTCTGATTTCAAGGTCCAGAATAATTAGTTCCAGGTTATAGCTTTTAGCCAGCTGAATAACTTGGTTTGGGGGTGGGGGCTGGGTTTGAGGGCAATGTGTGTATGTCCTGGAGAGATGGGTTAGTCATTACACAAGTTGGAAACCTCTTGAGTTTTGATTGTCTTATGACTCAGTGATTTGGGGGAGAAATAGCCATTGGCAGAGGGAAAAGGGAGTGTAGGAGATAGAGAAATGAGGAAGATTGAGAAGAATGCTGTTATGATTTGCCTAGATCTGATTTATTAGGCCCTGGTAAGCCCAAGATTACTTGGAAGGCCTTAGCAGAATTGGGGACACAGCCTAGACCTCTTGTCTCTAGGTCACTCAAGGTTCTTTTGGCTTGGGCTGCATAGAAGTTAGGGAGGAGAGTTTGGGTAAAATGAACAATAGGCATTTTTGTCAGGTTTAAGGATTGAACTTGAGCAATTGGCTGGAAAAAGCAATTAGTAAATTCCTTAATTAGGTCCTGTTGGTAGTTCTGTTGTAAAGATAATCCTTTCATTAGCTTAATCTGTGAAAATAGGGCTGAGACCCCATTTTATATTTAATAACCACTGACCCATACCTGTGAAATTCAGGTTATCCTTTACTGAAAGGAAGAGATGACTGAATTAGCTAAGAAGTCATGACCGTGTGGGATTTATAGACCTCAGAATATATACTGTAAAATGGGAGAATATAATTTTCAAATACAGAATTATAATCTGTACCACTCCAGGGTTTAGCATAGTATATATACACACATAATGTGCTATATATATATATATATATATATAGATACAGACATCTATATGTGTCTCTCTGTCTTTCTATCTCTATCTTCTGTAGTCCTAGGAACATAAGATACTTTCCGTGTTGGAAAGAATATAGTCTAGGGGTCCTGCTTGGCTTCACTTCTGACTTGATGAGTGATTTGAGGCCAGTCACTTAAACTTGCAGTTTGAGGATAATGAGGGTTACTGGAATACTTTTTATTTTCAGAGTGCCTTGCCCTTTTTGAAGGGTCTTCTTATGCATTTGATTCTTAAAGCGACCTGTGAGAATACATGAATCTCCAAAAGAATGGAAAACAAGACAAAGATGTTTATAAATCCACAGTGTTGATGTTTCTACATCCATCTTTCATGCCACGCTGAAGCGGGTTAGGAGGTAGGGAGGTAGGCTCTCAGAGGTCGACTGAGGTCAGTGAAGTAGTTGTTTCCCTTCTGCCAAAGCCAGATTCAAGTGTGTGATTCAGCACATTGTGCTCCCTGTGCCGAGGGTAGGTAAGAATGAGTATTTTGCTTTTTCCCCGTCCTGTTAATCAGTATTTCCATAAGGGAGAGAAGAGGGCGATGTAAGGCAAAAGATATTGTGTGTGATTATCCGCTGAAAAATACTCTGTTGTGGTGAGGTATCCCGGAGAGACAGGTTTTATTGCCACCTAAGTGCCATAGGTTGGCAAAAACAACACCGGATTGGGCAACTGTTGGTGGAAGGAATTGTTGAAACAAGAAGGATCAGAAGCAGCTTGTGGGAATGAGTTGTTAAAGACAGACCCGGGATATTTGGCCAAATTTTGGTCAGATCACAAGGCAGTTAACTGTAGAATCTGAGGCTAAAATTAGTGCTGCTTTGTTGTATGTTTGCCCTGAAGTGGAAAGATGCCTCAAACCAAGAAACTCTGATAATTTAGCAACACTATGTTTCTTTAAAAAAAAAAAAAAGGTTTTTTGATGCCTTTGGTTTTACACTGTGGTTATTTTCCCTTGTAAAACTCTTCCACCTCCCCATCCTCCTATCCCTTCAGTTGAGGAGGAAAATATTGAGGGACATCAACAGACCTAGCCACCTAATTTTACTGCATATATTATATTTTGCACCCATATCCACCACGTCCGTGCTGAGAGGAAGGAGTTGTGTCATTACAATTAATCAGAATCTGGCTGCTGCCTTTTAGCCATGTTCTAATGTAAATTGTCACTGTGAATATTGTTCTGGTTCTGTTTACTTTTCTCTGTATCAGTTCAGTGCTTCTAGGAATTTGTCAGATTTGTCACTTCTGTTTTTTCGTGTTTTATTGATGCTCTTGTCACTTCCTACCTTCATTTATCTTTCCCCCTATCTAGCCCTCTTCCCCTCAGAACTTCCCTATTACCGTTGAGGGTACCACCATCCTTCCAGTCCCTCAGGATGGCAACCCAAGTGACGTCTTCGGCTCTTCATTATCTCTCCCTCCCCATATCCAGTCTGTTGCCAAGGCCTGTCACCTTTTTGCCATCACCCCCTTCTTTCCTCTGACATTGCTACCACTCTGTGGCAGGCTCTCATGTCTGGACTACTGCGGTAGCCTGCTGGTCAGTCATTCTGCCTCAAGTCTCTCACTGCTACAATCTATCGCCCATTAAGCCACTAAAATGATTTTCCCAAAGTTCTGGTCTGACTGTGGCACCTCCCTACTAATAAACTCTAGTGGTTCCCTGTCACCTCCAGGGTTAAACCAGAATCCTCTGTTTGGCATTCAAAGCCCTTCATGACCTGGTTCCCTCCTACCTTTACAGGGTTTTTACACCTTACTCCCTGACATGTACTCTTCGATCCTGTGACACCGGCCTCTTGGCTGCTTCATCAACAAGACACTCTATCTCCCGGCTGCCCCCCATGCCTGGAATGCTCTCCTTTATTTCTGCTTACTGCCTTCCCTGGCTTCCTCTAAAGTCTGACTAAAATCCCGTCTTCTATAGGAAGCTTTTCCTAATCCCTCTCATTTCTAGGGCCTTCCCTCTGATAGTTATTTCTTATATATCTTCTATACTTAATTTATGTTTGCTTATTATCTCCCCATTAGATTGTAAGTTTCTCGAGAGCAAGGACCGGCTTGCCTCTTTTTGTACATCTAGTGCTTAGCACAGTGCCCGGCACATAGTAGGTGCTTAACGCATATTTATCGGCTGACTGACCAACCTTGGAACCCTTCCTTGTAGCAGATGCATCATTTCTCACCACATCATAATATTCCTTCATGTTCCTCTCACCCCAGTTGGTTCAAACATTCCCTCATCAGAGGCACTTCACCGAAGTGAACCCTTAGTAACCACTAAAGGTGATACCTTCAAACACTTGCCAACTGTGATCTGGGGCAAGTCATTTAGGTTTTAATTTCCTCATTGATAAAATGGGGATAATAACGGCACCTCCCTCACAGGGTGGTTGTGAGGATCAATGAGATAATATTTATAAAAGGGCTTTGAAAACCTTAAGGCACTATAGAAATGTTAGTATTTTGTGAACATGTACTGTTTGTTGGCTAGAAGTTAAAGTGCTCGGATGACTCTGTAGGAAGCTCTTAGAGAATTTACTGCTGAGATTAGATGAATTTTATCACCTCGATGGAGGGGGAAATAGCATGTTTTCAAAAAGAGAGAGCATTTAGGCATTGGCATTTATGAAAAATAGTTGAATCAGCTTCCTCATTCATAAAATATGGGGGCTGGACTAGAAGATTTCAGACCCCTTCAGGATGTAAATCTGTGATTCACACCCTTGAAAGGACTCAATCCAGGGTTAATTGGTGTAGTTTAAAATTTTACTTGGGTTAACACCGGTGCCCTTCTCCCTCAGAGCAAGCTGGCTCATGTTAAAACAAAACGCCTTGCTCTGCGTGGGCTATTTTTCAAAGCAGGTAATGTGGGAACTCCCTCAATACTTCTGGAGGCATTATGATTATGTATCAGGAAGGCAGTGAGGTGGGAGGGTTGGGGAGATGGGGAGTTGTATGTGATTCAGAGTAGGGCTGCTGTGGAACACAGAATTATCACTCAGGCTTGGATTCACCAGCACATTCATCAGCATTTATTAAACTCTGACTATGCTGAGCACCTTAAAAGGTGCTGGCAGAGATACAAAGATTAGGTACAGCTTGGCCCCTGCCTTCCTGGAGTTTATAGTCCTTTAAAGGGATTCATTTAAGAATATACCTTCCTTGAGGACTAGGGTCATGCCCCTTTTTTGGTACCCCCTAGCAAGGTGCTTAGTACTTAATATGTGGCACTTAATATGTGGCATACTTTTAGTACACTTAGTAAGTGGCATAAATGAAGTATAAGTAAGGTGTTGGGTGGATTTCTGAAGGATATAAGAGGTTGTTACTGATTGGGGGCATTAGGGAGGGTTTCATTAGAGGGATTGTGGAATTTGAGTTGGGCTTTAAAAGTAATGAGTGGGATTTTACCAGCTGGAAGAGTATTCCAGGCATAGGACATGAACAGAAGCATAGGGGTGGGAAGAGATGGGACTCCTATGGGGTTTCTAACATGGGCACAGGGGATGCCAGTTATTCCAGTTAGGCTTTGGCCTATGTAAAATACATGTAGGAGAATGTTCTTAAGTGGTGTGGGAAAGAATGAAAGGTGTTGAAATCACTATTTCCAGCCTCCCTCCCTGGCCATTACTCCCCCTCCTGAAATCTGTTGTTGAGTCATTTCAGTCGTGTCCAACTCTCCATGACCCCATTTTGGGGTTTTCTTGGCAGAGATACTAGAGTGGTTTGCTGTTTCCTTCCCAGCTCATCTTACAGATGAGCAACCTGAGGCCAACAGGTCAAAGTGACTTGCCCAGGGTCACACAGCTAGTGTCTGAGGCTGTATTTGCATTCATGAAAATGAGTCATCCTGATTCCAAGACCACTGCTCTATCCACTTGCCACCTAGCCCTCCCAAACCCTGAGGTCCAGCCAAACTGAGCCCTCTATCTCTTCCTCATACATGACACTCTGACTCCTGTCTTCATGCCTGGGATTCACTCCATCCCTTCCTCTCCCTCAGGAAGTTCCTTGATTTCTTTAAGATATGGCTCAAGTTCCATCTTCCAAAAGAAGCTATCATTGATCCACTCCCCAGCCACTAGTGTGTCCTGCCTTCCAGACCATCTAGGGTTTAACTCCTTTAACTTCTTTTTATGCTGTTTGTATCTGCACTTGTCTCCACATTAGAAGTTCCTTGGAAGTAGGAGTTGTTTTGTACTTTGTCCTTATTTTCCTCAGCACCTTGAATAGTACCTAGCAAATAGTAGGCACTTACTAAATGCTTGTTGATTGGTTTAAAGATTAAAGAGTGCATTTTTCTATCTGGGCTTCATCCTCATAGATTAACTAGCAATCAGCAAGCATTTATTTAACCCCCCACTTATATGCAAGGGACAGTCTTGGGTGCTGGGGATAGAAATACTCAGGGTGAAACAGTCCCTGCCTTCAGAGAGTTTACATTCTATGAGGAGAGATAACATTCACATGATAATTATATACAAAATAAATGTAGGGGTACTTTTTGGGGGGGAGATCAGGAAAGGCTTAATGCAGAAAGGGATATTTTCTATCTTCAAAAAGAGGAGGAGGGGATTCTAAGAAGCTTCTGGAGGGCACGGACTGTCATTTGTAACTGAAGTTGGGCCAGACTCACTCTGTCTGGACTCACTGTTCATCTGCCCATTGATGAAACTGACTCTTTTCTCCTGCTTAAGTGGAAGTAAGTGCACGTGGAGGGGAGGAGGAGCATAAGTCATCACTTCTCCTTCTTAGCTTCATAGCTTCTCAGGGCTTTTGCAACATGGGAATGATGAAGCACTTTTTCAGTGGTTGGAATCTTGGCCTGTTTTGCCTGCTTTTTTCCTGCTGCCCGTTACTTTCCATGGAGCTCCAGAATGATTATCGTGAGTGATACTGAAGGACTTGAGAAAATGAAGGAAATTAAGACGTCTAAAGTTAAAGAAAATCTATTAACTCGTTGACAAGCAGCCATTCTCTCATCCTTGTGAGCTTCGTTTCCTAAAATAAGTTTTGTGATCATGTGGGGAGTGAGGATTAATTTTATGTTTATTAACCCAAGGAAATGCCTATGTCTTTATGTTGTCCATTTTAACCCAGGGATACAGGAGGAACATAGGAGCAAAAACTCCCACAGTCATCTTATTTTAGCACTATCATCTGGGTAAAAACAACAGAAAATAGGATAAGAGCCACTTTTGCCTTCTCCTGAAAGTCAGAAGCATTCATTATGGAGGGCTGAACTGCCTGGCTCTCCTTCCATTCCAGCTAAGCTAACAGCAGCAAGAGAAAACGATTGGCACAGATGAAAACCCGGAACCCAGTGAAAGATTGAACTAAGAGTTAGAAAGAGCGTTGATAAGCATCAAGGAGGCAGGACAATGAATGGTCTCTCAGTACTTGCCTACATTGGATTGACTGTGTTCCTGTGTATTTGTTCAAAAACTTGCTCATTTTCACATCTTTTCCTGTTCTTCCATTAAGCTAGAAGGGCGAGATCTGAGTATTCTTTTACATAACAATCTCCTTGCCTCTCCTAGTCCCAGAAGAATTCTGCCTTCAAATCAATAATAATACAGATATATAAGTGCCTTAAGGCTTTTAAAAGACTTCATACGTATTGTCTTGGATCTTTATAATCCTGTAATATAGGTGTTATTATTATAACTTATAAATTGATTATTATAGCTTATAATTACCATATTGTATATAAATATTATAACTTAAAAATAATAAGTGTTATCATTCCCATTTTACAGTTGAGGAAACTGACTTAGGTTAAATGAAGTGTCTGAGGCCACATTTGAACAAGGCCTCTCTTGAATCCTTGGCTCTATGAAAAACTCTAAAGAAGTTTATCTTCAGCACAAGCTTCCATATCTGTAAGTTTCCCCTCTCTGGACACTTTTCTCTTCATTTAAAACCTCCTTTTAAGACAGGAAAGTTAAATTAGGCCTTTATACTTTAGGACAGGGTTTCTTAACCTCTTTTGTGACATGGGGTGCCTTTGGCATTCTGGATGAACCCTCCACGCCCCTTCTCAGAATAATATTTTGAAGTATATAAAACAGAATTACAAAGGATTCGTAGGATTACAAAGAAATCAATTATTTTGAAATAATTATCAAAATGTTAAAAAAAAAAAGTTCACAGACTCAAGGTTAAGAGCGTTTTTAGTGTTTTTTTCCCTCAGTTTTTTTAATGTTTTGAGGTGAATTTAATTTAGTGATCCTTGTCGATTACATTTAAGTCATCATTAATTGAGGAATAAAAGCATCCCGTGCACAGTGGGCATTGGATTAGTGGCTTCCTTAACTATCAAATCGAACTTCTTCGTGGGGGATACTTGGCCTATAAGTCACAAAGAGAGTTGGGAAAATCATGGTGGCAGCTATTTAGAGCAGCAGGCTTTCTCAAAATTGACTTTATTACTATTTTCTCTCTAGGAGAATTGAGGATCAGCATGTACAATAATAGAGTAGTGTTTCTGTTGGTAGGAACGTTTGTCATTAACAAGAGCCCTTTTGGGTTCCACTCTTTGGAATCAAAAGGTCTTGCAAAAGTTGATGGCAGGCTTCCTGGGCACCCTGGTAAAGGCAGCTACAGGAATGCCAGATTGATAAATATTCATAATCGTTTTATTTTTAGATTTGATGAGTCAGAGAATGAGGACTCCTTGGAAGGATCTCCAGTGAGTTAGTGTGATGGGAGACTGGAGTCTTCTCTACAGACATGTTTGATTCTGTTTCTGATACTGTCCAGTCAAACCATAGTTTTCTCCCCCCTTGTTTTGTTCTAGCTTTGGTTCTGGGAAAATAGATACGCATTCTGTCTCAGATAGGATTAGCATCCAGAGCGCAGCAGATCTGATATTGTTCCCATCCGTGCCTAGCTGCAGGCCTCTGATTGCTTCTTTGTTTTGTATTCCCTCTAAAGTTGGGGATTCACTTTGAATGGGACTTATTCATTTGTCCTTGTTCCGAATGTTGCATTTTTGTGTGTGTATGTATCGTTTCCCTCCCAATAGATAGTAAACTTCTCAAGGACTGGTACTGTGCCTCTCTTTTTGGTATTTTCCCATGGGGTTTTGCTTATGGGGGATGTTCAGTTGATAGTGATAGGGGATGTTGGCTGAGAAGCTGCATTTTCCCACTCCAATTAACTTCAACCACCTTTTTTTTCGGGGGGAGCATCAATTAATTAGGTGAAAGACTGTAGGCTAAATCCTGAGTATACAAAAACTTCGAACGTCCAGCCCCTGTCTGAAAGGAAGAGTGGACAATTGAATAGACTGATGATACTTCCCTGGCCTTATTAATCATAGCTAGCAGTTCTGTTTCTATAGGGCTTTAAAGTTTGCAAAGTGGCTTATAAATACTAACTTATTTTATCTTTACGACAACTTTGCAAGCTTGGGGGTGCTATCGCTATCCCTGTTTAGAGATGAAGAAATGAAGCAAGACAGAGTGACCAGACACTGCTTGGTGAAGGTTTTCCTGACTCCGGGTCTGGTGCTCCCTCCACTCACTGCACCACCCAATTGCCTTTAGATTTACATCTTATATTTTATTCTTAAAATAGAGTTCCATCGCTACTTAAATGAAATCACAGCAAAACTTCACTTGGTTGGAATGCTTAGGAGTTGAGATATTTTGATGGAATGATTACTGGAAAGGCTTTTGTTTGTCCTTTGTTTAAAATGATTCTGAAATAATAATAATGATAGCTTACATTTACATGGCACTTACTGTACCGTGCACTGTACTGAGTGCTTTATAATTGTTATCTCATTTAATTCTCACTATAACCCTGGCAGGTAAGTGCTGTTATCTCATTTCACAGATGGGGAAACCGAGGCCCACAGGAGTTAAGTGACATGCCCATAGTCACACAGCTAGTAAGTGTCAGAGTTTACATTTGAACTCGGGTCTTCTTGACTCCAGTCCCAGCACTCTATCCACTGCACCGCCCAGCTGCCTCTAAATCTACACTTCACATTTTAGTCTTAGAATAGAGTTTCATTGCCAAATGAATTGTCAAATAGAATTGCAGCAGAACTTCATGTAGTCGGAATACTCAATAATAGACACGTTCTCGTGAAGTTTGGGTCCTGGGAAGATTTTTATTCCTTGTTGAAAATGTTTCTGAAATGTTTGAAAATAAAAATAATAAGAGGCTGATCTGATTTTGTTCTGGTGATATTCAGTGGTCGAAAATCTGCTTGTTTGTTTGTTTTGAAATAAACCCTCAGGTGAGCTTTTGTGTTCTTCCTGAATGCCAAGGCCACTGAAATAAGCACAATTATTTGTGGACTGGTGCTCTGGTTGAATCAAGGACTTACTGTAGTATCAATAAACAAGCATTAAAAAAAAAACTAAACCTGCTATGTGGAAGGCATCTGGAAATGCAGATGCAAAAGCCAGACGGTCCCTACGGGAAGTGTATATTTAACTGAGGTTTGTAAATCAAGATTTATGACGCACCTAAATCTTGAATACATTGAGTGCCTAAGGTGCCCAGAGATCTAAGAAGCAAGTTGAATATTTTTGCTTTGAACAACTGGATTCTTAGAATTCTGCTGAGAAAGGCTTCTTTCTTCCTTTGTTCTATTTGCTGTCTTATAATGATTAAATTCACAAGGTCATAACATATATGATGCCTATGGTTTCACTTTAAATGCTGTTGTCACACTTCAGTGGTTTAGGGACTGAAGATTAGGCGAATGTTTACAGAATTAAGTTACCAGGGTGCAATGGACAACTGTAGGAGGAGGTGGGCTCCCTCTCCCTGGAGGCTGGATGACCACTATTTTTTTTTGTCTGTTTTCAGTCATGTTTGACTTTTTGTGACCCGTTTTGGAGTTTTCTTGCCAGAAATACTGGAGTGGTTAGCTATTTCCTTCTCTAGATCTTTTTACAGATGAGGCAACTGAGGTGAACAGGGTTAAGTGACTTGCCCAGAGTTACACAACTAGTAAGTTTCTGAGGCTGGATTCGAGTTTAAGTCTGTTGAGGTTTGAGGTTGAGGGGTATTCGAGACCCCAAAATACTGACATGCTGGGTCCTGCTGAATGAATTTGACTCAAGCCTTCTCAGTCAAAGAAAAACAAACTTTATTACAAATCTGCCATAATGGATAGTCTTAAGAAATCTCACCATTTGTAACGCTTGTTTTCACAAGCGGGCCAGATTCAATCTACTGAACTAGATTGAATCTGAGTGCCTTCATGGAGGCAAGATGCAGCTTATGTACAGAAAGGTTGTGTGAGAGATTTAGGGTAGTGGAGTATTCTGGGGTAATGGGAGGAGGGGTTTAGGGTGGACTGGGATGAGGTCAGACTCCAGGGTGGGAAATAATTGGCGAAGGCTGCCATAGAGAACTAGGGTAACAGAGCTAGGGGTATAGATATTTTGATAGGATCTCCATTAAAGGTGGGAAACATCCAGAAGGCCATCTGGAGGTAACCAGACAATGGGAGGCTAGACTAGGTCATTTGGGCATGAAAAGCCAGATCAAGTGGGAAGATACAGGGTGAGGTTCAAGGGGTTCCCACAGTCTAAACCCCATCAGGTCCTCCTGACTATAGGCTTGGCACTCTTATCTATTTTGCTACCTAGCTGCCCCATGACTACTATTAGGTATAGTTGTATTGGGGGGATTTTTTTTTGTGTGTGAATTGGACTAGACAGCTGATTCTAATTCCTAAATTCTGTGATTCGCCTTCTAGTGAAACAAGAATGAAAAGTTTGACATAGGAGACATAGTAGTACTGGGAAAAGAAAAATGGCCCAGTAGTCAGCAGACCTGGGTTCTAAACCTGCCTTTGACAAAACTTGAATGACCTTGCGCTAGTTAATCTCTTTGGGCCTTAGTTTCCTCATGCATGAGATGGGGGTGGGGAAGGAGTTTGGACTTTGAGGTCCCTTTCCAGATCAATGATCCTGGGAAGTTTGAACTGGAAATTGTGATAGCTGTACCCTGGCATTGGCTCTTCCAGATGACCCTGGGTTTGATGCAAAGCACAGCTTTGTGCCTTAATTTTCCTATAAGGAAAAGATTCATCGCTGATTCCCTTTTTGTCTTATAAGCATGGAGTGAGTATTGTTGTTTAAGTGAGCAGGAAGACTGAGGCAGCAGTAGACATTTTTTGTTTGGGGGTGGGGGGGGATGTTTGCTGTGCATGGATAGGTCGGGTGAGGTTTTGCTCAGCAGAAGTCAGAGGCACTCAAACCCTGCCTCCCCCCTAGCTCCACCCCGTGCACCTAGAATAGGAAACCACAACTCTGCTCTGAACACAGCACACAGCATCCTCCTCAGAAACTGTTTATGAAGTCAGTGGCCTCTGTACTATGTGGCTCTCATTCTAGGAAGCGCATTTACCTCCCCTCCACCCCCTGCAAACAAGCACCCATGCAATTACATTTCAGATATGCCTGTACTCTAGAAATAATGCTAAAATTGAGTTCCTGAGCTAGAGTCAAAATGCCACTGGGGTGGGAGTCAGAAGTCTTGGGTGAAGAGGCCCCAGCTCTCCTCCTTTTTTTTTTTTGAGGGGGGAGATGAGGCAGTCGGGGTCAAGTGACTTGCCCAAGGTCACACAGCTAATAAGTGTCAAGTGTGAGGCTGAATTTGAACTCAAGTCCTCCCGACTCCAGGGCCGGTGCTCTAGCCGCCCCTCTCTGCTCCTCATTAGTTGGGTAACCCTGCTATCATATCACTTTCTCAGTTTTCTTATCTGTAAAATGGATGATAAGCTTATAGATTTAGAATTGGAAAAGACTAGCAATCATCTGGCTCAGACTCTTCTCCCTTCCCCATTTTACAGGTGCCTTTTACATCGTGTTTTAGGTTGAGTGGTTTGCCTAAGATCCCACAGTAAAGGGCCTGGCCAGGATTTGGACCCCACATCTTTTAACTATGCTCTTAATGGCTTTTTCCACAGCACCAAGATGCTTCTCCTGGGGACAAATAGTCTCTGCCCTGTCTGCTTCACAGGTTTTTAAGGATCAAAGGAGGTCACACATATGGAAGTACTTTATGAAAGATGTCTTAGAGCTATTTGTAAGGAATAATTATATTCATTACCTTGATTTCAATTCAGTAAACAAGTAAAGGCAGCTGAGGGGTGGTAGATAGTGCTCTGGGCCAAGAATCAGGAGGACCTGAGTTCAAATCCAGCCTCAGACCCTTACTAGCTGTGTGACTGAGCAAGCCACTTAACCTCTGCCTGCCTCGGTTTCTCCAACTGTAAAATGAGGAAAATAACAATACCTATCTCCCAGAGTTTTTGTCAGGATCTAATGATATAGTATTTGTAAAATCCTTAGCACAGTGCCTGGCACATAGTAGGTGCTTAGTAAATGCTTATTCCCCTTATTTATCGAATGCTCACTATGTGTAAAACGTTCTGCTAGGCAGAGAAAATGAGGTCAAAATGAGATTGTCTCTGCTGTCAAGGCCCTAGCATTCTATTGGAACACCAAGGTCTAACAGTAACTACTTTGTATACATTTGTATTTATTAATTTTATATTTATGCAGTGTGTATTTTTATACGTACCTGTTGTCTCCCCATTAGAATGTAAGAAGGGGGCATTGTTTTCATTCTTTGTACTTGTATGCCCACTGACTGGCACCAGCATGGTAGGTGCTTAACGAATTGATTGATTGATTGGTATTTGGCTCCTATAAAGAATTTTCTCTGACTCTCATTGACTGTTGCAAAGCTGTATTCAGTGTCCCATTAAATGATAAAAATGTGCTTCAGAGGACATCTAGCATCTGTCCTCGTTTATGACCTAATGTCACAGTTGCCTGGCATACAGTAGGCATCCAACAGATGCTTGTTGACTGACTCCCGTATGCTTCGACAGACCTAAAATGCACAAAATTGAGACCTTACAGAGTGAATAGTGTCTTGATGACAAAATTCCAAATTAAAGAGGCCTGGTCTGTATCAGGACCTGTAGGTTCTAGCCTTAGTAGCTTAAGGATCTTGGACTAGTAATTTCATTTCTGAGGGCCTCAGTTTCCCTCTCCGTATTGGTTTCATGTTCCTTTTCCATGAAGGCTAAACTCTTCTACCTGGGCCCTCTGTAATTTAGATCTATCCTACCCGACCAACCAAATTACTTCATAACCTCCTCCAATACGTATCTTCTTCTGTAGTCAAGTTCAGTCCTCATTGTCCGTTGAACAGGACATGAAAATTCCCACCTCCGTTCGTGATATTCTCGCCTAAAATACCCTCCCCTATCCTTTTCCCTACTGTTACTGCATAGACACAGGGGAACATCTGCTCTAATGGTATCTAATGGTATCAGAGATCCATGAAGAGTTGAAGTAGGAATGAGTTATGCATTTTTTAATAGTAGCTCTATCCCCCAACTGGATTGGGGGATATCTTTATCTAAGGATTTGGGCTAAGGTCTTTTCCAGTCCGAAATTTTCTTTATTTAAAGAATCTCCCATGTTACTGGCCCAAAGAAGGTACTCAATAAGTACTTTACATTTATTAGATTATAGAGTATGAAACTCTCCTAGATTAGAAGTTCTTATTCTAGGAACCCAGGGGTCTACAGATAGATTCCAGGGGGTCTGTAGACTAGGATGGGGGAAAAAATTGGATCTTTAGTTTCACTAACTTCTAACTGAAATTGAGCATTTCCTTTAGTTATTTTAAAAAAAACAACCCAACAACATTATTGTGAGAAGGGGGTCAGATGATTTCACCAGATTGCCAAAGGGGATGGGGCATGACACATAAAGGTTAAGGACTCCTTATCTAGAAAAGGAGTAGAACATTTAGCTGGCTTGTGGGAAACCTGCAGTTTTTGCCCAGAGAAGGGAGTAAGTGCTGCCTGGGAACAGGAAGAGTTGCTTGGGCCTGTTTGCTCCACAGAGCTCAGCCTGCCCTGTTAGCGGCAGCTATCTCCCTACCCCCAGCCAACCAGTGAGTTTGGTGGCAGAAATCTAGCCTTTCAGCTGCTCCTGCTAAAAAAAGAAACAACAGTTATCATTCCCTTCGGGTAAATGAACCTGATGGCCTATGAGACAGCTATAAGGAACAAGAATATTTCAGGAGTTAGGACTGGTAGTACTCTGCCCTGCAACTTGACCTGGAGGGAACTCTTGAGTTAGAAGGGGCAGTAGCTGCAGTTTTGTTAATTATTGAGAAAATGTCAGGGAACGCTAAAGTATCTGTTTGGTGTCTGGTTGAATTTTTTTTCTGTCTCCCCATTTTCTAATAGAAGAGACTCCCAATTCAGATCAGTTAAGTGTCTAATACGTACAGGTGCCTTCACCAGGGGTATAAAGACAAAACTGAAAACCAGATCCCATTCTTAAAGATCTTATATCTTACTAGAGGGATATAGAATGTATACAGATAAATTTAAGGATTTTTGGAGAGAAAGACACAGACAGAACAGTGTCAGTGGGTAAGAGGCTAATAATAGGAGGAATTGAGGAAAGTGGCATCTGAACTAACAGAGAAGGACAGAGCAGAGTCAGTATCAATGTCAGTAAGAGGGCATTTATAATAGGGGGAATTAATTTCTCTTCAGTTGTCAGTAAGGTGCTTGGTTCTTTTCCGGAAGCTAAGGCCGCCTTGGGGTGAACCCTCACTTCAGCCAGCGACTAGCCCCACTACAAATAAGTCTCTCCTCATCTCGGAGCTCGTTTGCATCTGCTTTGCCCTCATCCTTCACAATGAGGTTACGGTCACGGAGGATAAAATCAATGCCCTCGTTAAAGCAGCAGGTGTAAATGTTGAACCATTCTGGCCTGGATTATTTGCAAAGGCCCTGTCCCATGTAAACATTGCAAGTGTCATCCCCAGTGTAGGAGTTGGTGGACCTGCCCCAGCAGCTGGTGGTGCTGCCCCTGCTGGAGGGGCTGCTCCTGCTAGCACAGCTGCCCAAGCTGAGGAGGAGAAGGAAGAGGAAGCAAAAAAAGAAGAATCCAAGATGTCCGGTGATGACATGGGTTTTGGTCTGTTTGAGTAAATATTTTTTGTAACATTAAATAAAAAGCTTGACGCAAGCAAAAAAAAAATTAATAGGAGGAATTAGAGAAAGTGGCATCTAAACTGAGCTCTGAATGAAGAGAAAGATTTTGAGAGGAAAAGACCAGAGATGGTGTTGGCTTGAGCAGATTGTGAAGGATCTTAAGAGTCAGGCTGAGGAGTTTGCATTCCATCCTGGTTTGCTTTGAATAATTGCTTGATTGATTATCTTAGAGTCAACAGAAACACTAGGAATGTTGGTGAGCAAGGTAGTGACAGATTATTTTGACAGCCGTTTAGAGGATGGTTAGAGGACAAAAGACTGGAAGAAGGGAGACCAGTTGGTCGAGGTAAGACCTGATGAGCATCTGAATAAAAATAGTTCTCATTTGAGTAATGGGAACAAGAGTGAGAGATATGGAGCTTGATGGAGCCAAATGACATTAGCAAAAAAACAAAACTAAAACCCAAAAAGCCCACCACCAACCCAAAGTGCCAAGTACTCAAAGATGTTTTATAGCAGCATTATTTGTGATTGCAAAAAAACATAATGGGAAGCAGCTTACATGAGTAACAAGTAGGGAAAGAGTTAAATCAATCGTAGTACTTTAACATAATGGAATGTTATAATGCAATAAAAGGAGATAAATAGAAGGAACACTTCTATGAGGCAGCTAGGTGGTGCAGAGGATATCAAGGAGACTCTTCTTCCTGAGTTCAAATCCATCCTCAGACACTTATTAGCAATGTGACCCTGGGCAAGTCACTTGACCCTGTTTACCTCCGTTTCCTTATCTGTAAAATTATTTAGAGAAGGAAATGGCAAACCACTCCAGCTTCTTTGCCAAGAAAACCCCAGCTAGGTCATGAAGAGTCAGACGTGACAGAACGACAACAAATTACTGTGCTCATGGGTGTGAGAAGTATCAAGGAAGAAGCACGGGGGAGTAGAAAGAGAGTTGGAGTAGGAGTCAAAAGGCTGGGCTTTTGGAAGGTAAGCTGGGCTTAAGTCCCCACTCTGCCACCACCTTACTTCAGGCCTCCATAACCCTTCACCTAGACCAGGGGTGGAGAACCTGTGGCCTTGAGGACCTAGAGGGCCACAGGTTCCCCACCCCGACCTAGATCATTACAACAGCTTCTCTACATCATCTTATTGCTCCAATCTATGCTACACACTGCTAGCCAAAGTAATTTCCTTAAGTATGAATCTGACCTTGTGACTTGTCTAATTAATATACTCCAGCGGTTTCTAGGATAAAATATAAATTTCTTTTTAGCTTTTAAAGCACTAAAGACGCTGACTCTTAACTGATCTTTAATGCCTCACTGCACATTTTTTTGCCTTCTTGACTGCATACCACTCAAACTGTTCTTTGTTTCTCACCCATGACACTCAGTCTTCTGTTTAAGTGCTTTTGCACTGGCCATCCCCCATTCCTGAAATACCCTCCCTCCTTACCTCTGCCCAATAGAGGCCCTATCTTCCTGCAGGCACCACCTTTTCCATGAAGCCGTTCCTGATCTCTCCCCGCTGGATGGTGCCCTCCTTACCAAACTACTTCATACTTAACTATTTTGTATATATTTGTGTTCACTTTATATTTATGTTATGCATGTTTTTGTTATAGGAACTTGTTTCTTATTATGAGTAGTAAACTCATTCTAGGTACTTGAATGCCCAATTGCCCAATATAATGCCTGGCACATAGTAGGTTCTTAATAAATGCTTGTTGATTGATTGATACTAGCCAGGCAACCTTGGGCAAGTCACTTCAAAACAGGGTTTGAATTAATCCACCCCCAAGGTGCCAGGTATTGAATTTCATCAAATTGTACTGCACTGGGTATCAGAACATCTGGATTCTAATGTTGGCAGTACCACTAGCCAACTATGTGACTCTGGGCGTGTTATTTAATTTCCTTGGTTCTAGCCCCATGTTCTGTAAAATGGAGGTGTTGAGCCAGGTGATTTATAAAGCCTCTAATCACTCTGGATCTAGAATTGTTTGAGAAACCAGGTTGTTGCTGAAATGGTCTCCTCTTTTGCCATTAAATTATAAGTACTTTATTAATGTGCACAGCACCTGTGAGGATGTTCTGGGGGAATTTAGAAGAAATAAAAAGGTTAGTCTCAGCCTTGGAGTTTATGGTCTGATTGGTCACGTCAAAAATACACAGGGGAAATAACACAGCAAAAATTATAGTGGTAATCAGAAAGTACACGGTGACATTGTACAAAGTGAATAGTCAAGGTCCAGAGAACACTTTGAGTAAGAAGCAGTTAGTGTAAGGACATGGAGACCACTGAGATGGGAAATGGAGTGATGCTCTTAGGTACTTGTAGGTAGGCCAGGATAGCTGGAATGGTCAGTATAATCAAGGTGGACCTTTTCTAGATGAGTTTTAAGTCAAAGCTGGAAGTAAATTTGGATGACTGGTGGTGAAAAGGAAAGGAGAAGAGTGAAAATAAAGATTACAGGATTAAATAAAGATTATAAGGATTACAGATTGAGAGCTGGAAGGAATGTTAGAGGTAACCTAGTATAACCTCTTCATTTTAGAGATAAAGAAACTGAGGTCCAGAGAGGTTCAGTGATTTACCCATATGACAGCCAAGAGTTTAAACCTAGGTCTTCTGACTTCAAATTCATTAAACATATATTAAACACCTAAATGGGCAGCTAGGTGGTATGGTGAATAGAGTGCTGGGATGGAGTCAGGAAGACTTGAGTTCAAATGTGACCTCAGACTTCCTAGCTGTGTGACCCTGGACAAATCATTTAATCCTGTTTGTCTCAGTTTACCCATCTGTAAAATGAGCTGGAGAAGGAAATGGTAAACCACTCTAGTACCTTTGGGGTTTGGCAAAAGGAGTCACGAAGAGTCAAAAACAGCTAAAAAATCAGTAAACAACAACAAAGCATCTAAAAAGAAGTAATGTTCACTTTCACCTACACTTTCTAAGCTTTTGCTTTCCTATTGGAAAATGGGCCTAATAACCTATTTCTCACTTTGATAAGCATGTAATTAGACTAAATGAAATCTTTATATAGAAAACATACCAGACTCTCTAGATATGCATGTCACTTGGGATTTGGTGCCTTTGTGTTTTTTAAGTTATGAATTTTGTCGGAATGTTGTGATTAGAATGTGTTAAAGCTAGTCATTCTGAATCTTTATTAAAGCTTAAAAGTATGTTGAAACTTTTGGGATAGCTTATATATTTTTTTCTTTTTAAAAATATTTCTTTTAATAGAGAATGAACTTAATGCTATTGCCTTCCTTCTGAGATTATCTCCAATTTATCCTTTATAAAGCTTGTTTGTCCCTAATGTTAAGACTCCAAGCTCCTTGAGAACAGAGATTATTTTTGCCTTTCGTTTTATCACCACCACTCAGCACAATACCAGGCACATAGTAAGTGCTTAATAAATGCTTGGTGACTTGACAGGCATGACATTACTCTGTGGAGTGGGAAGTCTTATCTATGGTTTCCTCCCCTATGCCAGATTAATTTTTTTTTAATTAGTGATTTTTTTTTCAGTACACATAATAGGTTTAAAACTGGAAAAGGGGACCCAATGTGAATGACTCTATATTCCTTAACTCCATAACTGGCTCCCAGAAAACTCAGCCATGAGGGTGTAACAGCACGGCAATAAACACAACATTGATGATAATCGTGAATATGCTATGCCTATGTAGTTCTCTATTGCAAAGTATGAGAGACTCTCTATATAGAAGGTAGAAGAAGTAAAACATTTATTCAGACCCCAAATAACCATATCCCATAACTAAACACTTTGCTCCCACAAGCAGTCAGCCCACTTTATCATAACAGCAAGGAACTCTCAAAACCTCTCCAACCCCGTGCTAGGGTCTTCCCAAAAACAAACTCATAGTACAGCTATTACAGGTTGACTGTCTTTACCTCAGTTCTGATTATCATGATGGCCATTAACAGCCATAACAGCTCTCTCTCAGCATTTCCTGTGACACAACTTCCTTTTACTCTCAGCACACTCCTCGCACCACATGTGACTTAGGCTTCTTGTGATGTAAACAAATCACATGGCCTACCAATGAATGAGAAAGATCTTTAAACCTAAATTGCTATTACAGAGGATAGAAGGGGAAGGCAGCAATGTCAGCTTAAATAGTATTAACTCCTCAG
Source organism: Phalanger gymnotis (assembly GCA_028646595.1). NCBI lineage: Eukaryota > Metazoa > Chordata > Mammalia > Diprotodontia > Phalangeridae > Phalanger > Phalanger gymnotis. The sequence continues at coordinate 248,300,992 of CM053624.1, read as the reverse complement.
AGAGCAGGAACACTCTCTTTGTATGCCCTGTACACAGTAGGAGCTTAATAACTGTTCAATAATGTTTTCCAGAGTCCCTAACCCTCATGAGGCCCTTCAAAGAGGTTCACAGTGGGTGTTATATTTTTTGTTTCCTCTTTGCTTCTTCCCTGATGCCATTAATTTCTTGTGCAGTTCTTCAGGGTAGACATGGAGGGCCCCTTGGGAGTTGAAAAGATCTCCTTAATTCCAGCTGTGGGTTAGAGGATTATAAAAAAGACAAATGCAGAAAACTTCCAATGTGGTGGTGTGCTTTGGTGGCCTTTTCCCTCAGCCCTCTTGGGGAGCAAGCCAGCTTTATTTATCTTCAGGTTAGCTGTCTTCCACTTAAGGAATGCTTCCTCTCATTTCATACTGCCTCCGAAGCCCATGCTCAGGTTACAGATTGTACTGACCTTCTCAGGTAAGTTGGAGGCATTGAATAAACACTAACAGAAACTGTTGGGATTGTATGGAGCACCGTGTCAGATATTCCTGGGATCTACTGTATTTTGATCCCTGCATAGTTCATAACAGTTTTTTTAATCAAAAAGCGTTATTAATGAGTACTCAGGGCTACGCATTGTGCTAAGTGCAGGAGATTCAAAGAAGGACTGAAACAATTGCAATTTTCTTTTTCTTCTGGTAGGAAAGAATACAGAGACAGAAGGAAATCACTTCTCTGTGGTCCTATTTTCTTATCTCGGAAAATGGGCTCTGGAAGAGGAAATGAATAAGAGTCACCTCTAGTTCTAATACTTTTCTAGGTACTGATTTGCCATTGTTACTATCTCAAAGATCTTAGACTCTTAAGTGTGGTGATGCTTAGACCAATCATGACTATTCTGTTTATTTTGTGTGAATGAATATGTGTGTGTATGTACATGTATGTATTTCTAGTCAGAGATTTCTCCTAAATGTTAATTTCAATTTATGCCAAAACTTTGTTAATATCTCAGAATTAAATAGTTAAATTAGAATTAAATTAAATTCAGAATTTTGGAGGCTGAGTTACAATTTTAAAAGTTCTCAGTAGGCAGATTAATAGCATAAAAACAAACTTGGGGGAGAGAATACTTAAGAAAATACTCTCAAAAATTTTTTTTTTTTATTGATCTTTTAGGTAGAAAGAAGGACTCAAAACCAGGAAGAATTGAGTTCAGGTTTCGCCTCTGGTGTATACTTAACAGTATGATTGAGCTTAGAACCTCTCAGTGTTCCAGGTACTATATAAGACTATTGGCGGAGAAGGTGCTCACCTGCACTGGTATAGTTTCAGAACCCAGGAGCCCCTTATGCCAGTGAATCCTTAGGTCTAGTGTCTATCCTTGTTCCTATTCCTTTCTTCTCTGAAAAGCTTTTGTAGCAAAGAATAAAAAAGGAAAAACAATTCAGTAAAATTAACCATAAGTGGAAGAAGTTTGACTTGTATACAGGGTTCACACCCATAGTAGCCCATTTCTTCAAAGAAAATGTGTTTTCACAAATTCCTTCTCTCTTTCAGTTTTGGTTGTGCTGTGGTAGGTTTTTACATTTTCTGAGTTATGGCGTGTATCATTTTCCTGCATCTGCTTAATCCAGCTTGTTATCACTAAGAATAAACTTCTAGGGGCAGCTAGGTGGTGCAGTGAGTAGAGCACCGGCACTGGAGTCAGGAGGACCTGAGTTCAAATGTGGCCTCAGACACTTGACAAGAGTATAAGCTGTGGGACCTTGGGCAAGTCACTTAACCCCAATTGCTGTGCCAAAAAATAAACAAACAAACAAAAAAAAGAATAAGCTTCTAAAAGTACTTCCTATCTGCCCGAGGACAGCAGCCAGTCACCACTCTGTAGACTCCTACTTGATTTATTTAAACAAGCATTTGTTACTTTTTCAAGTTAAATTTTCATTGATATCTTTTGTTTTCATATCATTTCCATTTACCATTGTATAATTTCCTCCAACTCCCTGAAAGCCATTCTTTATAATAAAGGAAAAAAAAAGAGGAAGGGAAAAAAAAGCTTAGCAAAATTAATATCAATCAACAAGCATTTATTGACGACCGTTAGCCAGGCACTGTGCTAAGTACTGGGAAAAAACAAGTATGAAGAATGAAACTTGTCTCCCTATTCCCAAGGAGCTTATTCTAATGGGAGAGACAGTAAGAACCAATCTAAATGTATACAGCATAAGCACAAAGCAAGTAAATGAAATACATATACAAAGGAGTTAAACCCATGGTAGTCTGGGAGGGAGGACACTGACAGTTTGGGGGATCAGGGAAGGCTTCATGAAAAGACATCTTCAAGAAAGAGGGATTTCCTAAGGGAGAGGTAAGATAGGAATGCATTCTAGGCATGTGGGAATTCAGCCAGTCCATTAGCAAGTATTTGTTAAATGCCTACTCTGTGCTAGGCACAATTTCAGGTGCTGGGAATGCAAAGACAAAAATTAGGGACAACAGTCTCTCTTAAGTCTTGGCTCTTACATTCTATCTGAGAAGATGTGTATGTGTGTGTATGTATGTATGTATACACATACATGTATTTGTTTACACATTAAGTATGTAAAAAATAAAGACAAGATAGTTGAGGGAGGTCACAAAAGATTTTCTGTAGGAGATGGTCCTTGAGAATTGATCATAGAACTTAGTTGGAGGAAACAAGAGCAGTGCACTCACCGTAAAAAGGAGTGATTAAAGACAGCACAAAATTCAATTTTTCAGGAGAGGGAGATCACCGAGGTTTGAAAGGTGAGGCCTAAAAGGCTCCCTGAGGAAATGGAACTGGAGTTCAAAGATGAATAGGATTTGAATAGATGGAGTTTCATGGAAAAGGCATTCAGAGGCAAAAACATGAGGGAATTTGATCATGGGAATGAGTGTGCTGTTTGTGGGTAGGGAATGTGGAGGATTAGGAGATGTACAGTTAGATCAACCTGACTAAACCGGAGGATGAATTGACCAGCAATAAGTAAGGACAGTGACTTTGGGCAGGTAAGTCCTGATTACGGAGATTCTTCTAATAGGGCATGGACCACAAATATAGAGAGTGATAGCCAGGGAAGTTACATGATTAATAGATATATAGCTGTCCCTTCCACATTGCAAGGGGTTAAGGGTGTGGTGCCCCCCACAATCTGGAAAATCCATGTAAAATTTTTTGGGCCTCCCTTCATACCAGAGAAGAAGTCTGGATTATTATGGTATTAAAAGATGAAATATGTTGATATTGTACAATGCTATACGTATATTTTTGCATTTCTGAGTTTCTAAATTTTTTCTGTGTCATCTGCTGGCCTTCACATGTCTCCTGCAGCTTCTGCAAAACTCCCCCAAAATTCCCATTTAATTTCTTATGCCGACCCACTATATATTGAAACTCTGACGGGGAAAGTCACAGTGTGGAAGGCATAACTGTAGTAAAAAAGAGGGAGCCTTTGTAGATTGCTGAGCAAGAGAGTGATAAAGCATTCATCTTAGTCTGGTAATAGTGTATACATTGGTTTGGATGGGGGAAGGAGACAGTCAGAAACATGCTGCGCTGGCTAAGGTATCAGGTAATAGGATAACATTGAAGCAACAAAAAGTTTCTGTAATTCAATAAACATTTAACAACTTACTAACAAACCCCTCCGGCTTAGTCCATGTCATATGACATAATATTTAATTACACGACATTGTATTATTGACCTTTGTTTTATGTGTATTGGTCTTACCAACCCAGTCCGTAATTCATACTTTTAATTAAAAAATCCGTATTTGGTTAGGTTTTGCTTTATTTTGACCTTTCCTGGAAAAGGGGAACATCTGGTCATTTCTCCCTTAAAGGCCTTGCTATACTTGAAGATTATTAAACCCATACCGAGAGCTGAGGGTGCAATGAAGGAACCAGTGGCCCCCAGACAATTCCTTTTGGCAGTAGTAAAAGCTTAAGCCCGGAATTGGTGCTTCCCCTTTTTCAGTCTCCACCCTTCTTCCTTCCTCTTTGCTGGATCATCATGCTTTCTGTTTCAAGACTCCTGGTTTTATTTTCTCTTCTATAGTATTCTCAGAATGTTCTTTGTGTAACTGTCACCTTCAGGACATCTGTGCATAGTAGGTGCTCAGTAAATATTTGAATTGATCTAAATTGAGGTTCCCATTGTGGTCCCTTACACCAAAGACCAAAGAGTATTCTCTTCTGCTTGGGAGGTATACTAGAGTGACTGAGGAGAAAAAGATGTCAGGTGTTGGGGACAACACTGCTTCCGGAGTTTCCTAATCTAGGAAACGCTGTAGGTGTGGCTCAATATTGCACGAGTAATCATCCCTATCGGGGTGATTCAAGGTGGAGGGAATTTCTGTCCGTGTTGCCCAAAGGCCATGTTTTGTTTGGATTTTAATACATGCTTCTGGCCTTAAAGGAAGTTTGACCAAGTCACAGTGATATATTCAGAGACTCATCTGTCAATTCCCTTTTCATGAGCTTATCTAGTGGAATTTTTTTAGATCAGTCTGGGTTAATGGCCCGCAGTGGAGGGTTGACTTTTGGCTCTTGCCTCTTTATTGTTACTTGAGGGGGTATAAATCATTTCAACAGCAAGCATTTATGTCAGTCAGTCACTAGACATTTATAAATTGCCTACTGTGCCATGCTCCAGGGATACAAAGATAGACAAAAAATAAATCCCTTGCCATCAGACCACACATTAAAAAGAGAGGGAGAAGAAGGAGCACACGAGGTCCTGTAGCAGGTGAAAAACAATGAAAAGGCCACTCTGTGTAGTAGCTTCCTGAAGTCCGCCTTCTATCCTGTAATCCGAGGGAGGTAGGGAGGGGTACCAGGGCCAGAAAGTACTGAGGATGGGTAAGCTCCAGACAAGTACCTGCCCTCGAGGTGTCTACTTGTCAAAAAGGAGGACAACATGCATCTATACAAATGTGTACACAATGATTGATTACTAAGAGGTTTGGGGAGGAAAGCAGCATAGAAAGAAGGTGGAGCTTGAGCCGAGGGAAAGGAGGGGAAGCTGAGAAGAGGAGGGCATGCCTCACAGGCATGGGGGAGGGCCAGTGCAAAGGCCGGAGGAAGACGTAGTGCGTTTTGTGGTGGGACACAACTGAAAAACGAAGGAAAAAAAAAGAGGCCAGGACCCTGGATTATAGCATATGACGGAGGACAGATTTTCCCCTGCTGGCCCGCCATAGATTTTCTTTGCTGAGTTATGACATTTAATTAAAAAAAATTTTTTGTTGATACCTTTTGTTTATACGTTTACTCTTTTCAACCTGCTCTCCTTATTTTTGGCCTCAGACACTAGCCCCGCGACCCTGGGCAACTCGACCTCTGCCTCAGTTTCCTCAACTATACGATGGAGATAGTAACAGTACCCGTCTCGTGGGTTTGCTGCGAGGATTAAATGAGATAATATTTGTAGAGCATTTAGCGCAATACCTGGTAAATAGTAGATGCTGTATTAATGCTTCCCCTTTCCAGTCCCCAGCCTCTTTGCCATGAAGAGATTTTGTCATTTGTTCGTGAGGACCATCGCTGGTCACTTAGTTACTCAGACCCCAGTTTCCTCTTGGTGGTGTCTTCATTTACATCGTCGTAATTGTGTATATTTTGCTCTTTGCTGGCTCATTTTGATTTTCATCATTTCGTACAAATCACATTACTCTCCGATTTTGTTATTCATCATTTCTTTCTTCAGTATATTTTTCAGTATTTTTTGGGTCTCCTTTAGCAAGTCATTGACTTGTTTTTCATGGTTTTCTCTCATCCTTCTCATTTCTCTTCCCAATTTTTCCTCTACTTCTCTAACTTGCTTTTCCAAATCCTTTTTGAGCTCCTCCATGGCCTGAGACTAGTTTGTGTTTTTCTTGGAGGTTTTTGTTGTAGGCTCTATGACTTTGTTGACTTCTTCTGGCTGTATGTTTTGGTCTTCTTTGTCACCAAAGAAAGATTCCAGAGTCTGAGACTGAATCTGGGTGCGTTTTCGCTGCCTGGCCATGTTCCCAGCCAACTTAGTTGACCCTTGAGTTTTTCAGTGGGGTATGACTGCAAGCTTGGGCGGATGCGCTGCCATACCAGCACTCCTCCTTTCCCAAGAACCCCCAACCTGGACTGGGCTTAGATCTTCAGCAGGCTCTTCACTCCTGCTCTGATTCCACCACTTAATTCCTCCCATCAGGTGGGCCTGGGGCCAGAAGCAACTGCAGCTGTAGTTCTGTAGCTGCCCCACCTCCACTGCTCCTGGGGCGGTGACCAAACCCTGTCCCCAGCAGCTTCTCCCACTAACCTTCTCTGTTGTTTTTAGTGTTTGTAGGTTGAGAAGTCTGGCAACTGCCACAGCTCACTGATTCAGGTCGCTAGGGCACGCTCCGCCCGGCTCCTGGTTTGGCTGGTCCATGCCACCCACACTGAGCTCTGCTCTGCTCCCCTCCGCTCCCAGCTCCGTGAGGGGCAGACCTTACCCAGAGACCATCCAGGCTGTCCTGGGTTAGTGTCCTGCTTCCCTCTGCTGTTTTGTGGGTTCTGCAGTTCTTCTCTGTTGTCCCTGGTGTTTGTGAGTTGAGAAGTCTTGCAACTGCCACAGCTCACTGCTTCAGGGCGCTAGGGCACGCTCCGCCCAGCTCCTGGTCTGGTTGGTCCAAGCCACCCACGCTGGGCTCCTCTCTGCTCTGCTCCCAGCACCGTGCGGGATAGACCTCACCCAGAGACCATCCAGGCTGTCCTGGGCTGGAGCCCTGCTTCCCTCTGCCACTTTGTGGGTTCTGCAGCTCTAGAATTGGTTCAGAGCCATTTTTTAATAGGTTTTTGGAAGGACTTGGTGGGGAGCTCACGCTAGTGCCTGTTTTCCAGCTGCCATCTTGGCTCCGCCCCCCATTCATCATTTCTTAATGAACAGTAATTCCATTACATTATAGGCAATTAAAAAAACCAACAGAAAAACAAAACTTATTCTCCAGGTGTTGGACACTCACTTTGTTTCCAGATCTTGGCCACTTCTTTGGTATGCATGTTTCGGCACATTGAGCCTTCTTCCTTTGATTCCCTTGGCTTATGTGCCTAGTAGTGGGATTTATGGGTTACAGTATTACATAGACAGATGAGACATTTTTCTTTCATAATTTTAAAATGATACCAGGTGTGGCTGGACCACATCAAAGCTCCACCAGTGATATAGTATTGTGTTTGTCTGCCTTGGACCCCTCCAACATTCACTGCATTCTTTGTCTTTGCCAGTTTGCAAGGGTGGGATTTGGTCAAATCTCAGAGTTGTTTTCATTTGCATTTCTTTTATCCTTAGAGGTGGAGTCATTTATTTCTTGCAATTCTTTCAAAAACTTTTTTTTGTTCATATCCTTTAATTATTTTGGATAATGACTATTGGCATTATATACATGTCAATTCCCTGTATATCTTTGATATCCCACTTTTATCAGTGATATTAGATGCACATTTTTTTCACCTTTCTACATTTTCTCTTACTCTATCTGCATTGATTTTATTCATACAATAGCTTATGAATTTGGGCAAAATTATTTTACATTCCATAATCTTTTCTTATTCTCTTATTTAGTAAAGAGTTCTTTTAGCCATGGTTGTGAAAGATACCTGATCTTAGACTCTTCTAATTTTATATTCTTAACAAGTTTATTGTAGCATGTGGTATAAAATACTAATCTAAGCCCAATTTTTTCCAGACTTCTTTCCAGTTTTCCCAGAAGTTCTTGCCAAAAAAGGAGCCCTCAATAATTCATATTTTGAGGCCTACCAAGCCTTCTGCTGCTTTTAATGATGTCTGTTTCACATTACTGTAGTCTTGTTCCATTTAGTGAGTTTTCTGTTTTGTTGAGGTGTTTCAGTGGTGTCCAGCTCTTTGTTACCTCATTTGGGTTTTTTTTTTTTTATCGAGGGTCCTGGACTGGTTTGCCATTTCCTTCTCTAGCCCATTTTACAGATGAGAAACTGAGATGAACAGGATCAAGTGATTTCCTCAGGGTCACACAGCTAGTAAATGTCTGAGGCCACATTGGAACTCAGAAAGATGAGTCTTCCTGACTCCAGGCCCAGCACTCTATCCAATGTACCTACCTGCCCTTCTGTTTTTTTGACCAGTACCAAATAATTTTGATGATTATAATTAATAGAACTTGAGGTCTGGTAATGCTCTCAGTCATATTTTTCTTTCTTTTTTTCGTGATTTCTAGAACTTTTCTTTTTCCAATTAAGGTGTGTCAGTTAAGGGGTCAGAAGACCCCTATGAAAGGGCAAACGTGTTAATCTGCGTGGAATTGCATTAAACCATTTTTACATTAGGACAACTAGGCCTCAGATCACTAAAACTAGAACACCAGGCCTGGAGTCAGGAAGACCTGAGTTCAAATTCTGCTTCAGGCACTTGCTAGCTGTGTGACCCTGGGCAAGTCACTTAACCCTGTTTGTTTCAGTTTCTTCATCTGTAAAATGAGTTGGAGAAGGAAATGGCACAGTCAGTGTCTTTTCTAAGAAAACCTCAAGTAGGATCATGAAAAATCGGATACGACTGAAATGACTGAACAACTAAATCTTTACATTAGGAACCTAGAATGAGTCTGTCGCTTTGGCTAGGAGCCACGCAGGGCCTAGAGAGTGAGACCCAGAACAAGGAATATTTTCTTCCAAGTAGAGGAGGAGAGAAGGGTAAGGTCTGGAGCATAAGGCACTAGGAGCAGCGCTCAATTCCTTTCACCAAGCGTTTATTAATTGCTTGCCACATGCCAGGTCCTATGTTAAGTACTAGAGATGCAAAGGTAAAAACAAAACAGCCCCTGTCCTCAAGGAGCTTACTTTCCAATGAGAGAAATGTCTTGTTTAGAAAATTCAATACAAAACATATAGAGTAATGGGGGGGAGGGGGATGGGGATGGTAGACAGAAGGGCTTATCTATAGGAACTTTGAATTAACCTAAGGAGTCTATTAAGTGGAGCAGAGGAGGGAGTGCATTCCAGTCCTGGTAGACAACCTGTGCAAAGACACAGACATGGGAGGCGCTGAGATCTGGACTGGAATGTCTTGGGGGTGGAACAGTGAATAAGTCATTTGACTGGAACTAGGATGCACGGAGGAGAGTTCCGTACAGTAAACCTGGAAAGGGAGACTGGAGTCTGATTGTAAAAGCCTTTAAAAGCCAAAAAGAAGTTTATATTCTGTCGTAGAGTTGAGAGAGCCCCGAGGGGGCCTTGGAAAACTGGGCTGTGTATGGGATAGACTGATAGCAATGCTTTGAGGTGTGGGAAATGGGCAAGAAGAAGAGGAAGGAGAAGGCTATAAAAGGCAAATTTCACCTACTTTATAATTTTAGCTTTATACGAAAGCCTTATTAGTCAGCCAACAAGCATTAAGGGCCTACTTTATGCCAGGCACTGTCCTTGGGGACCCTTGGGGAATATAAAGAAAGACAAAAGATAGTGCCAGTTCTCAAGGATCCCCCAGTCCAATATGGAGAGACAGCCTGCAAACTACCACACTACACACAGGATAAATTGGAAATAATCAATAGAGGGAAGGCATTGGAATTAAGGGGGAATGAGAAAGGCTTCTTTACAGGTGGTAGGATTTTATCTGGGACTCAAAGGAAGCCAGGAGCCAGAGATAAGGAGGGAGAGGATTCCAGGCATGAAAAAAAGTGACAATTCCAGTTGGGAGGTTGAGTGTCCTGTCCAGATAACAGCAAGAAGACCAGTATTATTGGATTGCAGAGTACTCTTGTGTGGGGATGGGGATGGGGGAGTAAGGCAGAAGAAGACTGGAAATGTTAGGAGAAGGCCAGGTCATGAAGGCTTTGATCCTGAGAGGGATGGGTGTGTGTGTGTGAGAGAGAGAGAGAGAGAAGGTGATGCAGAAGGGAAAATGGACAGGACTTGGCAACAAATTGGGTATGGGGTAGGAGGAGAATGAGATGTGAGCCTAACACCCAAGTTCCCAGCCTGAGTGACTGGGAAGATAGCAGTGCCCTCCAATAGCAATAAAGAAGGTCAGAAAGAGAGGAGGGCTTGGGGGGAGGGAAGATAATGACACAGCTTTGGATATGTGAAGATGTCTGTGGGCCATCCAGTTCAGGTGTCTAATAGTCAGTTGGAGACGTGAGTTTGAAGGTTAGGAGAGAGGTCAGGACTGGAAAAGTGGATTTGAGAATAAGCATCATAGAAGTGATAGTTTAATCCAAGGGAGCTGATGAGAGCACTAAGTGAAATAGTATAGAAGGAGAAGCAAAGAGGGTGAAGGACAAAACCCCAAGGGGATACTCGAGGTTAGTTAACTCTGTACTGTCAGAGTAACTTGAGTTCCTCTTGTGGCCAGGGGTGGTTTTCCATTTTTGTCTTTCCGTCTTCCCCCTTACCTAGTGCTAGGGTTTGCACATAGTGGGTGCTTAGTAAACATTAGATGAATTGAATTCCTGCTGCCTTTGGCCTTTCATCCTCTCTAAACACAGTATTATTTGGTTTCTGCCAAATAAAAGCCCTTGGACAAAGTCATATGCTACTTTTAAAGGGGAAAAAAGAAAGGAAGTGCTAGATGGCAAAGCAGAAGAGCCTGGAGTCATGAAGATCTAAGTTCTCAAGTTCAGATGTCACATCTCCAACATTTAATTAGCTGCGTGACCCTGGGCAAATTGTTTAACTTCTGCCTGCCTCACTTTCCTTATCTGCAAAATGGGGGAGGGGGGATAATATCACCTACCTCTCAGGATTATTGTGAACATCAAATAAGGAAATATTTGTAAAAAATTTTTGCAAACTTTAAAGTGCTATATAAATGCAAGGTATTACCAATAAAATGTGAAATTATGTTGAGTTCTCAGTGTTGATGGAATATGCTTGAATTGTCTTACGAGTTTTCACATAGTGTGGGGTTGTAATCCTCAGAATAAGCCGCATTCTCTTGTAGAAGTAGCCACATGTGGTTATTTAGAGGTAGCTGTTTGCACAATAGGTAGAATGCTGGGCCTGGAGTTGGAAGACACTTCAGATCTGAACTCAGAGACTTACGCCCTGTGCGATGCGGGGCAAATCACTTCACTTCTTGGTTTCCTAAACTGTAAAATGGGTCAATAGCACCTACCTTACAGGGTTATTGTAAGGATCAAATGAGATACTATTGGTAAAGCGCTTAGCACAGTGTGTGCCATTATGGTAGGTGCTGTGTAAATGTTTATTCCCGTTCTCTTCCCTTGCCAGTGTCCTTTTCCTACTTTAAGAGAGAATTTTTTGGGAGGGAGAGTTTCTTCTGGTGACAGTTTAGAAACAACTGTAGCTAGATGACCCCAAAGGTGGTAGGTACCCCATGGACACCAGAAGAGTTTCACAGAATATGAGCATAACTAGTAGCTCATCTTAGTGAATAACTATTTACAGAGTTGTTTTAAAACTTTTAAAGTTCATCGTCACAGGAAGAAAATTGACCTCAGAGTATTTATTTTGTGGTTTGAAACTTCCTAGTTGAATCTTAGTATTACTTTAAAAAGAGCTCCCTGTTCATGATGCCGTAAAGCACTACATTAATGTATGAGTGTGAGTATGTGAATAGTGTTGGAGAAATAACATTTTACGCCCTGGTGCTTCCTTGTCTCCCAAGAATTAGTTCTGCTTACCTTGATTTATTATATATTATGACATATAATATGATATATTAACTTCATTTGAATTATTTTGATAGGTAACAGTCGGGGCCTATAAGCAAAGCGTCTTCATTTGTATAGAACCTCTCATCCTGCTTCTTTCTATACACTTATCTGCTATGGGGCCTTTGGTAAATCATTTAACCATTGTGATCCCTAGTAAAATGAGGGGCTTGGAGTAGATGGACTCTAAGATTTGTCTCTTTCAACTGTAAACCTCTAATACTATTGGACCAACCATTGACTTACTAGGAAATCTGCTCTTCTTGTCCCTGCGTCATAGTGACAGCATCTGGTTTGCTAGTTAGACTAGCCAGTTTTCTCCTTCTCCTTACCTTTTTAGTTTAAAGCGCCTTTGATTAGATTCACAAGACTCTAACTAGGCGGTATAGTGGATAGAGTGTGGGGCTTGGAGTCAGGAAGACCTGAGTTCAGATCCACCCTCAGGTACTTGCTAGCCGTATGACTCCGGGCAAGTCACTTACCTTCTGTTTCCTTATCCGTATGGCACCTACCCCGAAGGGTTGTTGTAAGGATCCAATGAGATAATCATGGTAAAACACCTAGCACATAGTAAGTACTACATAAAGTTTAGGTAGCTCCAAATCAACTCTTACCTTCCCTTGTTGGGTGGCCGCCATCCCTGATCAGGAGAGTTTCTTCCTTTATTTTTAGCCATAGGTCCAGAAATTCAAATCCCATTCTTAGATACCATGTTCCTAACCAGCTTTTTACTTCCTGAATCTGCTTTTATTTAAAAAAAAAGTTATTTATGTCACTTTTTTTTACCCTCACTGTATTTTCCCCCAGTAACCCTCTCCATCCCAGATAGCCATTCTGTATAATCTGCCATTCTCTTATAAAGCCTTTTCTTTAGCTAACATATGCTAAATACATTGTGACCCTAAAAAGAGCCCTTAAAAATGTTAGCTCTTATTTATATTCTGTGTTCCTATGATTCTAGAATTCTTCATTAAAAAAAAAACTAAACAGACTTCACCATAGAAAACTCTTATGTTGGCATATGTTAAAATTTTATAACATTTGCAAAAATTTCCAATTTGCATGCAATCCTTCTAGGAATTTTTCTATATTATGTAAAAGCAAGATGCAGCTCTATTCATATTTTCATGTTTATTGGTTTGCATTGTCTACCTCAATCTTATTTTCCCCTTAGGATTGTGTATGGATGTCCTCTTCTCAAGGTCATAGTGTCTTGTAGAGTCGTAACCAGGGCAGTGCAGCTGGTTTCTCTGCTAAAATTCAGAGGATTTTGACAGTATTTGTACTCTTTCAACAGGTGCAAATAAAGAAATTCTTAGAACCTAGTGGGAAAGACTAATTAGTTAAAATAGGAAACAACCAAAAGGGAGATTTTTTCCCTCAGTAATCCACAATAGGCAGGCGTCCTCCTTACTAGCACTCATCATTGTCTGAATTTTGGCTTATTGTGGGATGTGCAGTGCTGAGGTTGATGTCTCCCAGGACAGTGACCTGGCATCTCTTCACTAACAGTGCTTTGCATCTACAAGACCATGAGGTCTTTTCCTCCCATTACCCTCTGCCTCCCCCTCCCAAGAGAGAATTTACCTTGGAAAAACTGCTGCTGTGGTACTTGGGGCTACTTTTTTCCTGGATCTGCATTGTGACACTTTTGCCCCAGGTGTCAGAATTGCTAAGTATGGCTCTGGTATCTGGGCCGGGTCCTTAGAGGTAGGCACTTGAAGCATCGAGCGTGGGTCTTGGGGTCCTGTTTGATTTCATTGACAGAGCTCTTTTTTTTGTCTCTTCAGGATTGGAATGCTACCTGGTATACAAACAATCCAGACTTCACCAAGTGCTTTCAGAACACAGTACTGGTATGGGTGCCTTGTTTTTACCTCTGGGCTTGCTTCCCATTCTACTTCCTCCATCTCTGTCGGCACGACAGGGGCTACATCCAAATGACACACCTCAACAAAGCCAAAACTGTAAGTGACTGTGATTTTTCTTGTTGTGTGTGTTTTGTGGGGGACGGAAATAGGGTGAGGGAACAGACAAGTTGAGGTCAGCAGCATACCCTGGAGAGGATTTGGCTTTTTCTGTTCCATGGGCAGTAAAACTAAAGTAAATTGAAACTCAGCTAACCAGAATCCTAAGACAGGTAGAATTTTAAAAAATAGTGTATTGCTGCATTTTGTTTTGATATTGCAATCATTTCTGAATGTATAACCCTCTACCAATCCTGGATAGCCGTTCCCCTTTAGCAAAAGATAAAAGTTACACAAAACCAACAAACTCATCATTTCCTCTAATAGTTTTAGTCAGTCATCAAGCATTTATTAAGTGCACTGTGCTGAAAACTGGGGATACAAAGAAGGCAAAAAGCAATCCCTGCCCTCAAGAAGCATTTATTCTAACGGAGATGACATGTAAATGACTTGGTATATATAAGCTATATACAAAGTAGATGAATGTTATCTGAAAAGGGAGGCATTAGCAGCTAAGGGACTGGGAAAGGCATCCTTCAGAAGATGGGATTGGATTTTGGTCTTGAAGAAAGCCAGGTAAACTAAGATGAAGTGAGGTGTCTTACGCAACCCTTCGCACTCATAGCCCACTCCCTCACCAAGGAAAGGAGGGGAGTCCATTTCTGCTTTTCTTCTTTGGGGCCAACTTTAGTCCTTATAATTACATAGCATTCAGATGGTAGATGGAATTATTTTTGGCACATGGCTTTAAAAAGAGAGATGCCAGTGACAAGAAAACAACTTCATTGAAGAATTATTTGTTTAAGAAAAAGCAATATCTGCTATATCCGTATGTCCTGAAGCCATATACCTTCATTTTAATTTTCTATGCCTTCTATGTCTCTGTTCCTTCCCCAGTGGCAGTAGATGTTAAGACTGAGGCTGCTGAAGTCCCTCAGGGTCTGTTTATTCAAGATAACACAGGTCTGTTCACTGGTTGGTACTCAGCAATGAGGGACAGTGAACTTTAAAAGGTTTTCAATAAGAACTTAAAGTGAAGGAAAGTTTCTTCATAACCCTTGTACTGAAAATTAGCAGGAAGGACACCTACTCCTCTTCAATCTGTTATGCGAGTTAACTGAGGAGTGAAACTATGATTTGGGGACTTGTAGTCACCCTAGGAATTGTGCCAAGCCAGGAACTTTAAATGTCAGTGAGTGGTAGGCAGATTGCAGAGGTCATAGATGAATATTTAGAAATCTCTAGGATTTGAAGCAGTTAACAGACCCTTTCCTGATTGCCATCCCCTAGCCCTATACAGTAGAAGAGAGTCTTCCTTGGGTCGGGGAGGGGAAGGTCAAACAGAATGGTTGGATGATCAACTTTGGGTAGTGGAAAATTGCCTGTTTATCCTCAAGGTCTTTTAAGGTTTGTGAAAGATGGTCTGGTACAACAAATTTTGGAAAGCTTCTCCCTCACCTTTTCTTGCAGAAGAATTGTGTTTTAAAAATACATGTTTTTGGATTTATATTTTTCAATTGTAATTTATTTGTGAAATATATTTTAGGTTTCTGTAGGGGAAACTGCCCTCTGTTGACCACTTGTGGGGAACATTGCCTTTGCTTGACCTGAAAGTAGTCCAGCCTTTGCTTATTGAGTATGGATTGTCTATGGCCCCAAGTCTGCATTCTCTGTATGGGCTTGCCTCATTTCAGCTCTTCTCAACTCGGGTTATCTCAGCTTTTATGGCAGACCTGGCCAGTTTCTTTACTAGAATAGACCTAGTCCTAGGCCTTAGATCTGCAATAGCAATAACTCAGTCAGTTGGTTATCAGTAAAGTGTACAAATACCAGCCAAAGAGTATTCCCTGCAACCCAGCAGAGAGATGCTGTCACATTCATCAAGGAGCTGTCACCACCCATCTTAATAAATTAGTGGGGATGTCCTCATTCCTTTAAGATATTGTCCTCTGAAGTAAAATGAAGGCCTCATCTTTTAACCTTAAGGTGACCAGGCTTTCCCGGTCACACCCTCTTAAATGTTTAGGTTCAATCTTTTCCTTCTGTCTTGGGAATGCAAGGTCAATCTGTTATGGTAAGTCTACTACAGAAGGAGAAAATTGAGCTTATATACATATACATGTATGTGTATATATATATATACATATATATATATATATTTACCTGTATCTGCCCATTCCTTCTCCCTTTCTCTGTTCTCCTTAGTTAATGTAGATAATAATCAGTTGTGGATTGACTAAACCCTGATTACCATCTCCACCCCCACCACCCTATATTGAATGAATATGGGAAGCAAGGATAGTATAACATGTGTGTTTCTATTCCAGGCCTTGGGCTTTTTGCTGTGGATAGTCTGCTGGGCAGACCTATTCTACTCTTTCTGGGAAAGAAGTCAGAGCATTTATCGGGCTCCAGTGTTTCTCGTCAGCCCTACGCTCTTGGGCATAACAATGGCAAGTATGAACTGTCTTGTGTTGGTCCTTGTTGGGTGAGAAACATGATTTTAGGGGAGAAGAGGAATTTTTCTTGACTTGAATAAGAAATGTCCCCTGCTAGTTTTCTTATATCTTCCTCCCTCAGTCTAGGTCATCCTTATCTTCTTCATTTTGAGCCTTTCTCTGTTGAATATCCACTCTTAACATAATTGCCTAGATATCACTGGGATTCATTCTGTTGTGGAAAAAGGAGCAGAAAGGGCCGAGAGTTGAGCAAGGCTGCCAGACACAGGATAATTTCATCTTTCCACACATCCCTCTGTGCGTGTATTAGAGTAATGAGGAAGTCCTATTTCTAATTCTGTTACCATTATGTTTTCCCTGTACCCAGAGAAACCAGATTAGATTTATTCCTAAGGGTAGTTGAGCATGTTCTCAGTGGCTGATAGGAGCAATTTGCAGTCTTAGAGTAGAATTAATGGAACAACAGAAATCTATTACCATTTCTTGGATATTCTGCTTAATATCCTGGGATCTTGGGGCTTTACCTAGCCTGCCCAATAGGAATCATTCTGCCTCATGACAGTGACCACAAGCAACTCATGAACCGCCTCCAAACCATCCTTACTGGACCTATGCATCTAAGTGGTTTGTGTTGGAGCCTTCATTCCAGCTGCCCTATTATTCTTGGTGCTAAAATTTGGGGTGGCCAGTTAGTTTTTGAACATGAGTTTTTGGGTCCACAAATTTGTGGGGTGACAAGTCACGATGGCAGAGGCATCTCTTATTTTCAAGTCATACTATGTCAGCACATTTGGATGCTGTGTATATCCCCCCGGTAACAAACTTACAGCACATGAGTTTGTGATTTGTGGCGGGTTCGGTTTTTCAACAAAGGACCTATGACGCTGGGATGGAATAGCGATCATAATAGCTATGGTAATAATAGCTGACGTTTATATTGTGCTTTGGGATTGCAAAACAGTTTACAGCTATTGTATCATTTGATCCTTGTCCCAGGAGATAGGTGTTATTTACTATCCCCATCTTATAGATGCAGAAGCTGAGGCAAACAGAGGTTAAATGACTTGCTCAAGGTCACACAGCTAGTAAACGATTGAGGCAGGATTGAAACTCAAGTCTTCCGGATGCCAGGTCCAATGCTCTGTTGAGCCATCTAGGTGGAATTCTGAGTTTTCAGGCTAAAAGTTGCTCTTTTGAAAAGGGGAAATGACTTGATAGTAGAACGACAGTTCATCGTGGGTGCTGAGATGGCCTTTTCATGGAGTCACAGAATTGCAGAATTGGAAGAGACTTTAGAAATCATCTGGTCAAACCATTTTATAGAGAAGGAAATGTACCTTATAGTGAACAACTGCATAGCGCTTTGGATTTGCAAAGCTTTTTATGTACATACATTATCTCATTTGGTTCCTGTAATTCGGTTGCCTCTGTGTGGGTCAGAGACCACTACTCACATTAAAAATAGAGACCATTCTTAAGAAAAGGCAAAAAGGAATTTATTGCTTCCTCATGAGAAAGGACGCCAGTATGTGTGTGTGTTGCATACAGCTCAAAGCAAGTTATGTAGACCCTAACACAGAGTTCCCCCACCCCCTACTGGCTCCTCTTCCCGTTGACTGGGTTTGGAGCTCACATTCTAAACTCAGAATCTTTTCCCAGCAACAGAGAGCAAAGAACAAAAAGATAGGCGTGAGACCAGAGACTGGTATTCAGCAAAAAGGAAGTAAAAGCTAAATAAATAGGACCTTGCAGGTGTCTGTCTACTGATGTGATTTCTTATCTCTACTTTCTCAGCATAGCAGTTTCTAAAAATATAGAAGGGGTGCAGGGTTGGGGTGGATGGTAGGAGAGATAAGGTCTTGTACCATACTGAGGGGACTTCACCATTTCAGCATTCCACTCACCTCTTAAGGTTATTGTGAGGACCAAATAAGATGTATAAATTTGTATACATACAAAAATATGCACACATATACAGCACTTTGCAAACTCAAGATCTTCTTATCATTATAATATTTGTATTATCATTACTATATTATCTCGGGTCTTATCATCATCATCATTATTATTATTATTATTATTTTAATATCTTTGTTTTGGCCATGGATTAGAAGGGTACATATTTAGCCAAATGCCCTCTTGGATTCCCTAATGTATCATGGTGATGCTTTTCATCTAATTCTTGGTAAATGGTTTGAAGGCTGTTTAAAAAAAAATGCTTAACATAGAAAAGACTGAGCTTCAGTTTATTTCTTTAAAAATTACCGATAAATGTTGTCTTAACAAAACAAAGTGTAGTCCCCCAAAGGAGTAAAGCAAGATGAGACTTAGCTCTCATCGCTGTTCATCAGTAGGCATTTATTAAGTGCTTACTATGTGACAGGCATACTAAGTGCTGGGGATACAAAGAAAAACTAAAAGTTAGGAGATGGATTTTTGTGTTGAAAGGCACCACCATAACACTGATATTTCTGGATATCCATTTAGACCAGAGTTTCCCAGGCCAAAGTCCTACAGGTGGCCAGGTATATAAATTCTGTGCTACAGATCACTCTCCCTTCTATAGTTTCTGTTCTGTGGCTCATGAGTTGGAGACCAAGAGCTGAGGAGGAGGAAGAGCCCAAATTCAAGGAGAAGGTGGAATCATTTTTAAAAAATCACTTTGTAGGTTTTTTTCTTTTAAGAAATATAGATGTTTGGTAGTCATAGTTTTGTTTACTAGTAAAAATGTGTTGTCCCTCAACAGCTGGGAAACATTAGCGGCCAGGGGAAACTTGTTCTGGTTCTCTTAGTCTTATGCAGCACTCAGACTCTTGTGGGGACTGTAAGAAAAATGTCACCTTCCTAATAGTTTCCTCTGTGTGTGTGTCTGTTTTGTGTTCATTTCTTTTCCAGTTGCTTGCTACCTTTTTAATTCAGTGTGAGAGAAGGAAAGGAGTCCAGTCCTCAGGGGTCATGCTCATTTTTTGGCTCCTTACCCTGCTGTGTGCTGGCATTGTCTTGAGATCCAAAATCCTGTATGCCTTAAGAGAAGTAAGTTACCTCCTGTCCTTGAGTGTTGTCCCACCCATGAAAGGTGCTTGCCTTTCGTGTTCTTGGTGTTGGCCTGGCCTGTGGATCTGCATGCTTTATAGAAGCCTAGGGATACCACCCCCACCCTCTGAGAGCAAGGACCAGGCTGGGGGTCAGACCTCCATATGGTAGATAGTATTTCGTAGACCAACCAGTTTACTCGAAATAATAAGAACAACACCATCCCGTGTACTTTAGCATGAGAGCAAGCAGGGAAGGCAACCTTTTCCTCTGGGTGGTGAAAAGCTTGTCCCAGAATAACCTCTGTATGGTAAATTCCTGTTCTGTCTCTTAGATGAGAGGATGTGTTTACTTGTTTCCAAATGTGTGCCCTTTTAAAGCCCAAGAGTTTAAAAAACTAGTTGTTCAAAACGCTTTAAGTGGAAAGTCTAAGCCTAAGCTCATTTTTTAAAAAAAATTACCAATACATTTTGTCTTAAAAAAGCATAGTCCTTCAAAAGAGTGAAGCAGAACTCCATTTAGCTCTCTTTCTCTGAGGTTTTTTTGGGGGAGTTTTGGGAGTTTGGGGAATGGACCTACAATATCTCTGCTGTAGGGAATTCCCATTGTGGAATTAACCTCCGTCCAAACAGATTGTCTCCTGTTGTACAGATTACATACAGTCTTAGAAAATTACCTAGGACTGAGAAATCAAGAGACTTGCCTAAGATAACATAGGATGGATTAGAAGTGGGACTTGAATACAAATTTTCCTGGCTAGCTTTCTCTCCATTACATCATACCATGTTTCTACAGGGAGTTTTCCTTATTCTTCAAGTAGACTTACATTCCAGAGCAGTATTTCTTTATAGTACTTTCCAAACTTTAAATTTCTGTTTTTACTTGGCAGGTTCATTTTGTGCTAGTGACAGGAGTAGATATAGTAGAATATACTATATGGATTGGCTAGGTGCTGCTGGAATGACTTTATTTTTCCCAGCTGGACATTTTTTGGGTGGGAGTGGTAAGATCAGAGTTGGTGGGTTTTAGGTGTCTGTTCTTGCCTAACATAACTCCCCTTCCCTTGACACCCCTGAGAGTAGAAGTTCTGAAAGTTGGGTGTTTCTTACCTTCCCTCCCTTGTGTTCAGAGCCATGAAATTGATGTGTTTCGTGATGTCACTTTCTACATTTACTTCATCCTGGTACTGATTCAGTTGATACTGTCCTGCTTCTCAGACCAGTCACCCCTCTTCTCAGAAACCATCAACGACTCTGTAAGTATGAAGAAAAAGGCCTGTGTGTGTGTCTGTGTGTGTGTCTGTGTAAGTATGAAGGAAAAGGAGAGTGTGGGGGAGGGGGAGGTGGCTGGGGGTGTATCACTCTTCTTCAGCCCCTCGCTCAGCCTGAGGATGATCATGTCAGTATGGTCAGGATGTCACGATTTCCAAGACAATAAGACAATAGATTGGGGCAGGAGGGAGACAGCCTTCTGTCCTGCGTGGGGGCGAGGGGAATTCCATTCTCCTGTTCTTGAAGCATTATCTGTGGTCAGCCATCTGCGAACTGGAGATTTTGTAGTGGGAACAGTTTTCTGGCTTCTGAGATACACTTGAGCTTGGCCTGGGTTGACCTGGACCTGGGCCATTGGCTTTGTGTGGGATTGATCTTCCATGTGTGGCCAATTTAAATGGAAGGGAGAAGGTCCTCTGGTGATAAGATTCTTTTTAAAGAAATCTTTCAGTAAGATATCATGGGGGCAGGAGGGAGGAGGGGCCTGGAAGTTCTTGTTTTCAGAAATACTGCCTAGAGACCTGGCTCTGCTGAAGAAACGAGCCCTTAGAGAATTCAGTTAGGGAGGGAAGGAGGGAGGGAGGGAGACAGAGAGAGGGAGAGGGAGGGGGAGGGGGAGGGGGAAAGAGAGGGAGAGAGAGAGAGGGAGAGAGAGAGGGAAAGGGAGAGGGAGAGATGGTTCTTCCCTTGCACTATCACTTTAGAGATCTAAAAGCATGTATTAAGTGATTATTTTCCTGTGCTGGGTAATGAAGAGTGAGTCACACATGACCCTGTGGATAATTAAAGTCTATATGTGGGACAAATACATAGATAAGACCAAAAATACATGTTTACAAGCCTTAAGTTCGTGGTTAATGAGGTAGTGGGGGATGGGGGGAGAGAAGAGGCACCTGAAATTCCATACTCTGGCTAGCTCTAGGATAAATCATTGTCTCTGCTGACAAGGTCCAGAAAATGGAAGAAAGGATGGGATTTTCTGAGTGCTGGACCTGTTAGGGATTGAGATAACAGAGTTCTTATGTACTTCCTGAGTGCAGTGACAGGATGTAAAGTAGAATTCATGTTGTGTTTTGTTTATTTTTTCATTTCTTTCTCTTCTTCCCTCCCTCCGTTCCCTGTTGCCTGCATCAGGCTGATGCCATTAGCTTTTGTGGTATTCTTTTGAAAGAATGAGGTTCTCAGTGCCCAGCCCTGGCTGGCAGATACTGGAATGTGCGGGACTGGGGAATGTTCCCACCTCCTCCCTATTTTAGAGAGGCTTCTGGAAACTCTCGGCTGGACTGCGGCTGTTAACCTTAAATAGGGGATGAATGGCAGGTTGTGGAGAAAGATGGATGGGGAGCAGGGCTTGGGAGGGGGAAGTTCCATTATTTCTAGGAATAAAAGAAAAACCTGAAAATACCCTTCTCAGTAATGGCAACCTCTGCTGGTGCTAGAGTCTTGTCCCCACAGAGGATTTTGTTTAAGGTAGTGTTGAAACTGGTCTTAGACAACATCTAAAGGACTTGACAGTTTTCATAGAGGAGGTAGAAATTACTGTTCCTTCCTTTAGTTGCTTCACTGACATCAGCCAAGTTGGCAGATATTTGTGTAGGCTGGTAAATTTTTGGTATTTAACTACACAGCTGGCTGAGCATATGTTGTTTAGCTTAACAAAATCTATTCAGTTGTCTGGCTTGCCCCACTTTGGTTTTCCTTTTTTAAGTAGTAGTTTTTCTACTAGGAGCATTTCAGTTGGTTAAAACAAAATTTATTAGGTACCTGTTACATAGAAAGCAAGTCTATATAGCTCATATGCCACCTATTAAAAGCATTCCCTTGTATTGTTAATCATCTTTTCATATAATTTGTCTCATTTCCCTCGCTAGGCAGTGAACTCCATGAGGGCAGGGACTGGATGCCGTTTAGTATCCTCCACATGCCTTCTTTATTTAATATTATTATTATCAGTAATATTAATAGCAATAGTTGACCTTCATGTAGTGCTTTCTGGTTTGTAATGTGCTTTGTACATATTATCTTATTTGATCTTCAGTCTTATGAGACAAGTACTGCAGATATTTTTATCTCCGTTGTACAGCTGGAGAAACTGAGGCTTATAGTGGTTAATTGACACTTGCTCTTATTCACATAACTTGTAAGGGTCAGAAGGGTCAGAATTGTAAGATTTGAACCCAGAGCTCTCCTGGCTCTCCCCACGCTATTACCCTGACTCTCATAGTACAAAATAGGTATTCAGTAAATTTCCATTGGTTATTATTAAAAGCTATTGCTCAACATGGATGTGTACCCATGACTGATTTTTCTTTCTCCATGCCCCTGATTCAGCCTCTCTTTTAGAAATGACAGAATTTTGTTCGTTTTGAAACAATGGAGACCCAAGATTTTTCAATATCTGTGTGTTTTGTAAACATATTTATTTATTTGATCTCACACCTCATAGGTCCAGGTACTAGAGAGGGAAGCAGTGGCTAAGGGTTCACTTCTGGGTCCAGAGCAGCCATTTTGTAATGATTTAGTGAAGAAGGATCCTTCCCATTTGTACTCCAGCCCTCCCTTCCAATAGCAGGACGACTTGTGCAGATTCAGTAGAGAAGACGCTGTTGGGCTGGGAACAAGAATACTGTGTTCTGATCTTGTCTGTTATATGTTGTAGTAAATAATTTAACCCTATCCGGGCGGAGCCAAGATGGCGACTGGAAAGCAGTAACTGGCGTGAGCTCCCCACCAAGTCCCTCCAAAAACCTATAAAAAATGGCTCTGAACCAATTCTAGAACTGCAGAACCCACAAAGTGGCAGAGGGAAGCAGGGCTCCAGCCTAGGACAGCCTGGATGGTCTCGGGGTAAAGTCTGTCCCGCACAGAACTCCCAGCTCCCAGCTCAGGGGAGCGGAGCTGAGCCAAGCAGAGCCCAGAGGCGCGGCGCTGCAGACCGCGGACCGACGAGACCAGGACTGGAGCGGAGAGTGCCCTAACATGCTGAATTACTGAGCTGTGGCATGTACCAGACCTCACAACCCACAAACAGCAAAGACAACACAGAAGGTTAGTGGGAAAAGCTGCAGGATGGGACGGAGTTTGCGGTTCGGCCACTGCCCCTGAGGCAACGGAGGCGGGGCAGCTTTAGAAATTCAGCTGCAGTTGCTTCTGGCCCCAGGCCCACCTGGTGAGAGGAATTAAGTGGCTGATCAGAGCAGGAGTGCAGAA
>CM053624.1:248255736-248276902 GCA_028646595.1 Phalanger gymnotis | reverse complement strand
GGTGGAAATGGGGAGAAAATCTGTAATTCAAACGCATGTGAAAATCAATGCTGAAAACTAAACATATTAAAAATAAATTAAAAAAAATAATTTAACCCTATCCGAGCCTCAGTTTCTTTCTTAGTAAAATGAAGGGATTGGACTAGACACTTTTAAAAACAATTCTTGCCTGTGTCCTCCGCTAGGTGATGGGAAGTTTAAATAAGATGTGCATCCTCTGCTCTGGAGCAAAGGGTTAAGACATCTTCTCAGACATCCACTAACTCAAGTCCCTCCCTTATTCTAATCCATCCTTCACTTGGCTGCCAAAGTGATTTTCCTGAAGTCAAATCTGACCATGTCCGCCTCCTACTGACAATCTATAGTGACTCCCTATTACTGCCAGGATCATATATGACATCTTCTGTTTGGCTTTTGAAGCTCTTTACAAACCGCTTCTGTTCTACCTTTCCGTCTTCTCATACTTTACTTCCTTCTGAAAATTCTTTGATCTGGTATCATTGGCCTCTTTGCTAGTCCCCAAAGAAGACAGTCCATCTCCTGACTCTGCCTTTTCACTGGACGGCCCCCACATCTAGAACGATCTCCCTCCTCACCTCTGCCTTGTGGGGGTTTACCTGATTTCCTTTAAGACAAAGCTTGAATCTCATCTTTGGCAAGAGTTCTTTCCTGGTCCTCCCTAGCTACTAGTACCTTCCCTCTGAGATTACTTCCCATTACTGTATCTTAAATCTAGTTTGCTTTGTTTGCGTGTTGTCTTCTCTGTTAGTACATGAGCTGCCTGAGAGCAAGGATGGTAATTTTGTCTATCTTTGTATCCTCAGGGCATATCACAGTGCTCGATACATAGCAAGTGCTTAATTAATGCTGACTGTTATCATAGTAATCATGTAATATTAACACGTTGGAAAATTGCAAACTAAGTGCTTTCTGAGGTCTTGAGTGGAAAGGTTATTCCTGATCAAGAAACAGGGAATGCTTCCTAGAAAAGCAATTGAATTGTACTTTTAAGGATGGTCAAGATTTGACAAATACAGCGAAGATTATGTTTACAAGGAATAGCATAAAAAAGACAATAGAGTATTATTTCTGGGGGAAATGAATGGTACTCTTTGGTTGGAGTAAAATGTGTTGTGGAATAAAATGAAATTACAGTCTAGAATAAAAAGGCCAGTTGATTATGGAGAGCTTTGAACATGAGACAATGGAGATTTGAAATTTATTCTTTAGACAGTAGGGAGCCATTGAGATTTTTGAGGAAGGGAGTAACATCCACGTATAGGGGAAAGGTCATTCTGGCTGTGGTATGAAGGATAATTTGAAGTGGAAGGAAGTGAAGGTAGGAAGACCTTTTCAATGTTATTGTAATAATCTAGACAGGTATTAATGAGAGTTTATAGTAGGATAATGACTGAGGGAGTAAGAAGAAAGGATTAGGGATATTCATCCAAGAGAAATTGTTGAAGTAAAATCAGCAGACCTTGATAACTGAACTCATTTGGGGGGTAAAGGTGGGGGAAGAGTTAAAAGGCTCAAATTTGGGAGGCTGGATGAATGAAGCAGTTAATTCTCTCATAAAAATTCCTTTCCTCATATGAGATCCAGAGAATGTGATTCTGCCTATTCTGTCTTTTTGATGAATCTCACACCCCATATGGTGAGCACATTTTTTTCTGGTATTATTTTCTTCAAGCTTCCTCTTCGGTCAGCTAAGAACTGCCCTGTCCAATCTTTTTTCATAATTTGGGGCCCTCTAGGATTAGGCAGATTTTGAGCACAGTCTAAACAGAAAGAGGAACCTTAGATCCCCGAGAAGTTGTCATTTTTTGATAGCTTGTAGGCTTTCCAGTTTCTTGAGATTAAGAGGTTAGAAGAAAGAGGAAGAGATGTTTGCTGAATGTCTTTAGTTATATTTTACACTGCTAGTCTGCTGAAAGTGACATGTGAGATTTAGTAACCAGGCTTCACTCAGATTTTTCTTTGAGCTCATTTCACTTTGGGGTAAGAGGTAGAGACGAGGGAATGTAGCGGTGGAAGGAACCGAGTTTATAATAACTTGAGTATCCAAAGTCGGTAGAGAGTGTTAGGATGTTTTTGGTATAAAGACTACTCATCTGTTATATTTGTCTTGCCATGCATGTTTGACCAGCAGATCTTGTACCGATCCGAGGCCATTTGACCATAGCTGTCTTGGACTTTTTTGCAGTGAGGTTGAGGTTCTCTTGAGAATTGGCTTGCTTTGATCCCCAGCACCTAGCATAGTGCCTGGCACACAGCAGGAATTAAATAGATGCTTGTTGATCGATTGATGGGCTCGTTCCCAATAAAAAAAAAAGGTGCATTGCCATAGCCATGCTACTTTTGCTTTTCTAAAATTAAATTTCAAACTGCCCCCTCAGTCCTTATTTAGCAAAGTAATACCTAGCCTACAGAGCCAGAAATGATGCCAAGGCTAGAAAGAGAGGGAATTATTCGTAGACTCACGGATAGTTTAGAAAGAACCTCAGATGATTAAGTGACTTCCCTGAAATCACTTGGTTAGCTAGTAAGTGTAGATTTGATCCAGGTCTTGTACCTCTTGGTTTAGTAGTCTTTCTCCAACACCATGTTTATGAGATCTTGGGCAAGCCAGTTAACTTTGTATGACTTTAATTTCCCCATCTGTAAAGCAAGGGATTAGACCCGAGAATGGTCTCTAAGGTTCTTTCCCTTTACAGCTTTGACATTCTCTGATTCCGTATCATTGAAACCCTTTGATTTTAACATAGTTGGCCTGTTAAAGGCAGTTTAATGTATCTGATTTTGAAGCCAGGAAAACTTGAGTTCAAGTGTTATGTCTGATACATACTGATAGTGTGACCCTGGATTAAGTCCCTTAACCTCTCAAAATTCTAGTCTAGTCAACTCTCTAAGACTATAATTTGCAGAAAAGGTCCCAACCTGTATTGGCAGAGGATGCTTCCTCCCCCCAGGAGTTCCCTGTAACAGTGGAATCACAGCTCCAATCCTTATCCATTTCCTCTGTGGGTGATCTTGGAGGTTAAAAGGCCTGAAACACCAGTACCGTAGAGGATTCCCATTTCATTTGATGGGCTAACAGTGTTGGAAAGCAGTCACCAAAAGGGTAGGTGGAGAGGATTAATTCATTTCATTGAGGTCCTATAGAGAAACAGGAAGACAATGGGACCTTTCCTGAACGAGTCTCTGAGCCATCACTGAAACAGTGAGTTTAGTCAGTAAGAAAGATTTGACACAAAAGGTGCTACTCTTCCTTTCTCCATAAATCCCATAAATTGGTGACCTTTATTTGCTAGGCACTAAAAATGGAGCCCAGAAGGACACACTGTTTTGAGGGGGGAAAAAAACCTCACGAAAAAGGGGAACATGGAGTCGTGTGGTTTGTCTATGTAGACAGCTTGACTCTCCCTGATCCCCTACCATTTCCCTTCTAAGAGAGGAATCCAGAAAACATTAAGGGTGCTGTTGTCTCAGGCTTCTTATATTCAGCACAGTCTGTGAGGCCACGTTCTCCTCTGAGGCTAATTTAATGCTTAGTCACAGGCTTAGCGGCTGTCCTTGGGAGTGAGTCCCCCAGAGAGCTCTTGAGTCACAGCGGCCTTAATCTAGGATGTCCAGCATTCTTAGAGACCATGTTGTTTCTGTCCTCCCTCTGCTGGCCTTTTGCTGCAGCCATGGAAATTGACTAAAGGTTTCTCTGGCCAGTGTGACAGCTGGCTAAAGACTGAACAGACTTTTCTCTTGACATCTCTCTCTCTCTTCCTCCCTACTCCCCCTAACCTCCCCCTGTGTTTATCTACCTTACCTTGCTGTCAGCGTATCTTGGTTGTGTTTATCAAAGCATGCAACTGTGGGCATAGGCCTGTGGAGTGCATTTATTTGGAAGAATAGAAGAGGCAAAGGCCAAACAGAATTATTTAGACAAATACTGTAAAATCTTGTTAACTTGGGGTAGAGCTTTCTGCCCCAAATTGGTGAAGTATCCAAACGGTGGAGTGTTCCAGAAACTAAAATGGTTTCTTTATTGCTATTGTAACTGGCATTCATGTAATGTGTTAACATTTGCAAAGCACTCTCTTTCCATATATTAACTTATTTGAGCCCTAGAACAACCCTATGAGGTAGATTCTATAGGTATCATTCCTATTTTACAGATGAGGAAACTGAGACTCATTGGTTTGGTCAATCAGCAGGCATTTATTAATTGCCAACTGTGTTTTAGACACTGAGAATATTAAGAAAAAATGAAATAGTCCCTGTCCTTTGAGAGAGAGAGAACAAGTATGTTTTTAAGCATATACAAAATTAATGTAATTTCAGGGAGAAGACACTAGCAGCTGGTGGGGACGGGGTGGTGGACTCAGGAAACACCTCATGTAGAAGATGTTTCTTAGGCTGAGCTTTGAAGAAAACTAGATATCTGAGAAATGGAAGTCAGGAGGAAATGTTTTCTAGGGATGGTCAAGCAGTTTAGCCATGGTCCGAAAGCTGCTAACAGATAGATTTTGAACCTAGGTCTTCAGTACAGTGGACCAGCATCAGTAGTAATAGCTTGAGTTCATATATTACTTTAAGGTTTACAAAGTACTATCCTCAGAGTAACTCTAAGAAGTAGATAGTGCAAAGTATGATTTGTCCCCATTTTTAGAGGATGAAACTGTACTTCAGAGAGTCTGTTTAATTGCCATGGTGAAATGGCTTGTAAAGTGTTGAAGCCACTGCTGGAATCTAGGCCTCTCCTAACTTCAGGCTCTGTGCATGGAGGTATGTAAAGTCATTGAGATAAGTTAATTAAAACCTGCAATTTACAAACATATATATGTGTTTACATACATGTATGTATGTGTACATATGTATGTACACATGCATATATTAATGCTTAAAATTGCAGTAAGACTTTTGGTACATAACCTACGTAGGACACACCTACCTTAATGGACTTTAGAGATCATTTAGTTCAACTTCCTCATTTTACAGGTAAGGAAACTGAGACCCAGGCATATTGTGACTTTCCCATGGTTCCTTAGGTAATCAGTGGCAAACACAGCAACTTGTCCTTGGCTCCAAGGGTAAATCATATTTACGTTATGCCCTACTGCTTCTCTGGCTTCAAGCCAATCATACCTGTTCCATTTTGTCTGTGTCCCCAGCACAGGGTATAGTGCTTGGCACATACTAGGCACAGTACAAAGGCGTATTCCTTACTTGATTGTAAGTAGAATTGTGGGTTTACTGACACTTCTCACTCTAAAAATGTAAAAACTACTGCATGACCATGAAAGTTAACCTCTTTTCTGTTAAACATTGAAGAAAACAAGAGGTCTTTCCTTCCTTCACCCTTGGCTCCCAGGCATGTGAAAAAGTGCAGCTGTTGTAGCCCTGGTCAGACCAGACTCGTAGGAAGATAGTTTTCTCAAGCCGTGATTTTGGGGAGGGGGAGAAGAATGGAAGGAGCATACTGTTCTTAAGAAGGTCAAATAATCCTGCTAAGCCGCTAGTATCTTCTTATAAAGTAAGAGGCCCCAGATCAGCATCCAGAGGACAAAACAGCCCTTTGTTAATAATGCCACCCTTTGTAACTCTTTACTTGCTGAGAGTCCCCTTCACTTCCTCCTCCCCCCAGGGCTGAGTCTGAATTCTCATGGGTTCTTAATTACTGGAATACGAATTAATGAGGTTCTGTAGTAACCCTTTGGGATGAAATGCCCCATTCAGCACATCTGAGATATTTGTCCTGGATGATGGTGGTCTCCATAGGCAGCCTAGGAGTCTACAGTTATCAGTCCAGGGCAAGTATCTTTTGTGGGTGATAGGAGTGGCTTAAAAAATCATGCTTAAGTTAACTTAAATAAACTGTAGAAAAAATTAAAACTTAGTTAAATGGTGTTTTTCTTTCTGTGTAGTGCTTTGGGTCTTGGCTATTTTGAGATACCTGTGATCTTGATTCCTTGTCCCGTGTGCACTTGTACATTCAGCTTTCCAAATCTATATTTAGTCATTTCTCCATTAATCAGAACAGCCTGTTGCATAGATAATACAAAACATTAGATAATTTGAAAATCATCACTCCTTAGACTTATATACACATCCACATATGTAATGTGTGTCTTCATAAAGACTCTCCAAAAGTTTAATAATTTAGGTTGTGGGTATAATTTTGGGGGAGATCCAGACTTGCAGTTTCATTGGCATAGCAATTCCATTGGCATAGGGAACTTCCAATATAGAAATTCCCTTCATCATTGCAGACCCACAGATTGTCAGTAACTTACAATCTTCGAGAGTTGTCTAGAGCAATGAGAGGTTCAGTGACCTGCCAGTAGTTGCACAGTTAGTAATGGGTCACCAGCATTTATTAAGTACCTATTGTGTGCCATTCACCATACTGGGTATTGGAGATACAAATACAAAAGTCCCCAAAGAGCTTCCATTCTTCTATGAAGGGATACAATCAAATCCTTAGCTTTCAGGAACCTGACTATGACTATAATCATCTTTATTTGGACACAGTATTCATTCTCTTTTCTGCCATGGTTATACCTGTTTGGCTAGACTCCAGTTTGTTAACCTCTCTTCCTTCAGATATGGAGCTTCAACCTGTCTGTCTGTCTGTCTGTCTGTCTGTCTATCTTCCAAAAAGTCAGTGCAATTGGAAGCTTTATTAGCTAAAATATGCACTAAGATTTTTGGTACATACTGTATATGTCATTTGATCAAAAGGCATTTATTTAGTTCCTTCTCTGTGCTAGGCACTGTGTTAGGAGCCAGGGAAGCAAGTGCAAAGAATTTTACCTAAGCTTACATCCTGATGGTGGAGACAAGTATACATAAATACATATATATAGTATAAATACAAGGTGAACAAATAGGAATATATATATAGTAATTAAACACAAGATAGTTTGGGAGGAGAGCCCTACCAGTTGGAGGGATCAGGAAAGTTTGTGTAGAGGATGGTACCTGAACTGCCTATTAAAGAAAGAGAAGTGAACAAGTTGTGGTATACGAATATGATGGAATACTGTTCTATAAGAGATGATGAGCAGGTGGATTTCAGAAAAACCTGGAAAGATTTACATGAACTGATGCTGAGGGAAGTGAGCTGAACGAGGAGAACATTGTATACTGTAATGGCAACAACTTAGCTCTTCTCAGCAATACAGTGATCTGAGACAATTCCAAAAGACTCATGATGGAAAAGAGAACTATGGAGTCTGAATACAGATCAAAGCATACTGTTTTCTCTTTTCTTTCTCATGGTTTTTCCCTTTTGTTCAGATTCTTCTTTCATAATATGATTAGCGTGAAAATATGTTTAATATGATTATACATGTATAGCCTATATCAGATTGCATGCTGTCTTGGGGAAGGGGGAGGGGAGGGAGGGAGAAGAAAAATAAAGACAGATATTCAGTGAGGGGGATCAAGGAGGGAGTAAACCTCATATGGAAGGGCCAGCAGAGCCAAAGCACAGAGGTGGGAGATAGGGTGTCTTATCTTTTTTTTTTTTTTTACAGAAATAATTTTATTTTATTTTTATAAATTAAAATGAGATTTATTTGGGGTGTCTTGTCTTGTATAAGGAACATAGAGGCCAGTTTGCTTGGATTCATGGTGCCAGAGGGAGAGGAATGGTCAATGAGGCTGGAAAGGTTGGTTTGGGCCAGGTTGTGAAGGGCTTTAAATGCTAGCTAAACAGAAGTTTATATTTTATCCTAGAGGCAATAGAAAGTCACTAGAGTTGACTAAGTGGGTGGAGTCACATGGTCGGAACTTCACTTAAGGAAAATTACTTTGGCAGCAGTGGTTAGGATAGGCTGGAGTAGGGAGATACTTGTGGCTGGGAGGCTAGTTAGGCTGTTGCAATAATCTTTGGAGAAAGGTGATTCGGGCCCCAACCTCACGGGGCTGCTATGTGAGTGGAGAGGAGATGGATTCATCAGACGTATAACATCTGTTCTGCCCACACTGCCCCATGTTAGGCTTTGCCTTTCTAATTATGTTTGATTTGTATTGATAATTAATTTGCATTCACCTTATCAGTTATTGAATATAGCATCCTAGGAAACAGGAAGGTGTAGTTCTCCAGGGAAGCCAGTTTGCAATGAAACATCTTCCGTAGATGATCAAAAAGTGAACAGTTAAGAGTTGGCTGTAGTCTCTTGTAAGCAGAATATGTCCTTTAGCTTCATATTTTGTTCAAGGTGTTTCGTGTACTTCCTGTGGGGCCTTTTTACTTAGAATTTTCTTTTTTAAAAAGCTTAGATTCCAGAATTAAGCTCTGTAATGGTGCTGGAGGCAGGCGAAGGGTCCTGTATATCTGAACCCAGACAGTACTTCTTAATGATATGTTTTGGATTTTTCATGGAATTGTCGTGTGGACCTCTAAGAAAAGGTCTTTGAAGGTCAAAGGTCGTGTCTTCTTGTTTCTTGAAGTCATTGCAGCTCAGGAGAGAGAATACCACTTTTGGTGCCAAATCGAATGTGTTAAAGTGATCTAATATCACCAAAGCAGAAGGATAAGGTGTTAGTGACTACTTTAATAGCCCAACATATGTGACTTAATTATTCTATTTTTTCTCCTCTATCTCTTTTCCCAATAGAATCCCTGTCCGGAGCCTGGCGCTTCCTTCCTTTCCAGAATCACCTTCTGGTGGATTACTGGGTAAGGACACTGATCCCTTACTCCTACCTGTATTTCTGAACTGATTAACCCCACAGACAGGGCTGTCTCCTCCGCTTGTATGGAGGTATTGTGACCAACAGGAGCTGTGTATTCATGAATGGATTGGTACCTCACTCAGTTTGCCTATCTGTAAGAAGAGGGTGGTGATACCTCCGTGCCACAAACCAACATTCCTTTTTCAAGCTGAGAGTTATAAAAATAAAAAAATACTTTGAATCATTTGACAGAGAAGGACTGGGCCACTTGAAATTATTTTCTCTGCATTACTACTGTCAAGCTCAAATAGAAACGGGCCATTAAAGGATCCCTTTGGGCCACATATTGCCTTAGTTTTAGAATGTAATATTCCCTGTGTTTTCTTGTATTTTTATTTATTTTGTTAAATATCTCCCTGTTACACTTTTAAAGTTTTATTTTTATTTTCGGTTCCAAATTTCCTCTCTCACCCATTGATAAGGCAAGACATACGAAACTCAGTATTTATTATGAAATCATGCAAAACCTATTTCCATATTAGACATGCCCAGTTGGATTTTACTCTGGTTTAGGCCACACTCAGGAGTGTTGTCACCTGTATGTGGCCCATGGGCCACATGTTTTATATCTCTGTTCTACATGATGATTTTTCAAGGTTTACTCTGGTATTTTATTTTTAGTTGTTAGAATAATCCAGAATGGAAGGAACACTTTCTTCATTAGTAGTCAGTCTTCTGGTACTGACAGTTGTCCTCTCATGCGGTTCTTCTCTGCTTCGAATGTAGGTTGATGGTCCAGGGATATAAATGTCCTCTGGAGGCTACAGATTTGTGGTCCCTGAACCCAGAAGATACCTCTGAACAGGTGGTGCCTGTTCTGGTGAAAAACTGGAAGAAAGAATGTGCCAAGTCAAAAAAGTAAGTATGAGTACCATGGATGGACCGATGATCTAGGCTTCTGAATAATGAATATAGAATAGTCTTTCCCAGGAAGGTCTGTGATATATAAATCTGGGGACTTTGCCAGTTGATAATTATGGCGTCATCAAGGCCAGAGTTTTAATTGTTTAGGCCATTAGTATAAGGCAGTGGTTCTCCAGCTTTTTGGCCTTAGAACCTCTTGACCCCTTTACACTCTTAAAAAGTTTAGATGTCCCCAAAGACCTTTTGTTTATGTTAGCCATAGCTGGTTTTTTTCTGTGTTTACTGTAGTTGGTATTGGTATTTACTGTACCATACTAGCAATTAAAACCAATAATTTAAAAAATTATCAGTTGATTAAAAATAATAATAATGAATCCCATTTCATGTTAGATAGAATTTTATAAAAAAAATTTTAAAACACAAAAAAATTAGAGTGAGATTTTTTTACACATTTTTTGCAAGTCTCTCTACTGTTTGGCCTAATAAAAGGCAACTGCATTCTCATACCTGCTTTTTCATTCACTCTGTTGTGATACATTGTTTTTTTTTTGATTAAAGTATATAAAGAAAATCTGGCCTCACACAAATACGTAGTTGGAAAAGAAAGCAGTATTTTAATATACATCTTAGTATTATTATGTAAATAGTTTTTATTACATGTTTGTTACAAGTTCCCAGTATCCACATCCTAAATGACTCTCAGAGACCCCCAGGGGTCCGAGTCCACACTTTGAGAACCACTGGTGCAGTGCGTTAATTAAGGCAAGATTGTGGATTCCATATCCATACAGATACATGTGTAAATGGGGGGAAAAGCTCTCCTCAGTTACTCAGACTTCCAGTCATAAGGGGAACCAGGCTTTTAAAAAGACATCAGTGGATTTGTGCAGCTCTCAGTGATGCTATTGGGAAAACAACCAGAAGTACAGAATCACCTACTGCTATATCAGTAGCATCCTCTTTGTAAGCAGAGTAAATCATATTTATATTTGAAAGTCTTCTCTCTATCTTCTGGTATTCAGTCCTTCTAGCTTTATGTTATCCCATATCCTGGAAGTGAAAAAGGCCAAGAATAGATGATGTCTCTTAGTAGTAATGACTGGGCAAATGAGCAATGTGAAATTGGAAAACTGGAAAAAATTAATTGAGGCACCACTTTTTTACTCCACAGAGTCCCCTTCTTCCTCTTCTCAAACAGAAAAAACAAAGATTGAAAAACTTAAATATTCAACTAAATTGGTAGATATAGCATTGTATTAGATGCATATGCGTATTGTATATATATAACATATGTATACATATACACAAAACACATACATGCATATGTACATTGTATGTATGTGTATACACACATACATGTGTACCCACATATACATACATGTATATTACACTTTGGCTGAACAGATATAATGAAAAAGTGAAATAACCACATAAAATAGTATAATAGTTTATTAAAAACAAGCAACACAGACAAAAATAGGAGGTTAGAGAAGGAAAAAATCCAAGCATGTAGCATGATGGGGTAGGCTTCATGGAAGAGGTGACACTTCTTAGGGCAGTGAAGGATATATGGAATTTGGCTAGATAGAGAAGGTGGGGGAAAGAATTCTAGGTAACAAGTGATAGAAGCAAAGAAAGAGCATGTTATGTTTGTGTTCACTGAGTAGTAGGTGGTAAGTCTGGATAGAGAGGCTGCAGTTGGATTGTGTAGAATAGTTGTCAAACTTGATCGTGTGTAAAGTAGATTGTATGTAAAACAGTTGTCAAACTCACAGCTGCAAAACTCAAATTAAAATGTAATTGAGAAATGTTTAGCAAAATATATAAAAACATAATACCATATAGATAATCTTTTTATTAATTTATTTATTTTTACTTTTCAACATTCACTTCCATACGTTTTATATCTTCTCCCCCTCCCCAAGACAGCATGCAATCTGATATGGGCTCTACACATACATTCCTATTAAACACATTTTCTTTTCATATCCTTTGACCGTTTATCAATTGGGGAATGACTTGTATTCTTGTGAATTTGACTCAGTTCTCTATAATATTTTAGAAATGAGGCCTTTATCAGAGACATCAGTTGTAAAAATTCTTTCCCAGTTTTCTGCTTACCTCCTAATCTTGGTTGCATTGGCTTTGTTTGTGCAAAAACTTTTCAATTTAATGTAATCAAAATGATCCGTTTTGCATTTCTTAATGTTCTCTGGCTTTTGTTTGGTCATACATTCCTCCATTCTCCATAAGTCTGCCAGATGAACTATTCCTTGTTCCCCTAATTTGTTTATAGTATCAGCCTTTATACCTAGATTGTGTACCTATTTGAACTTTATTCTTGTGTACAATGTCAGACGTTGGTCTATGCCTAGTTTCTGCCATAATATTTTCCAGTTTTCCCAGCAGTTTTTGTCAAATAGTGAGTTCTTATCCCAGAAGCTTGGGTCTTTGGGTTTATCAAACAGCAGATTGCCATAATCATTAACTACTGTGTCTTGTGTACCTAACCTATTCCACTGATCTACCCCTCTGTTTCTTAGCCAATACCAAGTAGTTTTGATGGTTGCTTCTTTATAATACAATTTAAGATCTGATATGGCTAGACCATCTTCCCTAGCATTTCTTTTCATTACTACCCTTGATATTCTGGACTTTTTGTTCTTCCGTATGAATTTTGATATTTTTTCTAGCTCTATAAAATAATTTATTGGTAGTTTGATTGGTATGGCACTGAATAAATAAATTAATTTAGGTAAAATTGTCATTTTTATTATATTAGTTCAGCCTACCCACAAGCAACTCATATAGATAATCTTAGGCGCGCTAGGTGGCTTAGTGGATAGAGTACTGGACTTGGAATCATGAAGACTCATCTTCGTGAGTTCAAATCTGGCCTCAGACACTAATTAGCTGTGTGACTCTGGGAAAGTCACTTATGCCTCAGTCCCTCATCTGTAAAAATGACCTGGAGAAGGAAATGGCAAACCACTTCAGTATCTTTGCTAAGAAAACCCCAAACAGGGTCACGAAGAGTCAGACACAACTGCAACAACCCAACAGCAATAGATAATGTTAATTTGTGATTTTCTAAGTCATCTTGCTTCATAGAGATCCATTTCTGTTAAGAGTTTGATACCACTGATGTAAAACAATGAATATTAGATATGCTCTGTGGGATTTTATCTTGTAGACATATGGGAGCCATTGAAGTTTTTTTGTGTAGGGTAGTGATATGGAAAAATTAGATATTTTTAGATGATTAACTTCATGGTAGCCTACAAGGTAGTTTGGAAAGAGCCAGAGAACTAGAAGTCAGGAGTTTAAAAACTATTTCAGTAATCCAGATATAGGGGGCTGGCTGGAAAGGCCTGGTGGGCGCATTTCTTTGCTAGGGTATGTTGTGGTGACTGGGGCATGTTACTTCAGTACATTGCTTTCCTTCTGTCTTTTAGGCATCCTGTAAAGATTGTATATTCCCCCAAGGATCCAAAAGATTCCAAAAGAGGCTCCAAAGGAGACGTGAACGAGGAGGTGGAAGCCCTAATTGTGAAGCCCACTCAGAGGGAGAGGAAGCCCTCTTTGTTTAAGGTGTTATATAAAACTTTTGGGCCTTACTTCCTCATGAGCTTCCTTTTTAAAGCACTTCATGACCTGATGATGTTTGCAGGCCCTGAGATCCTCAAGTAAGACCCCTTCTCTTTGAGTTTCCCCCTCTTATTTTCCTTGGCTGTCATTAGTCAAGCTCCTTACAGGGAGCATAACTGGGGTAGTGACACTGAATAACTCATGTAAATAACACTATAATGTAAGACCATATCTTATTTTTAAAAACTACAGTGAGTCTAGCATTCATTTGTACCCCTATAGCCCTCATTGGCCATATACATTGCGTTGTTGAGAAAAGAGGTCTCCTATTTATTTTAGTGTCAGAAGCATTACAAAACCCTTGGGCAAGCTGGCCTTCTCATTGTTTTTGTCTTTCCTGGGCCTCAGATTGGACATCAATCACTAAACATTTATGAAGCACCTTCTATGTGCCAGGCACCGTCCTAAGTGCTGGACACGGAGACAGAATTGTAGAAAGGACACCAAATTTTAGAGTCAGAGGACCTGTGTTTAAATCTTGTCTCTTCTAATTTGCCAAGTTACTTGGCAAGTTACTTGACCCCTCTGAGCCTCAGTTATCTTATCTGTAAAATAAGGCAGTACAGCTAGAGAATCTCTTAAGATCCCTCCTGGCTCTAGACTCTTCGATCCCTTTCTTTGTAACTCTGTGGCTCTAAGCCCTGTGTTCCTATAGTCTTGGAAGTTGGAAGCTGGGCTAACCAGATAGGCTGTGAGGCAGAGCTTTTCTGAATTGTTCCCCTGAATTTACCGGAGACTTTGCCATGAAACGTTATGTAATCTGTTACTTCCCCAGCTCTGCACCTCACCTTTCCCCCATGTTTTATTTAACTTTATTTTTTGTCTTTAAAGAGGTTAGGAATATGTGTACATTGGTTGTTGGTACTTTCTACATTTTGTATGGAGGGTGTGAGTTTTGTTGCCTCTTCAGCCTGAGTTAATGGGCCTTCCCTGTTTCTTCACAGATTGCTCATCAATTTTGTGAATGACAAGCAAGCTCCTGATTGGCAGGGATACCTGTATACGGCACTTCTCTTTGTGAGCGCCTGCCTACAAACCCTGGTCCTGCACCAGTACTTTCATATCTGCTTTGTGAGTGGAATGAGAATCAAAACTGCTGTCATTGGGGCCATCTATCGCAAGGTAACTTAAGTTAAAAGTTCACTGACACAGATGGGCAACTTATCTTCAGAATCTTTAATTTTTTGTTTCCTTGATCCTGAGCTGCAGAATCTACTAATGATGCTTCAGTGAGCTCTTGGACAGGGACTTTTTATTTTTGCCCATATATTGCCCATATGTGTTTTTATTAATATTTTTTGTTTTTATATCACATAGGTTTTCTCCTTTATCCTTTTCCCTTCTCTCTTTCCCAGAGAGCCATCCCACATAACAATTTTTTTAATTAAAAAAAAAAGAGGGGAAAAATTAGGTGAGATTGTGGAAAGGCATGTATACCAATACATTGCAGGCTGAGCCATGGATTGTTATAGGTTTCTAGAAAGCAGTTTGGAATTAAGCAAATAAAGGGACTAAAATGTCCATAGAGTTTCCCCTGCTAGGCACATACCCCAAGATAGTCATTGACGAAAAGAAAGGCACACCAAAATATTTAT
This sequence comes from Phalanger gymnotis, assembly GCA_028646595.1. Classification (NCBI taxonomy): domain Eukaryota; kingdom Metazoa; phylum Chordata; class Mammalia; order Diprotodontia; family Phalangeridae; genus Phalanger; species Phalanger gymnotis. The sequence continues at coordinate 248,262,056 of CM053624.1, read as the reverse complement.
AACTGTACTTTTTATGGTAGAAAAAGAACTGTGTGGGGAGGTCACAGGTAGGTGGCGCAGTGAAGAGAGCGCTGGCCCTGGAGTCAGGAGGACCTGAGTTCAAATGTGGACTCAGACACTTGACACTTAGCTACAGCTTAGTCACATTAGCTGTGTGATCTTGGGCAGGTCACCTGCTTTTAGATAGACCCGCTTAACCCCAATTGCCTTGCCTTCCCCCCTCCAGGAAAGAAAAAGAATTGTAAACATAGTAGATGACCATTGACTCGGGGATATTTAAACAAATTGTGGTACATTAGTGTAATGGAATATCCCTATGCTGTAAGAAAAAATTACTATGATGAATATAAAGAAACAATATAACAGTCACTATAACAATGTAAATGGGAAGAACAGCTACCCCAAAATAATTGAAAGTAAAAGTTGTGAAATCATAAAGGACAAGCTTGTTCCCCAAGGCGAGACAGGAGAGGACACCTCTGCCCCTTTACGGAGATTGACATCTCTGGGTGTGCAATACTGCATATAATGTTAGACTTTTTTTGATGTCATTTCAAAAAAAGTTATGGATAGGTTTTACCATGATATGACTTTCATTTCAGATGTTTTCCCCCCTTTTCTATATCTAGAGAGCCATTCTTGGTAACAAAGAATAAAAGAGAAAAAAGAGCAGTTAAGAAAAATTACCCAACAAATTAACCAAGTCCAAGAATTTACAGTGACTATGCTTGTAGACTCCAGTGCCCTGACTCTGCAAAGAAAGGAGGGAGATGCCTCTTTTCATCCCTTCAAGGCCAGTCTTAGTTGTCACAATTACACAGTGTTCGGTCTTGGGGTTTAGTGTTCTTCCGTTTACATTGGTGCAGTATAATTGCTGTATATGATTCTTTTGTCAATTCTTCATACTCTTACATTGCATTACTTTGTATGTCTCCCCATGCTTCCATGTATTCTTCATATCCATCTTTTATTACATTCAGCAATACTCTGTTAACATTCACGGACTACACTTTGTTTAGCCGTCAGCCAGTTGAAGGGCAGCATCTCCTTCGTTCAAGGGATAGATTTTAAATTCAGTTTCTGGAACTGTTAAAGTGAGGATGGGTTAATGTTAAGTTTATGGAATGGTGAAGGTGCCATTAGGTACCTGGCCATACTAGGGAAGGTGATTTCCTAGGTTAGCATGTTGAATGTATGAGCCATACAGTCACTTTTAATGTCATCATTAACATACAGTCATTATTAATAGACAGTAGAGTTTCTTGAAAGGAGCTTTGTGTAGGTCTGAGTTTAGCTAATAATTTTTACCATTCAAGAAATTTTTACCATTACTTTACTGCATATGATATTAGGCATGTCACTTAAGTTTGGAGCATCAGGTGTCATTAAGTAGGTTATATATTCTTTGAGTTATATAGTAACTGGTATGTTCTGGGGGCTCTCTTTATGTATCCCCTTGATTCCCACTTTTCCCACTTCAATGAAGCCTGGATAAAACTACCTGTTTCTGAATGTTGTAGAGGGGCTTCTTACATTGGGAGGTAGGGTGATGATGAGGCAGAGTCTGAACTCAAAGACCTCTAGGGTCCTTTCCATTGTAAAGACTCTGTGAGCTACCTTCTGGGATTCTAGGAAGATTGGAAGCTGTGCAGACCCTTCAGGGGAGAAGAGACAGGCACTTTATAAATTCAGGTAATAGTTTGGTAAAATGCTCTGAATTGTCATTTCTTTTTTCGTTTTGTTACCAAACGGATCCGTCTTTAGAGAAGTCACAGCTTTTGCAAACTGGACAAGATGTGGCCATGGTCTGGTACGTGCAGTCATCTCACCTTGTTTTCTTGTAGGCCCTGGTGATTACAAATTCTGCCCGAAAGTCTTCCACCGTTGGGGAAATGGTGAACCTCATGTCTGTAGATGCCCAGAGATTCATGGACTTGGCCACCTACATTAACATGATTTGGTCAGCCCCTCTGCAGGTCATCCTGGCTCTCTACCTGCTATGGCTGGTATGTACTTGTTGCCTTTCCTTTATTGTTCAGCTCTTCTGATTGTGTTCATCATAAGCAGTAACTTGAGCTGGAGGACATTGTGAGGTTTCTTTGCCCTCTCTCTTAGACATCAGAATGGTGGAACGGTATGTGTTTCTGTCCTTCTTTATTTGTCCAAGTATGGTAACCGGCATTTGTGTTGCAAAGGTCTAAATGTACATGATCTCCTTTGAGCCTAGGTGGTAGGTACTGTGGGTGTTATCATCATCCCCATTTTACAGTCAAGGAAACAAACTCAGCAGGTTTAGTGACTTGCCTCACATAGCTGGTGCTTATCAGAAGTAGGGTCTGAACTCAGCTCTTCTTGACCTCTACTCTAATGCTCTATCCACTATGCCACACTCCCCCTTTTAGAGCATGTTGGGTGTCTAAGTAGGAAGGTTTCCCTAGTTTTTTGGTAGACAGTACTTTAAAAAAAAGTTTTTTAAAAAATGGATTGACCTCTTTTTTATATATGCCTTTTCTCCTTGCAACAAGAGAGCCATCTCTTATAAGAAGGAATAAAAGAGAAAAAAGAGGACGAAAATCAGTCTAGCCATATTATATTAACCAACATGACAACTGAGTCCAACATTTTGTGTAATGGTCCCCAAACATAGTGTCCTACCTCTGCAAAGAAGTCAGGGAGCTGCATTTTGTTTCTTCTTTGGGGCCAAGGCTGGTCATTATATTCGGTTTCTATTTGTTTTGCTCTTGTTTCTCCTTCCATTAATTCCAATTAAATTCATTTGTTTTTAAATTTTATTTTTTATTATGGACTTAAACGTCAATAGCATCAACATTTCATTGTGTAATGAAAAACAGAAAGGAGATTTTATATGAAAAAGTGAACTTTTGTTATGTCTAACTTGATTTTTTTCCCTGCTGTGTATAGCTTGGGGTGGTTTTTTTTTGGTTGAGGGGTATGATTCAAATTTAATATGGTAATTTTGACACTACCCTACTTTTTTGTGTCTCCCTCCACACTTCCTTCTTCCTTTTTTTTGTTTAATTTTTTTTAACAATTCATTAACACTTTTTCCTTCCCTTTTTTTTAGTATTGCTATCACTACCCTTTCTACTCCCCCCCCCCACTAAAAAAAAAAAAAGAAAAGACCCCTCTTGAATAACCAACAGTCAGGTTGCTAGTCTTTTTCTTTGCTGTTCTCTGGACTTTTGGGGAGAAAGGTGAGTTTTTGTGCCTGTTTGCCAGTTTCTCTTGTTTTATTCCTCCTCCTGATGATTTGATTTTTACCCTGTTTTTGGCCATGTTCTTTTCCTACGTTTATCTTAAAGTCCTTGCACTATGTATCTTGTATAAGCATTCTGGCTCTTAATGTATCCATAGAGAGAGGGAAATATGACAAGAGATGAGGTGTGATCACAAAAGATGGAGACCAAAACTCAGTGTTTAGCAAACAAATCAGACCTTAGACATCCAAGTGAGTGTAGTCAGTCACACTGTTGACTTGTTCCAGGGTTGGTGCCATTGCCCTAAACCACTTTTGGTAGGCTCACGAGCCATAGGATGAAAACAGACTTTTTACTTTGATGGTCACTCCTTGTACTTGTAGCTCTCTTATTTGGACTGCCTTAATAACTTGACTTGATCCTAGCCCTTCCCTCCCTCACCTCATTTAGGCCTCTGAGCACTGAAGGATTTATTTTTTTTTTTCTGTTCACCAAAATCAGTTTGCCCTCAAGGAATCGATATTTGTCTTCAAAGACATCCCAAAAAAGGACGTGTCGGTATTTAAAGGTGGTGCCTAGAGGGGTTGCCAAGCATATTTTGAGATACCTTTGTCTAAGGTATCTATTTTGTACCAGATGACACATTTGGAGGTGTTAATTCTTGTATATTCCTTTTGAGCTATTTTAGATGATTGGATTTTGTTGCTCAGTTGCCATTTCAAAGAGCTCCCCTCATATAGGTAAGATTCTTTCAAGACAATTGTTTCTTCTTAATTCCCCTTTCCTTTTTTCCCCCTCCTTAGAATTTAGGCCCTTCCGTGTTAGCTGGAGTGGCTGTCATGATCCTCATGGTTCCCCTCAATGCTGTAATGGCCATGAAGACCAAAACCTATCAGGTAAGGTCTCTGCTGATGAGAGCCCCAGGCGGGCTTAGTAATGTTCTTCTCCTCTGCCAAGTTTATTCAGAAAGAATCCCTATTATTGAATTAGAACAAGAGCTTGAAGGAGTACAGGATAGATTCCAGGTCACTTATGGAATTTAGAATGTGAGGATTTGGCTGCACTTTTTGGAAGTCATGAACTTGGAATCCTGCAGATGAATTCCAGGGCCCAACCTTGATGGAACAGAATGTCATGTTCGTAAGAGATGGCCTTCTCCGATTAAGGGGTGGGTCTTGGAGCTGCCTGGGTGCTCACCCTGTTCTTAATGAGCAGGTTTCCTTAAATTTGTCCTTTTCTTAAATAGCCCTCATCTGGGAAGAGCAACCCCCTTCCCCTGCCCCACCCTCAGCAGAGACTCTAAATGGATTGTTACTGGCTTTGCCTTTTTTTGTTGTAATTCACATTTTTCCCTCTTGGTTTCTGGAGGGACAAATGAGCAGCCTGCCCAAGGAGCAGAAGGCCTGCCTGTGATAAGCGGTCTCTCTTTAAGGATAAAGTATGGTCTCTGCCTAGGCTGCGTGAGTCTTGTCTTTCAAAGTCTCATAGCTTAGATTTAAAGCACCAGTCTTGTCCATTGTTCTTCATCCAAGCTTGTCACCAGTAGCCGCCTTGCAAAGATAACTAGATGTCAGTGGAATTAAATCTGTTTTTATAGATCAGTAAAAGTCCAAAACTGTGTAAGGTGAAGCTTGAGGGAAGCTTTGGGTTCTCCTTCTAGGTGTCTACAGTATAGGGTTTTCCCTTTAATTTGTCAGAATTTCATAAATAAATTTTAGTGTTAACTCGAAGTTCATAAAGGAACAACAAATCAACTCTCAAGTGTAAGTTAAAGATTATCTGTATTCTGGAGATGTTTTTGTCTTCCTTCATTGGGCCTTAGAAGGAAAAAAAATGAAATTCCAATTGTGATGACTTCTTATTCTCACCCCCACCCCTTCCATGGTCAACGTCCTTGTTCTCTTAATTAACCCTAATAATTATGAGGAGAGAGGAAAAGAGAGTGAACAGAGAGGTAAAACAATGAAGGAAATAGAGCAGGGATGGAGAACCTTCAGCAAATCCTTTTATTAAGGAGATTTGTTGTGTGAAGTTTGGATTCAATCGAACAGCTGCACTTAAGGACCTAGAGGACCACATGTGGCCTTGAGGCTGCAGATTCCCCACCCCTGAAATAGAGAGATGGAGGAAAAGAATAAGGGAGAAGTGGGGAAATTAAGAGAGATGAATGATGGGTCACTCCATCAGTAGTGGCCCCAGGTGCCTCAACAGTTGCCTCTCCTTGATCAGATCTAACAAAAGCTTTTTCTTCTTTCTTTTTTTGTCCAACCTGCATTTAGTGACAAAAGTCCTTACTTAGAGTGAGTTTTTTAGGACACTGCATTCTGGACAGTGAAAAAATTAGCAGGATGACATATAAATTAGAACCCTAGCTCCCTGGTAACTCATCAAGTCCTCAGTTGACCCTGTTCCTTTTGTCTAAATTTAATAGTTGCATTGAAGTTGACTTCTGCAACAAATTTTAAATGATTTAGGTGGTTTGTGAGATGAGGCATTTTCTTGGGGGAAAAAATGCAATCACCTAGTAGCTGTTCTTGGGAGAAATGAACATTTTCATTAGGAGTAATTGGTGCAGCTTTTCACCTTAAGGAAGATCCTTTTTAAAATGTGGCAGTAATACAAGGAGACCTTGAGTAGTTCACTTCTTCTGAATAGACACGCGGGCTCCACTTAGTTTTTGATTGGCTTTCTCTGGAAGGTGGCCCACATGAAGAGCAAAGACAATCGGATTAAGCTGATGAATGAAATTCTCAATGGGATCAAAGTCCTGAAGCTGTATGCCTGGGAGTTGGCCTTCAAGGAGAAAGTGTTGGAGATCAGACAGGAGGAGCTGAAGGTGCTTAAGAAATCCGCTTACTTGTCAGCTGTGGGGACCTTCACCTGGGTCTGCACACCCTTCCTGGTAAGTGAGCTTGACAGGAATCTTGTCCCTAGTTCATTTAAGGGTTAGAGCTCCCCGCCTGTGAAAATCAATGCTGAAAACCAAACATGTCAAAAATAAATTAAAAAAAAAAAAGAAATGATGATGAGCATAGTTTCAGAGAAACCTGGGAAAACTTGTATGAACTGATGGAAAGTGAAGTGAGCAGAACCAGGAGAACA
>CM053624.1:248178995-248255236 GCA_028646595.1 Phalanger gymnotis | reverse complement strand
AAATTGCTTACAGTATCAGCCTTTATTCCTAAATCATGAACCCATTTTGACTATTTTGGTATATGGTGTAAGATATTGGTCTGTGCCCAATTTCTGCCCTACCATTTTCCAATTTTCCCAGCAGTTTTTGTGAAATAGTGAATTCTTAGCCCAGAAGCTGGCCTCTTTGGGTTTATCAAAGAGTAGATTGCTATAGTCGTTGACTTCTCCATCTTGTGTACCTACCCTATTCCACTGATCCACGGCTCTGTTTCTTAGCCAGTATCAGGTAGTTTTGATGACTGCTGCTTTATAGTACAGTTTGATATCTGGTATGGCTAGGCCACCTTCTCTAGCGTTTCTTTTCATTAATATCCTAGATGTTCTAGAACTCTTGTTCTTCCAGATGAATTTTGTTATTATTTTATCCAGCTCTGTAAAATAATTTTTGGTAGTTCTATTGGTATGGCACTGAATAAATAAATTAATTTAGGTAAAATTGTCTTTTTTATTATATTAGCTCGGCCTAGCCATGAGCAACTGATATTTTTCCATTTATTTAGATCTGACTTTATTCTCATGAAGAGTGTTTCATAATTACGTTCATATAAGCCCTGGGTTTGTCTTGGCAAATAGACTCCCAAATATTTTATAGTGTCTACAGTAACTTTGAATGGAATTTCTCTTTCTGTCTCTTGCTGTTGGGCTTTGTTAGTAATGTACAGGAATTCTGAGGATTTATGTGGGTTTATTTTATATCCTGCAACTTTGCTAAAGTTGTTTATTATTTCAAGTAGTTTTTTACTTGATTCTCTAGGATTCTCTGAGTAAATCATCATATCATCTGCAGAAAGTGATAATTTAGTTTCTTCTTTGCCTATTCTAATTCCTTCAATTTCTTTTTCTTCTCTTATTGCTACAGCTAACGTTTCTAGTATCAAATTGAATAGTAGAGGTGATAATGGGCATTCTTGTTTCACTCCTGGTCTTATTGAGAATGCATCTAGCTTATTCCCATTACAAGTAATGCTTTTCGATGGTTTTAGGTAGATGCTATTTATAATTTTAAGGAAGGCCTCACTTATTCCTATGCTTTCTAGTGTTTTTAATAGGAATGAATGGGTGTTGTATTTTGTCAAAGGCTTTTTCTGCATCTATTGAGATGATCGTATGGTTTCTGCTAGTTTTGTTGTTGATATGATCAATTATGCTAATATTGAAGCAGCCTTGCATTCCTGGAATAAATCCTACCTGGTCGTAGTGTATTATTCTCATGATAAGTTGCTGCAATCTTTTTGCAAAATTTAAAAATTTTGCACCAATATTCATTAGGGAAATCGGTCTATAATTTTCTTTCCCTGTTTTGACTCTTCCTGGTTTGGGTGTTAGTACCATATTTGTGTCATAAAAAGAATTTGGTAGGACTCACCACATTATTTTATAGATGAGAAAGCTGGGGTCCCAGGAAGTTTAAATGGGGTGTCCAAAGTTAAACAGGAAGAGGCAGAGCTTGGATTTTAACCCAGATTATCTAAATAAAAATGCAACTCTTTTCAATAAGTTTTTGCTCATTTTAACTAATAGTGGTAGTTACTATAGGATAGATCATGTGATGGTAGTTAGTTAAGCCTTTTCTACGTAAATAGAAGTGTTAATAGGTTTTTCTTTTCAGAAAATCTGTGACCAAAGCCTAGGCATCATAGCCTACTTGCTGGGAAATTAGCTAATTAGCAGGCATAGGACCTCTAAGTGATTTTTACCAGAACATATATATGACTATGTCATTCCCTTGTTCAGTTAACCCCAGGGGCATCCTGTTTTCCCTAGAATCAAGCACAGACTTCTCTGTTTGGCATTTAAATTCTTTCACCACCTGTCTCCAGTCTGTCTTTCCAAGGACGTATGGTCCCCCATGTGGTCCAGCCAAACTGGCCTTCTTGCTGCTTCTCACATAAAACCTCTTTCCTTTGCTTAGGCTATCCTTCATGCCTGGGATACATTCCCACTTAACCTCTAACTCTTAGAATCCTTAGTTCCCTTCAGTGCTCATCTCGAAGTTTACTTCTCATGTGAAGTCATTCCTTCTCCCTTCAGCTGTTAGTGCCTCTGCCTCCAAATTGTCTTGTATTTATTTCACACACATTTTGTATATGTTCATGTATGAATATATTGTCTCTCCCAATAGAGGATGAGTCTCTGAGTGCAGGGACTTTTACATTTCTGCCTTTATAGCCTTGGGGCCAACCACAATGTTTGATGTTTAATAGGAACTTAATAAACACTTATTGACTTGATTGATAGAGAGGAGGAAATAAACTACCATGAACATACTAGCCTTCCAAACCTATACTGTCCTACCCATCCACAAACATCATACCATATCCAAATGGATATTTGCCTGCAATTAGATTTCATTTAGTCTCAGCATGGCTTGGCAGAAAAAACATCGGACAGGGTGTCTGGAGACCGACCTGGGTCTTAGCCTTAGTTTTGCTACTCCCTCACAAGTGTGACCCTGAGAACATTATCTGTGGGCCTCGGTCTTCTCATGGGTCAAATGGGTGAATGAGAATGGATCATTCCATGATAATGTCCAACTCTGAAATTCAAGGGTTCTGAGATATATTGACTTAGTATCCATTTGAGCCCAAAAGACTATTTCCAACCTTTGACAGGGACTTAAAGGGAGAAAAAAGTGAAACAAAATAAAAGATTGTGAAATGGGAAATGCATAGAAAGCTTGAAAAAAACTGGGATTATTAGATTGAGAGAACTGTAAGGTTGAAAGGTAACTTCCAAAATTATTTCAGGCATATGAAGTGTTAGGAAAGTTTATTTGGAGGCCACTCTGTGGTGGTGCAGTGCATAGAACATTGAACCTGGAGTCAGGCAGGAGTTCAGATCTTGCCTGAGACACTTAGTGTGACCCTGGGCAAGTTGTATAATGTCTTCGTGCCTTGGTTTCCTAATTTGAAGAATGAAGATAATTATATCATCTGCCTCACAGGGTTTGTGAGGATTTGAACACAGGTCTTTCTGACTGCATGACCTAGATGCCTACTACTTTTACTCCCTGTCTTATAAGGTTTTGAGGAAAGCACTTTACAAATCTTAAAGAACAGTATAATTAAGAGTTACTGTTAGTCATTTTGTCATATCGTAACCAAAATTATCTTTTTATGCATAGATCTTATCATATAATTCTGCTCAAACATGTCTAAGGGTTCTCTATGACCTCAGTAAAGGGCAAGCTCTTTTGCCTGACAGTCAAGGCTTTCTGAATTCTAGTATTACCCTGCTTAAAGAGTCTTATGATGCTCCAGCCCAAAAGGACTACTCTGGCACCTCTGCTTTTCTGACTGTTCCTTTGCTAATACTGCCTTCTGGGCCTGGGATGTCCTTCCTCCCCATATTAACCTTTTAAATTCTTCCGCATCCTTTAAAGCCCAACTCAGATGCCGTTTTTCCTAATTTTTCACCTATTGGTAAGGACCTTCCTTCTCAGCTCTTATGCAAAAATAGAGGCCGTGTCAGTCCATGGAAAGATTATTGGCCCTAGAGATTTAGAACTCGAGTTAAATAAACTCATCGGTCTGCCATTTTATTCTCAGTATGACCTCGAGCAAGTCACGTAGTCCTCCTGAGATTCAGATTCCTTATCTGTGAAACATAGGGGTTGGGCTAGATAAGCCTTAGTGTCTTTTTCCAGATCTAAATCTCTGATCCAACTTTTATTTTGCAACTCTCTAATATATTTACCATATACTGATATATAATTATGTATATGACTTATCTCCTTAATAGACTTGTGACAGCAAATGTGGTTTCCTTATCTAAACTTTTCTATCTCTTCCTGTGCCTTGTACAATGTTCTGCACACAGGTGCTTAATAAGTGCTTAGTGATTGAATAAATAAATGAATAAACCAAACTGTGTATAACGGCATGGTATTAGAAGTCAGGAGAACAGTATTCTAATTCTAGCTTTGCAAATCGGTGATAGTGTGGCCTGGGCAAATTATTTCATCTCTCTTTAATAGCAACAGCAACAACAGTAATAACTAGCATTTATATATCGCAGTAAGGTTTGCAAAGCACCATACAAAATTACCTCATTTGCTCCTTATTTGAGTTTCCCTATCTTCTAAAGAGTGGTGTTAGGGGCATGGGGGTGGGATAATACTGGAGTGAATGATCTCAACATTTTTCTAACTTATAATTGTCCGGAGGACCTAGCTTCAAATGCTAGCTCTTCTGTTTTCCCTAAATCATTCTGTTAGAGTATTGAGTGGTAACATCCCTTTCATTTGCATACTCCTCTGTCTTTGTCCCACCAGCATTCAGAGAATACTTGGCCTACAGTAAGTGCTTAATAAATGCTTGTTGACTGACTGACTCATCTCATAGCCTAGGAAGAGGATGATATAAGGAAGAGCGTGCCTCATGATTTCTTACTTAAGACAGTAAGAGGAAATTCTCCCAGAAACCCCTGTTTTGCATTTTGCTTCGTTCAATGAAACCAATCATTATAGGCGTGTCAGCTCAACTTTTTAGTCTTAGTCATCTTTTCCTACCGTGCTCTCTGGTTATGAAAACAAGGAGAGAGTCTTCTGAGGAAATTGGACGGAGGACAGTACATTCCTTCTTGACTTTTAAAATTTGTAGCTTAGTATTTTTTTTGGATGAGTGGAGTTAAAAGTACTGGTTGTATGATTGTGCTTAGAAGATATAATCCATTCCAAATAGGCCTTTTGCATAAAACAGCCTAGAAGCCCGGGGCTGAAAAAGCAGTAAATCTTAACTATTGACTTAAAAGCCAGGGCCTCTGACTGCATTAGGATAAAATATATTCTGTTCTGTTTGGAGACATCTTAATGTTCTTTTTACTGGAAGATTCTTTCCCTTCAGTGCCAGTGAAATGTTTATACAGACAAAGGTGTGATGAAAGACAGGACACTGGGATGGTAGGTGCTGGCAATGGGAATATCACCAACACTGTTTTTTATATGCTATTCCGCCCACCCCCAAAAGTATAGCCTGCTATGATTAAAGCCTGTCTAAAATAACATAAATGGGAAGAACAAAAAAGTCCCAACCGAATGCTTTGTAATTATAATGACCAAGCTTGGCCCCAAAGAAAAGATGGGAATGCATTTCCCCAGTTCATCCTCAAGCTTTCAGAAAGGATCTTCCAAAAGTCTGGTTGTGGTCATACCATCCCCCTTATTCAGTGAACTCCAGTGGTTCCCTGTCACTTCCATCACCAGACAGAAAAACTCTCTTTGGCTTTTAAAGCTCTTTATAAGCTGGTCTCTTCGTACCTTTCCAGTCTTCTTATACCTCGTACTCTGCCATCCAGTGACAACCTCATCCCTTGATTCTGAGCATTTTTAATTCCTGTCGCCCATTCCTGGAACACTCTTCCGTTTCATCTCTACCTCCAGGCTTCCTTCAAGTCTCAGCTAAAGTCTTCAAGAAGCCCTTCCCAGTCTTCCTTAATTTTAGAGCCTTTCTTCTGAGATAATGGCTTTTGTCCCGTCTGCATCTTGTTTGTGTGCATTTGTTTGCTCTCTTGAGAGCTGGGACTGTTTTTGCCTTTCTTTGTATCCCCAGTGCTTTGGCATAGTTTCTAGAGCATATTAGGTGCTTAATAAATACTTGTTCACTAACATTTCCTTCCCTTTACAGAGATAGAGAAGTCTGTTGTCAGATTCAGTTGATGTATTGGTTAGTTTTGCTGAACTGCTTTTTTTCTCCCTTTTAAAAAATTCTTTCTAAGTATAAGGATATATTTATAAATAAAAGATTAATAAGTGTTTAAATTCCATTGAATGCTCTTAATGAAAACAGCATAGCTAAACTTTTTTTAAGAAGTATCAATATCTTCACTTTTTGTATCACCTTCATTTATAAATATAGCCCTCCTCATCCCCCTACGATGGGTGGCTCAGGCCAAACCCATCTGTCTTTTGGACAGATGACTAAAGATCATGCTTTGGTATGGTGTTAGGTTGGTACTTTTTACTTGGATTGTAAAGGATGACATATTACACTTAGTGGGTGTATGGTAAGGAGTTTGTGTGGGTGTCTAGGACTTTGGAAACAGAGACTGTTTTTCTCCCTGCAAAAAATGGTGGGGGAAGTAGGGTAGTATTTTTTGCATCCTTCCTCAGTCCCTAACTTGATAACTTGGTTTAACTTAAGATATTTAATCTCAATTCTTTCACTCTTTTGAAAAATACCTTGCCACGCAATGTAATAATCTCTTTGTTCACATTTTAAAAAATTCTGAACTTAAGTACCAGAAAAAAGAACATTTTTTTGTAGACACAGTAGAAAACAGAAAGAGGACATAAAACTGTGAATCTCTGTTTCACGTTCCTTGCTTGAAAAAGTATTTTTTTTTTGCCTGTTACTTTAAAACCTGTCCTGCTTCCTCCAGACTTTCCTTCTTTTTTTTTGTGTACGTTTTTAAAAAAATATTTCAGTAGCTCTTTTTTTGGGGGGGGGGCATCACTTGTTAACCAACTTCTCCCCAAACATCTCCCTAATTAATAATCAAGAGAAAGTGAAAAGGGTCCTGTACAAAATAAACATAGTCAAGCAAAATGAATCCATGCATTACTCATGTCCAAAATATTTGGTTCTGTTCTTTGAGTCTTTTACCTTTTGTTGAGAGGTGGTTCTCATGCATCATCATAGGTCCTCTGGAGATACGATCGATTATTACATTGGTCAGAGTTCTTAAGTCTTTCAAACTTGTTTTTCTTTACATTTCCACTGTCCTCATGTACATTTTTCTCCAAGTTTTATTTACTTCACTTGTATTGATTCACACTACCCAGGATTCTTGCAAATCCTCTTGTCTTTTCTTATGGCACAGTAATATTCCATTACATTCGTATGCCACAGTTTGTTAAACTATTCCCCAAATGTCCGAGAGGCAATCTAATGCACATCCTTAGATTCCAGTTCTTTTCTTTTTTCCCCTTTTAATCCCCACTTCAGAGTTAGGAAGGTCGTTTTGCTTGTGACTATTCCTTTTGTGACATAATCTTCCTTCTTATCCTCCCTTCCCTCATCCCCATCTGTCTTCCTATTCAGTTCATGTATTTCTACACCATATTATTGTACTAATCTTCAGATATGGTGCCACTGACCCACAATCATTAGGACACAGTCTGTGAGGGTTTTAAAAAAAATTTCGTTACTCCCTATTGAATTTAACAGGCTGTGATTAAGGTGCCTATTAAGTTACTCTCTGTGTGCTGATACTTTGGGGGAATCAAAGAATATAGGACGTAATCATTCCCTTAAAGAGTTTACAGAGTAACTCAGTGGAGAGGCAAGGCAAATCATATATGTATGAAATGAAGAAGAGGCAATATGTCATGACATGCCAAAATGTGTGGTACAAAGTGTTATAGGAAGTCAGGATAGGGCGAGATCACAGTAGGTTTGAGTCTTGTGGGAAAGGTGCATAGCATGTGTGGGACTTAAAGCCGAACCTTTATGGATAGGTAAGATTTCATTAAGAGATGAAATCAGGATCTTTTGGTCTGTTGGAAGAGATGAGAACATGAACCAAAAAGATGTGAATAAAAATGGAATATTTATGGAAAGGCGAGAAAACTGGCCAGCCCGAATTGGATTGACCAATTGAAAAAAGCTATCCAATTAGTGGCATAGGTGAGATTCAAACTTGAGTCTCCTATTTTCTTGGCTCAGCGCTTTCTTTATGCAAATACAATGACAAATTTATTAATTTTGTTCAGTTAAAAAGCATTTATTTTCTCATTCTCCCATCCTCCTCCCCCAATTGAGAAAGAGAAAAACAATACCCTTGTAATACATATTCAGTCAGGCAAAACAGATTGCCACATACAAAAATGTGTGTCTCATTCTCCTCCCTGATTTATTTTCATGGAAAAAGCTTCATAGGGCGGAGTGGAAGATAGGTCCATTAATTAATCAGAAAGCATTAAGCACCTGTCATGTTCTAGCCATTGTACTAGAGGTTGGAGATACAAATAAAAATAATGAACCAATCCCCATTCTTCAAGACCCTGTGTTTTATCAACGGGGACAACAAATACGCATATGTTCAAGGTATTCCAGAAGCCTTAGTAAAATTTTTAAGTATTAGAACCAAGACTTTTGGAATATCCTATATAAGAAAGGAAGAAAACAAGCATTTATTAGGCACTTACCATGTGCCAGGCACTGTAATAAATACCAGGGGTACAATTATGGGCAAAATGAACATTCTAATGGAGGAAAACCATCCATAATAGGGAGAAGAGGCAAGGTAGTTGGCACAGGGACATGGTTTTGAAATCCAGAGAGACAGTTAGAAGGCCTGATGGAGAATGAAGGCTGTGTGATCTGGGTCCTCCCACAGAATTGAGGCTCGAGAAGGAGCTCACTAGTGGGAGAAGGGAGATGGGCCTTGTGGAGGAATGTTCCAGGGCAAGCAGGCCCCAGGGGTAGTAGGCTGTTCTATGACAAGGAGCCCTTGGTTGGTGAGGAACATTCCAGGATGAGCTAGCAATAGAGAAGGCATGGGTTGGAAGTCCAGAAAGTCAGGGCCAAGAAGAAAATGAAGTCTGTAAGTCTATATTGAATAAGTACAAAAAGAACAAATGTGAGGTAATTTAAGAGGAAGGAGATTTGGCAATTAGGAGAATCAGGAAAGGCTTCATGTAAGAGGTAGTGTTTCAGATGTGCCTTGGGGAAAAATGGAGATTCTGTGAAGTAGAAATGAGGAGGTACAGGATGGCCAGTGTGAAAGCTAAGGGACAGAAGAGGGAGTAAACAAGATAAGAAAGGAGAGAAGGCCAGTTTGACTGGATCCCATTGGGAGAGTAATGTGCAACAGGGCTTGGAAAAAGTAGGTTGGGGTCAGGTTATGAAGGGCTCTATAAGGAATTTATGTCGTGTCCTAGAGGCAATGAGAAACCACTGAAATGTATTGATTAGTAGGGGAGGGACGTGGTCAGATTTGCACTTAAAGAAAATCACTTGGCAGCTAGTATGGAGGATGGACTGGAGGGGAGAGACTTGAGGCAAAGAGACCAGTTAGGGACCTGTTGCAGTTGTCTATGGGAGAGGCAGTGAGGGCCTACGGTGAGGTATTGGCTCTGTGAGTGGATGAAAGGGATAGGGTACTAGATATAGAGGTAGAAATGGCAAGATTTAGCAACTAATTGGATATGCAGAATGAAGGAGTAAGGTGAGGAGTCAAGGATTATACTGAGGTTATAAACTTTGGGGGCTTGGAAGCTTCATGGTGCTTTTGAGAGAAATACAGGAGTTCAGTAAGGGGGAGGGAGAAAGAGAACAGGTTCTGTTTTAGACATTTTGAATTTGAGATGTCTCTGGGATATCCATTAAGCAGTTGATTGAGGCTGAAGAGGAGAGTCTAGAGATGGTTATCTAGACCTGTGACTCATTGACATGGAGATAATAAACCCATGGAAGCTGATGATGTCATTTAAGAGTGGGTAGAAAGAGAAGAAAAGGGCCTAGGGTAGAGCCTTGGAGAATATTTAAAGTTAGGGGATGTGCTATGGATAATGAGCCAGTAAAGAAGACTGAGGAGTGGTCAGACAGATCGGAGGAAAACCCATTGAAAAGAGAAGGGCCAAGAGGAATAAACAATCACCGACATCAAATGTAGTAGAAATGTTAATGAGTTTGAGGATTGAGAAAGAGCCATTAGATTTGGCTATTAGGAGATCGTTGGTAACTTTGAGGAGAGCAGTTTGTGATGAGGTCTGAAACTGGATGGCAGAAGGTTGTGGAGTAAGAAGAGGAAGCACAGACAGGAGACAGAGAATGTAAAGTTAGCTTTATCTATGACTTTGATTGAGAAAGGAAGGAGAGACAAGGCAGAAGTAACATGAACTAGCAGTCGTTTAGTTACGCAGGCTGACTGTGAGTGAGGACTTGATCAAAGTTGCTCACCAAGGGTTTGAGTCTGAGTCATGAATCGGGGAGGCTGGTGGTGCTCTTGAGATTAAGAGCAAAGTTAGAAAGGGAAAAAGATAACGAGTTCTGTTCTGACATGTCGAATTTGAGCTACCTCTGGGACTCAGAGATTGACGTGTCAGAAAGGCGGTTGGTGATGCAGGATTGGAGCTCAGGAGAGAAAGAGATGAGGGCTGGATATTTCGCTCTGCGAATCATGCTTAGAGATGATCACTCAAGCCCTAGGAGCTGTTGAGACCACTCACCAAGATGAAAAAAGAGAGAAAGGTAGAGGAGGCCTAGGACAGAACCTTGGAAGATACTCACAGCTAGTGGGCTGATGGCATGGATGGAGATCCAGCAAAGGAAACTATGAATACCCATAGGGAGGAGAACCAGGAGAGAACAAGGGTCATGAAAACCCAGAGAAGCAAGAGTATCCAGCAGGAGAGGATTATTGTGTGAAAGTTCTACAAAGAAGTCAAGAAGGATACATTTGGTTTTTATCATTTCCTGACTTTGAGCTCTTCTAGTTGATTTTTTTATGTTTTGGAGGGGTATTGCTTAAAGACTGTTGTACTTTGTTGTCATGGTAGAGTAGACTTAACAGGCCCGTGTTCAAATCCCAGCTCTATCACTTATTAGCTACCTGCCCTAATCATTCAGTCTCTCCAAACCTTAGTTTACTCATTTAAAAAAAAAAAGTATATTAACTGCTACTTATACTGATTTACCTTACAGGGTTGTTGTGAAGACTGAGTGGGATCCATGTGCCAAGCATTTAGTCCTCTATAAACAAAAGGGAGCTGCTGTTGTTTTATCCACATGCCTGTTGGTAGAGTCTGGAAATACCAAATGTGGTTGGTGATTGTAAGATTGTGAGTTTCAAGGAAGAAAACTGAGATTTTTATCCTTTGTTTTCAGGTGGCACTGTCTACTTTTGCAGTCTATGTGATGGTAGATAAGAACAACGTCCTGGATGCCCAGAAAGCTTTTGTTTCCCTGGCCTTATTCAACATCCTCCGATTTCCCCTGAATATTCTTCCAATGGTTATTAGCAGCATTGTACAGGTACAAGTCTAGCCTGGATATATGATTTCAAAGATAGGGAATTCTTAGAAAAACATTGTTTTTTTAAAAAATATTTCTTTACATCTCCAATTCACTGTTACATGTTACAACTTTCTTGAGCATTTTGAGTCCCTCCCAAAGTACCCGTGATCCAGGATATCTACATGTTAGAGTTAGCTATAGGTGGAGGCTGGCACATGGAATTTTGGAAGTGGCTACAGGGAAGAAGCCCTGGGACTTTAGCTTTATGTGTTTTGCCCTTCACACGGGGCAGAGAGCCGACTCTGGGTTCTCAAAGTCTATGCCAGCAAAGTCTAAGGTGTGGCAGGTGGGAAGGTCCTAGTCCTGGTGATGGACCATACAAGCATGTGCCTGTTGTCTGTGGACCAGTCTAGCTGAGTTCAGAGAACATCTTTGCTGGGTGGCTGGCCATCCCGTCTTGAATTTTCCCACCCACATATGTAACTTGTGGAACCTTTTACCAAGGAGAGCCTCTGCTTTGTTGGAAGGGGCAGCCCACATAGATGAAGTCTCAGATTTTTGAGGTGGAGTTTCAGAAGCATCTCCACACTTAACCAAAGGTTCACCCTCTCTTATAAGTCTGTTTGCCTGAAAACTTCAGTTTCAGGACAACTCAGTAAATGTGACCCAAGGCTGTGGCTTTGTGTGTGTTGGGTTTTTTTTTTAAAACAACTGAAACAGAGACTCAAAGCCATTGGAAGTGAACACAGCAGAACCACTAGCTTAAGTGGAGCCATCTATTGACACACAAGTCCAAATGAATTGCCTAAGTTCTGCTGTAGCTGTGCTGGCTGGCTTTTGAAAAGCTAAGCACTTTGAGGGGCACAAAGGTAGCTCCCAAAATGAAACATTTGAGTTCATTGAGGGGCTTCTGTCTGGGCATCAAGGAAACTCATGCCCATTCGACTGAAATCTAGGGCTGTTGGCAGCCTTTCTTACTTCTTGGTAGGGGAGTGACTGATGGGCAAGGAAAAGCTTCTGGTTTTTTTTTTTAAATAGCTTATAAATCTTATGCTATTTTTAAAAAGAACAACCACCATTACCTATAATTACTGTCTGTTTAGGCAAGTGTTTCCCTGAAACGCCTCAGGATATTCCTTTCCCATGAAGAACTGGAGCCAGACAGCGTCGTGAGAAAGCCTATCAAAGAGGGTGAGTATTTTCTCCCTCTGTGTCAGGATGCCCTGTTTTCTGCTCTTTCCTTCTCCCCTCCACACCCCTTCTTTTTCTTGGCTTTCTTTGTAATTTAGCTCTACCCTGAAGTTTGCTTAGCACAGAGGAAAATGCCCAGGGGAGGGAAGAAGGCAGAATGGGATACAGAGAGTGTTTTTCCTAGTAACTTGGTGAATTTCTGTCCTCTCCCCAGTCCCGCAGGGATGCCTGCAGTGTGGACATTCTAATGGGGATAGGGCTGCCCACTGTCTTCCTGTCTTCCAGCTCAGGGCAGATATCCTCAGGTTTCAGTCTTCTTTATGCCTGATGCTGTAGTCATTACCTGGAGGCCTAGAGTCAAATCCTCCATAACACAGGAAGGACTCCGTGTCCTCTCAACTGTGTGGGTTGCAACTCGAGGAGGATGGGTGCAGGTTTCTCATTACTGCTGAAACTTACTTTTTAGGTGTCTGAAAATCTCAGACTATAGAGTCTCTCTTGAGTAATTTATAGACATCCTTAATCATTTTGTCTAGTCTGGTGAAGCCTATGGACCCCTTCTCAGAATAATGTTTTTAAATGCTTAAAATAAAATACGTAAGATAACAAATTATTGAAATAAAGATGTAATCGTTTTCCCACCTGAGTTCACAGAACCCTTAAAACCTATTCATTAGTCCTCCCTTTCCCCCATGGGGGTATTCTGTGGACCCCAGGTTCTAAGAACCCTTGCTTTAAACTGGCCATTTTAGGCACCATTATTTTGACTTTCTGAAATATGTTTCCCCCCCATTTTTCTTAGCATCTTTCATTTTAAATTTAAAAAAAAATTAAAATTTTAATATTTTATTTTTCCCAATTACGTGTAAAAATATATTTTTAACCTTTGGGCTTTTTTTTTTTTTTTTTACAATTTTGAGTTCCAAATTCTCTCCCAACCCATCTCATTGAGAAGGCAAGCAATTTAATAAAAATTATATTATGTAGTCAACCAAAATATATTTCCATATTCGTTATTTTATGAAACTAAACACAAAAAAACCCAAGAAAAATAAAGTAAAATTAACACTTCAATCTGTATTCAGACTCCATGAGTTCTTTCGTTGGAGGTGGATGGCATTTTTCAGCATAGGTCCTTCAAAATTGTCTCGGATCATTGTAGTGTTGAGAAAGTCATTCAGAGTTGATCACTGTACAATATTGTCATTACTGTGTACAATGTTCTCCTGGTTCTGCTTACTTCACTTTGCATCAGTTCATGTAAGTCTTCCCAAGTTTTCCTCAAAACCTTCCTGTGCGTCATTCCATCACAAGCATATACCATAACTTGTTCAGCCATTCCCCAGCTGACGGTATACCACTTTTTATTGTGAACTTGAGGAGGCAGCTAGGTGACACAGTGGTGTAGAATGCAGAAAGACCTCAGCTCAAATCCTGCTTTTGACTCTTGGAGTATATAGGTGCAGTGACTCTGGGCAGAGGCATGCCTTCAGCCTCAGTTTCCCCATCTGAAAAATGGGGAAAAAAATAGCATCTATCTTACTGAGCTGTTGTGAGAATCGAAAGAGATAATCTTTGTAAACTTCTTTGTAAGCCTTAGACTGCTGTTATATAAGCGCTAGCTGTCATCATCATCTGTAGCTCTGATAGCAGCTGTCAGCCAGACCTTGCACCCCTCCCTGATTTACAGGCAGTGCAGCCTTTCTTAACTTTTTAAAGTGTTTTGTTATTTTCTTATTTTTTTGGTAACCAAAGTTTAGGTTAAGTTGTACGTTCTTCAGTTAGTTTTCATTTATCAAATGAAATACGTATCTTGCATAGAAAATTCCTTCCTTCATTGAACAGACGTCTGAGTGCCTTGGATGGGCTTATTACTTTACTGAGTCTGTAAGAAATATTGAGTATAAACCGTAGTTCCTGACCTCGTCATCTAGTTCCTATCGTTTAGTTCACAGCATCATAGATTTAGAGCTGGGAGGGCCCTCCCTATTTTACAGATGAGGAACTGAGGCCCAGAGAGGTTAGTGATTGGTAAAGCCAGGATTGGAACGCAGGTCCTTGGACTCCAAATTCATCACTCTGTGATTATTGAGATGGGATTTACTTCATGACGCATACAAATGTTAATATATAAGAATATAGTTAAGTTCTAAAATTAGTTTCAAAAGCAGTTAGGGCCATAGGAATTTAGGTGAAGGACAGATGACTATGAACTCCACTAACTAGGGAAGGGTGAGATGATTTTGGACCTCAGAACCAGGGCTGGAATAGGAGGGAAAGCATAATGTGGGCCTGAAGCTTGGCAATAGTAATATTTGATGGAACGGGGGGGAGGGGATGATGAGGGAGACTGGGGAGGGGAGAAGATTGATTTTGTAGATTAGAGAATTCATATAGGGTCATAATGGGAAATAACTTTGGAAATGTAGGCTGGAAACAGAGTGGAAGGCCTTGAATGCTGGCTTGAGGAGCCCACAGTTTGTGATGTAGGTAAAGGGGTAAACCATTGATGGTTTTTGAGGGGTTTTTTTTAAGATCATGATGAAATCAGTACTTCATGAAGATTGATCTGGCAGTGGGGTACAGAATAGGCTAGTTTGCAGGTTAGTGTTGTCAGATAATACTACATAGAGGCTTACATTAAGTTGGGGATGGAAATAAATAGGTGGCTATGAGAAATACATTTAGGGGATTCAGTGGATAGAGCGCTGGGCCTGGAGTTCAAATCTGGCCTCAGACATTTATTAGCCGTGTGACCCTGGGCAGGTCACTTAGCCCCGTTGGCCTCAGTTTCCTTATCTGTAAAATGAGCTGGAGAAGGAAACGGCAAACCACTCCAGTATCTCTGCCAAGAAAACCCCAAATGGGGTCACACAGAGTCAGATATGACTGAAAAACGACTTGACATCAACAAAAGTGAGAGAGATGAGCTAGATGATTTTTGTAGCTCCTTCCTCCTTCAAATCGATAATCTTACCATGGCTGGATGCTGTATAAATAAATGTGAGCTGTTATTAGTCTTGTTATCATCTGATTGGGGTAGGAATTGTGTCTTATCAGTAATCTCCCTTGACTTCTGCTTGATGGGTATATCCATTTGTTACTGAATAATTCTCCCCCTGTAGCTTTAGTCTTTGGAGTACCCAAGAACTCTGTTACGATGTTTCCTTCCCAGTGCTCAGACA
The DNA here is from genome assembly GCA_028646595.1 of Phalanger gymnotis. Lineage (NCBI taxonomy): Eukaryota > Metazoa > Chordata > Mammalia > Diprotodontia > Phalangeridae > Phalanger > Phalanger gymnotis. The sequence continues at coordinate 248,239,860 of CM053624.1, read as the reverse complement.
CTGTGCGGTCCGCTCTGCTAAGCTGTCTTAGTCCATACTGATTTCAGCTCCTCTTTGGGTTCCAGCCACCACAGCTTGCTGGAGGAGACAGGAAGCGAAATCCCACGTAGCCTGACCCAGCCTCGATAAGTCTTTGTCTTCTCCTGGGCCCTGTGACCTCATCTGGTCCCTGCTGATTTGTTACCATTATCTTTTAGGTGGAAGTGCCAGCGTCGTTGTGAAGAATGCCACATTCACCTGGTCTAGAAATGATCCTCCAACTCTGAATGGGTAAGTGAGGGCAAGCGTTCCAAACTGACCGAAAGACTCTGATGCTAACCTTAGCTGGCTGTCTTATAGATGTATATCATGGGCCACTGCAAATACTCCTGCTACTGGGTGGGTGGTAGCAGGGGGATGGTATCCTGTCTCTCCTCCTCTTCCCTCCCACCCTCAAACTAGCAAGACTGAAATAACAAATTGAAGGCATCTATGTATGTGCCTGCTGTTGAAGAACACATATAGGCTGTTTTGATTGCCTGCAAAATGGAATGGGCCCTTTGAAGAATGTCCCGTTGCCCTGCCAAGTACTGCTTTCTCCTTGCAGCTACCCCTCTGTCCTCCTGTTCTCCTCCCTTCCAGTTGCTTATCTTTGTGAGGCAATGCAATGTTAAGGGAAGTGACCTCTGATCCATTGGCAGCCTGTCTTCGAGTGGCTTGTCAAGTGTCATATTTCTTTCAGTCAAGGCGTTTCTTAACTGCTTGCTTGCTGTAGACCCAATGTTCAGCATTAAAGCTGGAGGCGTAGGTTCTAAAAATGAAAATTTAGAATGGGCTCGAAAGGGTCTTTTTCATCTTCTTGTCTCCTAAAAAATCAAACAAACAACTTTTAGTTTTACATGATTGCACTTGTATAAACTATATCAGATTGCTTACCATCAAGGTGGAGTGGGGAGGGCAGGGAAGGAGGGAGGGATAGCATTTGGGACTCAAAACTTGTAAAAAAAAAAAGTTTTAAAATTTTTTAACATGTAATTGGCAGAAAATAAAATATTATATTTTTTTAAAAAATACAGTTAGATTTGACAGATAGTTGCTCAGGTATTTCTGAAAAATTTCCAGAGGAGTACTTTTTTTGGTCACACATTCTGTTATCATTTGACATCTGACTCTCTTTCCCATCAGCAAGGCCTCCCTTTTGTCTTTATCGGAGAGAGAAGAAAGGAATCTCTCTTTTAAGATAGAGGGACTCCTCTTATAGTCATGCCTTCCTGTGTAGCCACCTTTCTCCTCTTTAGTTGTCCGGTTTCTTCTGGTCAGGGATGATTAAACCAGCCCCTTGCCTGCCTCGTTTGCTAAAGATGCTGGTTTTTCCTCTTGTTTCCATTTAGCATCACCTTCACTGTGCCAGAGGGTTCCTTGGTTGCTGTGTTGGGCCAAGTGGGCTGTGGGAAATCATCCCTGCTGTCTGCACTCTTGGCCGAGATGGACAAGCTGGAGGGGCACGTGTCTATCAAGGTATGTTAGGGTATTCTTAGGAGCTAGAATAGAAAAGAAGAGAGAAACAGGGGAAATGTGCCTTCTGGCTCTTTTCCAGGAGTAGGAAGGACACACAAATGGTATGGATAATGATGATGATATATGGTAATGATGATGATTGCGACAATAATAGTGATAATACTAAAGTAATAAAATAATAGCTAGCATTTATAGGTCGCGTTAATGTTCGCAAAGCGCTTTACAGATATCATATTGTTTAGTCCTCTCAACAAACTAAATAAATAGCTGAGATTTATGTCGTGCTTACTACGTGCCAGGCCCTGCGCTAAACACTTCACAATTATTTTCTCATTTGCTCCCCATGACAAATGTGGCAGGTTGGCTCTATTATCATACCCATTTTACAGATGAGGAAACTAAGGCAAAGGCGGAGTGACTTGCCCAGGGTCACATAGCTAATGAGTATTTGATGTTGGATTTGAACTCAGGTCTTCCTGAGTGAGAGTCTAGCACTAATACCAAAAGGCAGCTAGGTAGCACAGTGGACAGAGCACCCTCCTGAAGTCAAGGAGACATGAATTCAGATTCGGCCTCAGACATTTACTAGCTGTGTGACCCTGGACGAGTCACCTCACTTCGGTCTGAGTTTCCTCATCTATAAAATGAGGATAATTAATAGCACCTACCTCCCAGGGTTGTTGAGAGGGTGAACTGAGATAATTACTGTAAAGCCCTTAGCACAGGGCCTGGTGCATAGTAGGCGCTATGTAAATGTTAGTTGTTTATTTGTTTTATGTAGTTAGAATGCTGCAGGTAGAAGTCACTTTCAAGCATTTTTGTGTTTCCGTATTAGTTTCTGGGATGGGCTTAGCCCTGTGCTAGAGCTTGTGGAAAATAAACAAGGATGTACTTTTTATTGAGCTATAGAATTTGAGCTCCTTGAGGGTGAGGGCTGTCTCATTTATGTCTTTGTATCCCCCAAGCCTCTCATAGTGCTTGGCTCTTATTAGTAGATATTTAATAAAATGCTTGTTGATTGATGGTCAGTCTTTCTGTGCTATGTTTGTTGTTGTTCAGTCCTGCCCAACTCTTGGTGACCCGATTTGGGGTTTTCTTGGCAAAAATACTGAGTGGTTTGCCATTTCCTTCTCCAGCTCATTTTACAGATGAGGAAAGTGAGGCAAACAGGGTTAAGTGACTTGCCCACAGCTAGTATGTGTCTGAGGCTGGATTTAAACTTGGTCTTCCTGACTGCAGGGTTGTTGCTTTATCCACTGCACTACCATACTCTCTAATATTTCAAACTACTTGTTACAAAGCACTGACAAATAGAGGCCCTTCAAGAGAATGCTATAATAATATATGAAATTTATTTGCATTGTGGTATTGTAGAAATTTGGATTACCTAGGTTTGAATCTGGCCTCTGCTTACTGCCCATGCAAGTTACTTCTCCACTCTGGGCCTTCGTTTCCTCATCTGCAAACTGAGGGGTTGGACTAGATAATCTCTGAGCTGTAAATCCTAGCTGCCTGTGGCTTATAATTAGCATCCTTTTATATCCTTTGAAAGTATTCTCTTTTAAGTAGGTTAAACGTTACCCCTGTGGTTTTATTTTCCTACTTTATTGCTTTCTAGTAAACCCTCCTTACTCCATTGAATCTGTGGCCTCAACTATATGCATTTACTTCTCTGCTATAAACTGAAATGTATCTCTGCCTCCTCATTCTGTACCATTCTGGAACACATCAGGACATCCTGGCTTCATACTTATTATTAGCTGCATGACCTAAGGCAAGTTGCATGACCTCTTTGGGCCTCATTTTCCTCACTGTTAAAAAAAAGAGCTTGGATTCACTGACCTCTATGGTCCCATCCAGCTCTACATGTTTGAGTCTGTGGTGATTACAGAAATCTCCATAAAGAATCAAACCCTGCATTGATTATGAAATATGAAATGAACTTCAGCCCAGCCCAGAGAGAATGGTCACAAATTAAAAATCATAGGAGCAGGATCTGAATGAAAAGGCTTTACTGTATTTTTTTTTAAAGAAATTCTGCTTAATTTCTATTGAGTCCAATGCACACTCTAAACTAAGACATTTGGGCAAAAGGTAAAGTGAGGGGAAAGTGCCAGTTCACCATTGGCCTACTTTGCATAATAGAACACTAACATAAAAGCCATCAATACCTAAGAGTGAATTGCTGGAATTCTATATTCCTGCCTTGGATTTGAAAAAGTTGCTAATATTTTGCTAGGTTTTTTTTTTCCCTTGCACATAAGCCCTGGGCAGTTTGTAAAAGGAGATACTATTTCTGGTGTTTCGTTTGGCAAGATTTGTGTTTGTTATCCCCGAATTATCCTAAATTTTGAATGAATGATGGCTGTATTAATGAGGTTTTAACTCTGTTATAGCCTTAATGGAGATCTCACCACTGAAATAATCATATTAAAGGTGCCATATGCTGTAGTGGAAGTAACACTGGGGCTAAAGAGTCAGAAAGCAGAGGTCAAATGCAATCCCTGGAAATAGCTGTGGGCCTGTTACCTCGTGGGGGAGAAATGAGTAGGCAGCAGTTTTGTCTGAAGAACCCCCAAGGGGTTGGGATATTCAGAAAACTCAGCATGAGATGTGATAGCCAAAGAAGCCAGTGTCATCTTGGATTACATCAGGAGAAACACAATTTCCAGGAATAAGTAGATAAACCAGACGCTGCCCTGACTTTGAATGAAGCATTGTGTTCAGTTCTGCTTAAGAAGGGTAACTGATCCAGACAGCACCCACAGGCAGGCAGCTAAGGTGGTGAATGGCCTTCTAAGAGTCCATGTCCTATGAGAATGGAAAAAAGAAGACTAAGAGGGAACATGGTCATTGTGTTTAAGCATTTGAAGAAGTCATCGTGAAAAAAGGGTTAGTCTTGTTCTCTTTGGCCCCAAAGGCTAGAAGTAGAAACTATGGATAGAAGTCACAAAGTATGAAGGATAAAACTTGGAAATCAAAACTTTAAAAAATGTAAAAATTTGTTTTAACATGTAATTGGAGGAAAATAAATGAGGAAATAAAAGAAGTTGCAAAGAGGCAAGTGTAAGTTTGATATGAAAAAAAAAATTGACAATTAGAGGCAAAGCCAGGCATGGCAACAAGTATGTATTAAGTGCTTATTCTGTGCCAGGCACCTTGCTAAGTGCTGACAGATATAATATGCAGGAAGAAAGACTAGCTTTGCCTTCAAGGAGCTTACACAAAAAGAAGCTTAAATCGGGGTGGGATGGGGTGGTCCAAGGTCCCTGGGGAAGAGTGTAAAAGTTTCCAAAAGTGAGAAGTAGATGCAGAAGGGGAATGAAAATTGACTGACCCGGGCGCCTCCCCAAAAATAGAGGCCTCAAGAGGAACTCCTCAGTGGGAGGAGAGGGATGTGCCAGTGAGTAGGCCCCTAGGCACCAAGATGCCAAGATGGTAGTGGGCTTCCCTTGACTGTCATCTTCAAGTAGAGACTGGCTGACTACTTGTTGGGTCAGTTATAATGAGGGTTCTTTTTCAGAGGTGGTTTGAACTAGATGGCTGCTAAAGTTCTTTCCAACTAAAAAAAAAATTTCTATGCTTTCTCTCACTGTATTTCCCTATGTATAGAGTACACCTAACTGTTCCGCTTACCTCTTAGGGGATGTGTAGAGCAGTGGGATCCAACTCGTTAGACAGATCCCTGCAGAAAGCTACATATTAACATTATCTGTGTTCTCTTGTGTTTTTATTTATTTTATTAAACATTTTATCTGGTTTAAGCAACACTGGGAGTGTTGGACCTGTTGGCCTGTGGTCAACACCTCGGCTTTAGGGTATTCATTAAGATAAGAAATGTGTAAAAAGGATTTATAAAATACAAAAAACTATACAGATGCTCGATAGGAATGGTGCATGTTTTGTCTCCTGTCCTTTCGCTTTCTCATTCTTCCCCTTTTGCCTTTTGTAGGGTTCTGTGGCTTATGTCCCCCAGCAGGCTTGGATCCAGAATGCTTCTCTCAGGGAGAACGTTCTCTTTGGCCAACAGCCCCAAGAGCGGTTCTACAAGGAGGTGATTGAAGCCTGTGCGTTGCTCCCAGACTTGGAGATCTTGCCCAGTGGAGACCGGACAGAGATTGGAGAGAAGGTCAGTAGGGTGTTGACTTTAGCCCTTTTGAGGGAGAAACTCTGTCCTGGGCATCTAGGTATAAGTGCTATGAGAAACAACAAGGCGGCAAGCTGGACTTGCGGTTACAAGACTGGGTTTGAGTCTGGGGAAGTTATTTAATCCCTCTGACCTCTGGTTCCCTCCTCCATAATAGAGGGCTGATAATAATCTTCACACTACCAACCTCAGAGATGCAAGGAACCTTCATCAAGGCCAGGGTGAACTTGGACAAGTCAAAGCCTCATTAGATCTGTTTCTTTATCTATAAAATGAGGGGGTTCTCCAAGATGGCCTTTGAGGTCCTTTCCAGCTCTAGAGCTATGAACTAAGTTACTTAATCTTTCAGCGCCCCAGTCAGCTCTCTAAGACCCTAACTTGCAGAGTAGGTGCAGAGCTGACTCGGTAGATGGAGTTTACTCATTGTGAGTTCTCTTTGCCAGGTCAGGTCCAAAAAATAGTATTTGTACTACCAACCTTATAACACTGATGCTGCTGCTGCTAGTTAATAACAATAATAGCATTTGTATAGTGCTTTTTAAAAAGCACTTCTTTTAAAAAAAGCACTTCTACCTGTGTTATCTTCTTTGATCCTTACAGCAACTCTGGGAGGTAGGGTTTTTTGTTATCCCATTTTATAGATGTGGAAACTGAGTCTGGGAAAAGTTAAGTGACTTTCAGTAACATTCAGTAAACGTTTATTAAGTGTCCACCTTTGCCATGCACTGTCCTAAGTGCTACAGATACAGAAAGAGGCAAAAGACAAGTCCTTGCCCTCCAGGAGTTTACAGTCTAAAGGGGGAGACAATATACAAACAAATAGGTACAAAGCAAGCTATATATAGGATAAATAGGAAATAATTAAAAGAAGTGAGGCACTGGAATTAAGAGAGGTTGCTAGGTAGTAATTGTCTGAGGCAGAATTTAAAATCAAGCCTTCCTTATTCAAAGTCCACTGCTTTATCCACTTTGCCAACCAGTTGTTATGGGGATTTAATGACATAACACAGGGAAAAGTGTTTTATAAAGTGCTGTAGAGATATGAGGAATCGTTCTTAGGGGGAGGGGACATTAGCCTTTTTTGAGCAATGCCTTGGCATAGCCCGCACCTGTCACAGTCTGGGAACACTATGGCATTTGAGTGAAGTGGACAGCTTGCTTAATGGCTTTGAAAACCAGTCAGATTCCTTCTGTGAGGTCAGGGGCCCTCAGGATGATCTGTGCCTGAAACCTTCAGTTACCAAAATGGAGCTCAGTACCAATGAATCACAGCGCAGCTGACTCAAAACTTTTCACAAGCAATTTAAAATTCCACACTGGCCCTTGTGCTCAAGGGGATCGAAAACTTGATTTAATATTAAATGAAACAAATCTGCTCTCCTCCCTCAAAAAAACCAAAACCCAACATCATAAAGCAGCTAGCCCTGGACCTGAGTTAGGGAGACCTGAATTTACCTATGTGATCTTGGGAGAGTCACTTAACCTCTCTCTGCCTTGGTTTCCTCATCTGTAAAATGTAGTGAGGAATAACGCCTAGATTCCAGGGTTGTAATGAGGATAAAATGAAATACGTTTGTTAAGCTCTTTGTAAACCTTAACGCACTATAGAAATGCAAATTACTATCGTTATCATTGTTATTCCAAAGCCAAATAATGAGTTTTAGATTATCTGTAGTTTGAGGTCATCCATGCTTACTGTTTCCGCCATCTGGGTGAGTGAATGGATGCTCAGACCCTCCCCTCCATTCAGGGACAGAATGGAGCACAGCTGAATTTCTTGTGGCTTGCCTTGTTTCTTTTTTCTTGGGGGCCAGAGGCTATTTTTTGTTATCTTGAATTTCACAAACACCAATAAAATGAACATTTCCGTATACACAGCAGAACAGAAGAGGATTGTACTGAAACTGTGAACCTCCATTATGACTAGCTTGCTTTTCTTTTAGAATAGATAACAAATTCAACATATAATTTTCAAAGCTGTTCTGCTTGTCTGTGGTTCCTTCTGGCTTTCTTTCTTTTTTTTTTCAGGCTCACTGTTTTTCTTGAGGAGCTCACATAGAGCCTGGCTTTAAAAACATTTTTTTAACCTATTTTCCTAGGGTGTAAATCTGTCTGGCGGTCAGAAGCAGCGGGTGAGCCTGGCACGGGCAGTTTACTGTGATTCAGATGTGTACCTCTTTGATGATCCCCTCTCTGCAGTGGATGCCCATGTAGGAAGACACATATTTGAAAAAGTGATTGGCCCTCAGGGGATGCTGAAAAATAAGGTACATTAAGGGTTGGGATTTTGCAATAAAGGAGAGAGGTGTAGACAGAATAACCATTGCTTTAGATAGATAGACCATAGATCCTATGCATTGTGTTACAAGGAGGCAGGAGGTAAGAGAGGGAAATCCCTATCACTTTTCTTCCTTTCTTTCTTTCTTCCTTTCTTTCTTTCTATATGTTCCCTTTAGGACTTCTTAGCTTTCATTTCTTTCTGAGTGTGATTTTAGTCATTTTGGTTTGAATCCTTCCTTTGTAAATGTCCTTGAGATAGTCTTGTCCAACTCTAGCTTGTTTAACAAAAATCCTCCCCTCCCTTAGTGATATCCCTCACAGACACACAGTCTGTAATGATCAGTCCATTCATTCTGGCTGACCAAAAGGAGGTTTTCTCTTTTAATTTAAACAAAGATGGTGGTGAGTCTTCAGAGACAAATTTCCATGCCAAGACCTCAACAAGTTGTATAGATTGATTTGTTCTACTGAGAGAGCTGTAGGCTGTGGAGTTTGAGGTTGGAAGACAGAATTTGACATTGGCTTCCTGGGATAGTGAGAAAACGGTTCAAAGTACCTTCTGCCAGATTCTGACCCTAATGGCCATTTTTTTGTTTGATCCATTATGTCATAGGGAGCTTACAAATGACCATTTACATGGGGATGGTTGTCTGCATCTGATGGTGTCTAGTTGGGTTTTTGTGTTTGTGTTTTTAGACCCGCATATTGGTAACTCACAGCATCAGCTACCTGTCCCAGATGGATGTGATCATTGTGATGAGCGATGGTAAGATCTCTGAGATGGGCTCGCACCAGGAGTTGCTGGACCGGGATGGAGCATTTGCAGAGTTCCTCCGAACTTATGCCAACACTGAACAGAACATGGAAGATGGAGGTGAGGGCAGGGCAAGAAGAGATGCTACCTTGAGGTACCTCCTCTCTTCCAGTCTGAAGAGTGCAGCCTTAAAATTCCACTGTTTGCCTGTTTGGCCTCCTTAGTATGAGAGATGTCAGGGGCTGGTCCAGGTTCTGACTTTTACTTACAAGTGTGGCTTAACCTTTTCACTGTTGAATATAGATATGTCCTCACCATGCTCATGGCTTTTCCTTTCTTCCAGATCAGTAAAGACAAAGGATTAGATGTCCTTCTCTCTCTTTTTTTTTTTTTTAAATAAATTTATTTTTTGTTTTTAGTTTACAACACTCAGTTCCACAAGTTTTTGGGTTCCAAATTTTCTCTCCCTCCCTCTCCTCCCCCCTCTTCCCCAAGACAGGATGTAATCCAATGTAGGTTCTACATATACCTTCACATTGAACTTATTTACATAATAGTCCAGTTGTAAAGAAGAATTATAACTGATGGAATGACTCATGAGAAAGAAGAAATGAAACCAAAAAAGAAGGAAAAAAAAAAGAGAGCAAATAGTTCGCCTCAATCTGCATTCAGACTCCATAATTCTTTCTCTGGATGTTCATAGCTTTTTCCATCATGAGTCTTTTGGAGCTGTCTTTGAACCTTGCATTGATGAGAGGAGTCAAGTCTATCAAAGTTAGTCCTCAAAGATACCATGTGTCTGCAATCGTGTATAATGTTCTCCTGGTTCTGCTCCCCTTACTGAGCATCAGTTCATATAAATCTTTCCAGGTTGTAATGAAGTCAGTCTGCTCCCCATTTCTTTTTTTTTTTTGCAGGGGGGAAGGCAGGGCTGTTGGGGTTAAGTGACTTGCCTAAGGTCACACAGCTAGGAAGTGTGTCAAGTGTCCGAGGTCGGATTTGAACTCAGGTCCTCCTGACTCCAGGGCTGGTGCTCTACTCACTGGGCCACCTAGCTGCCCTGTGCTCCCCATTTCTTATAGCACAATAATATTCCATTACATTCATATACCACAGTTTGTTTAGCTATCCCCCAGTTGATGGGCATCCCCTTGATTTCCATTTCTTTGCCACCACAAAAAGAGCTGCTATAAATATTTTTGTACATACTGGTCCCTTTGCCACTTGCATGATCTCTTTGGGATACAGCCCTAGAAGTGGTAATGCTGGATCAAAAGGTATGCACATTTTTATAACCCTTTGGGCATGGTTCCAAATTGCTCTCCACAATGGCTGGATCAGTTCACAACTCCACCAGCAATGTAACAGTGTTCCAGTTTTCCCACATCCTCTCCTGCATTTATCATTTTCCTCTTTTGTCATGTTAGCCTACATGGCCTCCTCTTAATACACGTGTCCTGGTAGCTAACAATTGAGAAACTGTGTCTTTTTGATTCCCAGATGCCCTAGTCTAGAACGTAAGGCTCAGGAAAGTCAGCAGAAATAAAACAGACAAATGGAGAATTTTTTGTGTTCTTGAAGAGTATAAAGAGTCAGCTGTGGGCTGGCTTGGATATGTTTCTGTTATCTTTTCGTATCTGATCTTGGGAGAGGACGGCTCACAGTGACTTCTAGGGAGCCATTGTTCACTCTTTCATTGATTGATGTCCTTTGTGTTAATTCCAAGCTCAGCCCCTATCTTCCTTTCCTCCCCCTGTCAGGCAAGATTAAAGTTTGGGGAGTGGCGTTTTCCATTCCTTTTGTGTTGCCCTGTGCTAACATTCACTTCTCATGGTAGCAAAACTGACATTGCGATCTTTTAAATCACATCCTGCAGTTATCCTGAGACCTTGTCTTCACTCTGGGCTGTTTCATCTTCACACCTTAGTCTTTCCAGGGCTCACGCTGTCGGCTTCTGTCTCTCTAGTCTCAGGAGACGATTGTTGTTGTTGAGTTATTTCAGTTACACTTCACTCTTTGTGACCCTGTCAGGGGTTTTCTTGGCAAAGATACTGGAGTGGTTTGCCGTTTCCTACTCTAGTTTATTTTACAGATGAGAAAACTGAAGCAGACAGGATTAAGTGACTCGGTCAGAGTCACGCAGCTAATTAGTGTCTGAGGTTGCATTTGAACCGAGGTCTTCTTGACTTTGGTCCTAATGTTCTATTCCCAGCACCACTTAGCTCAGAAGTTGGTAGCAACAGCTATCTGATCTGATTTTGTTAAGATAGTACATAGAATCACATTCTTCCTTTGTCACAACCATCCACTGACCTTAGATCTCTCAGCAAGTCATCTTGTAAATGTTTATCTCTCTGGGAGGCCTCCTGCAAACTGTACTCAAACAGTTGAGACTAGCTGAGTCTATCTCCTGATCTTCAGGATCAAGGAGAGAGTTTTTAAAATCTCCCCTTTTTTAAAAATAAAAAACTTTTTTCACTTTAAGAGCATTTGTTTCTTTCTTGCCTGCCCCTCCCTCATGAAGAAAACAAAACAGAACAAAACCCAAGCTGTTGTAACAGATATGTGGAGCCAAACCAAACAAATTTGACTATTTCCAAATATCATATCTCATCCTGCATCTCAAACACTTCACCTCTCTGTCAGGAGGCGAGTAGCTTTCTTCCTCCTTGGTCCTCCGGCAGCACGACCGGTCATTGCGTTGATCAGATTTTGGACCTGTCTGTCTTTACCAGTGTTATGGGGTGATTGTCTAAATTGGTCTCCTGGTTCATTTCCTCCTGTATCAGGTTTCTCTGAAACTGCTTGTCATTATTTTGTACAGCCCCAAAGTATTCCATTACCTTCATACACAACTGTCCTCTTTGCAGTCCATACAGACTACATCTGTGTTTTTTTCCGTCCCTTTTGTATTGCTCTGTGCTAACATAATCTGTATAGATTGATCAAGTGCTGTGGTGTATGAAAAGAGTCCTGGAGCCCAGAAACATGCTCTGGTTTCTTCCTTCCAGAGCTACCTGAGCTTTGGCAGTCATTCATGTAGAATGCCAGTCCTTTTTTTTTCTTCACATCATTTATTTTGGACAATTTAAATGTCATTGGTCACCGTAGCACCCAGCTCTTCAGTCAGTTGTTTTTTCAGTCCTGTTCAACTCTTCATGACTCCATTTGGGGTTTTCTTGGCAAAGATACTGGAGTGGTTTGCCATTTCTTTCTCCAGCTCGTTTTACAGATAAAGAACTGAGGCTAATGGGATTAAGTGACTTGCCCAAGATCACCCAGCTAATAAGTGAGGTTGGATTTGAACTAAGATTTTCCTGACTCCAAGGCCGGCACGCTATCCATTGTACCCCTAATTGGTTAGCAGCTAACTCTGCATCTCCCCAATTCAGAGACCAGCAAGGCCTTCCTCCTTCATTTCTGGAGGCAGTATAGGGTTTTTCTAACCAGGATTGAGGGGCTTACTCAGATTCAGCCAATCTTTAGCACCAGTATGCCCGAATTCTTAATAATATTTTGTTTGCTACCTGAGGAAGAAGCTTTTTTTCTTCTTGCATTTAATTTTTATTTTATTTTTTTCTTAATCACATATAAACAAAAATTGTTAACATTTGTTTCTTTTAAAAAATTTTGAGTTTTGAGAAGGAAGGTTTTTTTTTTCTGTTTCAATAGCACTTCCTCCAAGCATCTCCATTTTTATTATTTTACCATCCTTCTTCCAGTAACCTACATTTACAGCCAAATTCTTCATCCCCCCCCACCTCATTCCATATCCACTAAGCTGCCACGTCTTTTCATTTCTACATTCACAACATTTTTCTCACTTCTCTCCCCTTGCACAGTCAAAGCCCTCATTCTCTTTCATTTGGACAATTAAAACAACCTCCTATTTTGGTCCACCTGATTGGTTCCCTCTCCCCTCTTCCCAAACCATCCTTCCCATAGCTGCCCAGATGATATTCCCATGGCACAATCTGAGCATTCCCTTCCTCATAAACTCATCAGCTCCTTCCTGCCTCTAAGAAAAAAGCCTTGTAGCCTTTCACTGAATCCATCAATCAGCAGGGCCTGTCACTGTGCTAGGTAGGTGGAGATAGAAGTACCAGGAAGGAAATAATCCCCGATCAAACAAGTATATAAATATATGCATTATAAAAATGCACAGAGTGTGAGAATGCATATAAAATGAAGCTTTCTTAACTTAAACGTGCACTAAGACTTGAGACACCCCACATTAAGTTAATAAATATATACAAAATAATTCAATAGAAGGTAGTCTGAAAGGGAAGGCACTAACAGTTGAGAGTATCAGAAAAAGCTGCATGCAGAAAATGGAGTCTGAGATTTGTCTTACAGAATGAGAAGGACTCTGTAGGACAAAATCTCTTTGCAACATGGCTCCAGCCTGATTCAGTGGCTTTGTTTTACAGCCAGAAATTTCATTTCCCAACAAGAACTCCGTATTCCAGCCAAATTGGACTGCTAATTGTTTCTTAAATTTCACATTCCATCTCTCCTTCCACATGTTCCCCCCAGGCCATGGAATGCCGTCATTCTTCCCTTTTTGCCTTAGAATCCTTTTTTGTTAAGGTTCAGCTCATGTACCTACTTCTTCTCTGCGAAACATAATCTTATCCTTCTGTTCTCACTTCTCCCTCTCCCTTTCCACCTCCTCTCCTCTCCTCACTGAATTACTCCATTATAGTAGAATGGAAGCTTCTTGAGGGCAGGAACTGTTTCGTTGTTGTTTCTCCAGTACCTAGCACAGGGCCTTCTGCGTAGTTGCCCCTTAACAAAGTCATTGAGGTCAGGTTGAATCAAATTGAATAATGGCCCCCGTTGATGGAATCCTTTCAAGTTTTCCAGGATGTTTTTCTCTCAAGAACCTAGTGACGTAGATATATTGGTGTCATTATCCCTGTTCTACGTATGGGGCCACTGAGGCTGAGACTTTTCTCATGGAAAATGGCAAAACTAGGACTCCATCTCAGGTCCTGTGACTCAAAATCCAGTGTTCTCTCCACATCAAGTCCCAGTGGTTGATCTAAAAGAAACATAGTACTTTTTTTAGACATGGCATATATACGAGTGTTATCTAACGCTTCTTGTGGGATAGCATGGGGAAGCAGAAACTGAGGTATATGTAGGTTGCTTCTTTCAGTCACTCTTGGCTTCCCCAACTGCATTTTTTTATAAGTTTTTCCTTTAAACATTATTTTTTGTGGGGAAAGGGGCACAGACATTCTTTGTTCCATCCTACAGAGAATGCAGAAAGCACATAGGGATTTATAGTTGCCTTAAACAATTGCTACATTTCTCTTCCTTTTCCAGGGAGTCCCACCTTTCCCCAATTGTTGTAATGTCTTCCATATTCATAGCAATATTCCAAAGAACTTCCTTTAGAAGGAAGTATACTTAGCATCCCTGTTTCTTGCCTTGCACTGGCCAGATAATGCTCTGTATTGACAAAGGGCAAAGTCTGAGTTTTTTGTTCTTCCTGTATTATGGCTTAGATGCTCCCAGCTTCTCCTGCCTTAGGGCCCTTTGTGAGATTCCCATCCCTCTCCAAAAGTCTAGTGATGCCCAGGGGATCTTCCCATCATTCCCCTTCCATGATTGCCTATCACTGCCTCTCTTAGACTGGGTCCAGGAACTCTCCTCCTGGGCTGAGTGGGGGAGAACACATACAGTTCCAATTTGCTTGTTCTCTGAAACTGCTCTTGGGCAAGCAAGGGAGAGGGCATGATTTCTCCTCCGCTTCCCAATGCAAGTCTACTGTGCTCTGCCACAGTTTTTCCTCCAAAAGAAACCAGACAAGAACAACTTTTAGGCAATTTAAATGAGACTTTAAAATGACTTTTAAACTTAATTTCCTGTAACTCTTGGTTTTCCCAACTCTAGACAAGAAGGCCATGGCAGAGGAAGAAGGTTGGTGTTGCTTGGCTTAGACCCAGATATAGTGCTTGTAGGTACAAGGCAGCAGACCAACTTCCATTGTGAGTTGCATGACTGTCACAAGAATACCAGTTAGTTTGTGCTCCTGCCCTCTTCACCTTAAAATAGTAATAACAGTAATGAGCTAAGTGCGTTCCTTATTTAGATGACAAAGAGGTAATGATCTTTTGGCTTGAAATAGGCAATCTCTACTCATATTTTTTTTTCCTATGGCCATGACCCAGGCCAGTAGGGCCCTCTCTGACCTTGGCCACCAGCCTCTAGTGAGGTTAGAGGTAGGTTGTAGGTGAAGGTGGTCTCAGGTGAAGTTTTGGAGTAGCTAGATGAGAGAGGGTTTAATTATATAGCCTCCTTCAAATAGATGTGTGCACTAGATTATCTTTGAAAAAGCTTCTGCATTCAATGTGAACCTCCTGAGTATGTTCCTTCAGAAGGAAGAGTCAAAGCAGCAGCCAGAGGGTGTTTGGAAAGGTCTCCCTGCCCTATATTCAGAGATAGTCTGGTTTCATGGTTCTTTCTCTGGTCCCCTAACTATGGCCCAGTTCTTATCATTCAGTACACATTACTTGCCTTTTGGTACTTGACATGCGCAGTAGGGAGGGACCTGAGTTCAGCCTTGAGGAGATTGTTGTTGTTTACAAAAATTTTATTGGTATGTTTTGTTTTCATGTTACCTAAATTTTACTATGTATCCCTTTCCCTCTACCTTCCCAGAAAGCCATCCAAAGTTACAAAGAATTTTTCTATAAGAAAAAAATTAAAAGAAGAAAGGGTTTTTAAAGAAATCAGCACCTTAAAAAAAAATTGACAATATATGCAGTGTTCCATACCTATGGACCTCCCCTCTGCAGAGTCTTGGCGGGGGGGGGGGGGGGGGGGGGGGGGGGGGGGGGGGGGGGGGGGGGGGGGGGGCTAATCATATTCCTTTCTTGTGGCCACACTTGTTCTTTGTAATTCTACAATATTCATTTTTTATTATTTTCTAGATATTTTCTTTGTACTGTGGTATTTGATTATTTGAAAAGGAAAGTCTCCGGCAGATTAGTTTTCCTCTAGCTCTAGTGAAAGATAAAATATGTGTTGTTAGTAGGACCAATGGAATGTAAGCAGTTTGAGGACAGAGACTATATCTCATTGTAGTATTTGTATCTCCAGGGTCTCAAACAATGTATGGTACATAGTGGGTGCTTAAAAAATGTTTGTTGGTTGATAGACTGAAGGTGGGGCAGGGATCAAGAGGAGGAAGTAAATTAGGAATGTCTGCCTGAAGAGAAATTTACCCCTTCCTTTGTCCATCCCTTTGGATCCCAATGACATCGGTCCAGCTTTCTTTCCCTGTATTGTAGGTATTCTAAAAGCTATCCAGCTGGCCATCAGAGGACCACTTCACCTATTCTAATGCTCAGAGCCTTTTGCTGTTAGCAAAGGATCCTTAAAACAGCAATACTTTCTTCCCTGAAACGGACATACATCTTTATGTGGCTTTTGTGCCTCTGCTAGGGAAACTACACATGGCTGCCCCAAGGCAACATGCCATGTACATTTTGCAGGAAGATTCACCTTGATGGGCTCTGTTGGCCAACCCTCCACCTCTAGACACTGGATTATCTGATCTATCTCCTCCTTACTTGAACAGGAAAGTTTCCAATGGGTGGAGTGAGGGTGTTTCCTGTATAGGCAGTACCCAGAATAAAGGTGTATCTTATCTTACTTCAGGCAAACCCAAAGATCTGATTTGCCAGAAGGATTAACCAAATTGGGTACCTTGGGACTACTCAACCATCCGACAGTGACAACTAATAGTAATATACTTTGCATAGAACTGTAAGATTTATAGAATGCCTTCCTTGGAACAACCCTGTGAGACAGATAGTTTCAATGTTATTACTTGTGTGACCTTCAGGTAAGTTAGTAAGTCACTTCATATCTCCGAGTCTCAGTTTCCCCATCTGAAAAATTAAGGCATTGGATTAGGTGATCCCTTCAGTGCATCCCACCTCTAAATCCTATATAAACTCTTTTTTTAAAAAACAAACCTATGATTTAATTGATTTAAGGGACAGTCAATGGGGAAAGTCTCTTTGCCAGCACAGATTTGGCACCTGCTCTGCAGGTTATAGGCTTAGAGTTTCCTGAGACACTGACAAGGTAAGTGACTGGCTCAGGGTTACACTTCCTCTAAAGCCAAAGAACAACTAAATGTCACATTCAGAGCCAGGTCTCTCAACTCCTGGGGTGGTGATATCATAATATGGCTCCTGTTCTGCACCAGCCATTTGCTTTACAAAAGAGTTCACTTAAATAGCAGGATCCCCTGGTGTCTTTCAAATATAATTCCCTTGACCAAAAATTTTTTTTTCCACACTCAGTTTTTTAAAAACACATCTTCTGAGTATAGCCCTGCTCCCCTTAGCAGGGTTATCTTTTTTTTTTTTTGGTGGCAATCTTGGTTAAATGATTTGTCCAGGGTCACATAACTATTAAGTGTCTCAGGCTGGATTTGAACTCAGGTATTTCTGACTCCAGGGCCAGTGCTCTGTCCTTTGTACCACCTAGCTGCTCCTCTTAAGAAGTTATCCAAAGCAGAGGGGTCATACTCCAGGGCTTGCACAACTCCTAATGGAGGCCCAAATCAGATTAAAATGTAATTGGTAAATATTTAATAAAATAAAGACACATTACAACTTAGGTAATGTTAATTTTATGGTTTTCAAACTCATTACGTGGCCAGCCGCGATCTGTTTTCTCTTTGAGTTTGACACTGTTGATCCTAAAGCATTACACAGTGTGTCCAGAAAATTTCAGTGTAGTTTTAAACCACAACAAAGACTTTTGGTATACCTGTAGAGTGTGTGTAGACCCAGCCCAGGGACCTTTGCAGTACTTATCAGGCCCTTTAAACCCATTCACTCTGCCTCTTCCTCTCATTGGGTTAACAGATATCAGTGGGCCAGCTGTGAAGGAAGTAAAGCAAATGGAGAATGGAGTCCTAATAACTGAAACCTCAGAGAAACAGCTAAAGAGGTAGGCTCTGTGTGTGTGCGTGTGTGTGTGTTTGAATTCATACATGTCCCTGGAGTTTCTCTGCCCTTTTTCTGATTGATCAGAAAGAGGAACATGATGCCACCCTCATGGCTTAAGCTACCAAAAAAGGCCTTAGGTTAGCCCAGGGCAGTGAAGGGGGCTGGTTTTCCTTGCCATCCTTGTTTTCTCTGTCTCTCACAGCTTTATAAGTTCACCCTTCTCTGAGATTCAAGCTGATCAGCTGCAGTCTCTTCCTGCCAAAGTTGTGTGGCTCATACGCCTCATGTTTTTGCAATAAATCCGTCCTTCTTGACACTGAGGTTCCCTACATGGCATGGATTCTTGGGCCATTTGGCTTAAGTTGTGAAATTTGAAACAACAGGGTCATCGAAGGAGCTTGAGAACAAGCTCGGGATGCTTACTTTTAGCCAGTGATAGAGAACACCAGGTCACAGTATGTGAGATGACCTGGGGCTACTAGGAATTGCTTTATTTTAGCAAATCAAAAAAATAAAAATGAGAGTATGGGAAGAACATCGTAGTTTTGAATACATCTTCCAGGTACTTTCCTGTTAACTGTTCAGCCAAGGAAGACTTGTACTCCGACATACTCGGTCATATATTAAGGAACCTTTCCCTTCAGGTTGACACATCTGTCCGTCTTTCATTGGGCATTTTGGAGGGAGGGTATGCAGGATGCCTGTCAGAGTCCTAGGAGTTAAGCTGCTTAATAAAGAAGAGATATGGTGGTATCTGTTCTCGAGGAATTAACCACCTGAATAAGGGGATGTCAGCACTGGAAATAGGTGAGCATGATCATAATGACAGCAGGACGTTCTGAGGTAGAAGTGAGGTCAGGAATAGTACAAGGTCAGAGTACAAGTGGAGGAAGGAGGCTTTGAGATGCCACCCCAGCTAACTTTGTGAAGCTACTTATGACTGAGTAGATTTCTACTTTCTCAGTGAGGAGATGTTGGGTTTTGCAGACTTTACTCTGTAGGAAAACAGGAAGGTTTGGTGATAAGAGGATGGGAGTGGGGGTCCAGTTCACTCCAGGGACCCCCAAACAGTTTGGGTACTTTTTGTCCAAGAGGGCAAAACTTGTTTATTCTCTTTCCAATCATTTAGTCAAGTAAGAGTTTATTAAACTTATTTCCTAAACCTCCCTAGCTGCTATTGCCTCCCCATTCCTTTGTACTTCCAAAAAAACCTTGTATTTGCCAATTATATGTCTATACATTCATGTTGTTTCCCCTGAAGCAACGTACAAGAAACTGTTTTCACTTCTGTCTTCATTTCCTCAGGCCCTAGCACAACTCCTGGCTGTGTTTCAGGCCCTGCCAGGCCCTGGGGATGCAGACAAAAATGTAACCCTTCTTGACCTTAAGGAGCTCACGTTCTATGTGTGCACATATCTCCAGGCTCTGCAGGTTCCAGCTGCTCAGTAATAATATGTCCCTCAGTAATAATATGTCATTCTCTTTCTTGGATTTTTGGAGGTTCCCTCCACAACTCTTTGTCAGCTCCCCCAAAAGAAATCAAAGCAGTTATAGTGGATATGAGATCATCAGGCCTCACAGGTGTCTTGGGAAGGAGAAGGAGGCATATTCAGTTTCATAGATCAGATAATTTAAATATTTACTCAGAAGCTGTGAATGTTTAAGGAAATATTCTGGGTGCTATGGAGAGAGGCAAAGACACAGTCTCTACCTCCAAGGAGCTTACATTCCAGTAGAGGCAATTTTAATTTTGCATTAATATTGCAAGTTTTTGCAGTAACCATAATATTGGATTGTATATAATGTAAGAATCATGACCGTGCTTTACTGGGGGATGAAGGAGGGATAGGGAACAGTGGCAAAAAGAAGTGAGCTTACACAGGCTCCTGACAAGGGTCTTTTGGTGTAAAAGACCACAGAGTTAGAGAGTTGGAAGGGACCTCAGCGGCCATCGAGTTCAACCTTACTGTTTGAATTGTCCCAGCACTTATATAACTTGGTTATCTGGCCCCAGGCCTTTCCTGGGCTTCTTTGCAGCGTTGAGTTTCACTAGAGAGATGGATTGGGACTTGGTGGCTTTGACCAGAGGGAGTTGTTCTCTCCAGAAATAATAATAATGATACCTAAAATTTATATAAGTGTTATATAAATGTTTCTTGTTATTGTTTGGGTACCTAAGTGGCACAGTGGATAGAGTACCAGGCCTGAAGTTAGGAAAACTCATCTTCCTGAGTTCAAATCTGCCCTCAGACACTTAATAGCTGTGTGACCCTGGGCAAGTGACTTAACCCTGTTCACCTCAGTTTCCTCATCTCTAAAATGAGCTGGAGAAGGAAATGGCGAACCACTCCAGTGTCTTTGTCAAGAAAACCCCAACTAGAGTCACAGAGAGTTGGATGCGACTGAAACAACTGAACACAACAGACATTTATATAGTACATACTATATGCCAGGCATGGTGTTGAGTAGAAGTATGGGATAGTTCCCAGATGGCTAGGCTCAAAGCCTCATCTAGTCTCAGCAGAATGTAAGCTCTTTTAGGGCAGACACAATTTATCATTCATCTTTGTCTTTGTGTATATTCGGCATTTAATAAATACTTGTTGGATTGGATTTTAAAAAATATGCTATGGGAGTTCTGATGAGGGAGTGACCAATTTCTGAGAAATTCAGGGCTCAGGTACACTGGCAGAGCTGGACCAGAACCCATGTCTCCTGACGCCCAGGTCAGTGTGCCAGCCACTTAGATCAAGTCTGCTTGTTCAAATTTGCTCTTTGCTCAGAGACTTTGCTCCTTTGTATTCTAGAACCCTGGAGTGGGCAGTGTGGCTGTTCTTGCTCTTAGTGAGATTTCTCATCTAGTGTGTGCTCTCATAGGTCCTGGGGGTCAGGCCCTGTCTGTGACTACAAAGGTTTAACCCTCTGTCTATGTTGTTTTCTCTAGACAGATCAGTAACTCCTCATCCTACAGCACAGAGCCTGGGAAGCACAACAGCACAGCCGAGGTGCAGAAATCTGCAGCGGAGAAGGATACCTGGAAGCTGGTGGAGGCTGATAAAGCCAAGACCGGGCAGGTAAAATCCAAGCGTTTTTGCCCTGCCTGCCCTTTTTGGATTGATCAGCTGCCAGTCTTTTAGCAGCTTTTGTGATAACATCAGCTTTTGACCTTGCTTGCTTAAATTTAGGTTTAAAGAAAGCTTTAAAAAAATGTTATCTCAGATTTTTAAAATCTTTTGTTGTTTTGTGATCCCATTTGGGATTTTCTTGGCAAAGATAGGGAGTGGTTTGCTGTTTCCTTCTCCAGCTCATTTTACACATGAGAAAACTAAGGCAAACTGGGTTAAGTGACTAGTCCAGGGCCAGATTTAACTCAGTTCTTTCTGACTCTGGGCCCAGTGTTCTATCCACTTTGCCGCCTCACTGCCCCGAATTTTAAATTTTACAGATTTTAAAATCTGTCATCTGTTTCAAGCCCTTGATAGCTATCCTGGAGTGCCACCACTTCTCCTTGTCCTTACTGACCCATTGAAAGTGATGCCAGTGAGGGAGAAAATAACCCCCAAATCTGGGGAAAAAAAAAAAAAAGGGTATATGGAATGAGACAATGAATCAATAGGTCTTTGACTGCTCATATAACTTTATAGTTGGAAAAGGACCTTAGAGATCATCTGATTTAATTTGTTTATTTTATAGATGAGGAAACTGAGGTCCAGAGGGCTAAGTTCAGTTTCCCATGGTCATAAAGTTAGTTGATAGCAAAGCTGCAGCTCTTCATTCCAGTGACTTTTCTGGTATTCAGTTTTGCCACTCTCACATTGGCTGCTCCCAGAGACACAAGAGTGGTGCACTTAAGTCAGAAAACCTGGGTTTAGATCCTACTTTTACTATAACCTCACTGAGCCAGTGGTGACAATAGGCAAGTCACTTAGCCTCCAAGTCTCAGTTTCCTCACCTTGTAAAAAAGGAATAATGTTTACACATAGGATTTGTAAAGTAAATCACTCTCTAAATGTGACCTAGGGATGTCTGTCATTAAAGGTTGTGAGAAAGGCCTGTCCACAAAGTGCCCCCTGTTGGTGGGGCTTGGTTTCACACATTGAAAGATGGTACCCAAGGATGGTTAAGGTGGAAAGTGAAGAGACAGAAGACTG
This sequence comes from Phalanger gymnotis, assembly GCA_028646595.1. Classification (NCBI taxonomy): domain Eukaryota; kingdom Metazoa; phylum Chordata; class Mammalia; order Diprotodontia; family Phalangeridae; genus Phalanger; species Phalanger gymnotis. Next base: position 248,218,053 of record CM053624.1, on the reverse strand, counting down.
GGAAGGGAGAACTTTGGGATCTATCTCAGTATTGTAGCTATCTTTCCTTTACCCCATGACTTCTTTGTTGAGGAGCTGACCTCCAGATTGCTATTCCTTTCATCTCAAGCTGTCTTCCGATAACTTTGGGAGGATACGCCTGTTCTTCTTTTTCTCTTGCTCACAGTCTTCCCTCTGCCTCCCTCTTGCCTACCATCTCAAAGCCTTCCTAGGGAGTCAGGTCACCAGTGGCAAATGATTACACCTCCCTCCCTGCTGCTTTTTAACTTCTACCTCTGCTCAAAGGATGAGAGTAATTGAGGCTTTATGTATACTGTTGAGTTATCCATTTCCCTTATTTTCATGGCTCATTTCCCTAAGAAGGATCTCTTGGACTGGAGACAGAGATAAAAAAGACTGAAGTGTGCAGTTAAGTTTACAGTAATTCCTTCCTGGGTCCCTGTATTTACTTGCTTAAGCCTTACATACTGTACAGTAAAGATGTGTGAGGGCGGGTGGGGACTACTAACTGTACGATTCTCGGGAAAGATAGAGCAACGTGCTGAACCAAACCAGGTTATAAGGAAATAGAAGCTTTTTATGAGTGAGTGGGAGTAACACCAGTACCAGTACCAGTACTTAACTGATCAGTCAACCTGCCAGCGTCTTTGGCGTCTTACTGAACATTGCCCTAGGCCCTGTAGTGGTGTAAAACATGGTTTCTACCCTCTGTCTAGTTGAAGAGACGAGATTAACAGACGTGAAACAATAGTTGATAATACAGGAGTACGTAATCATGCTCACGCTAGGCTAAAGACTCCCAGAAGAATACCAGCAAGGGTTGGAGTAGTAAGGGAAGGTTTGTGGGGGACGCTCAGACATATGCCAGGCTTTGGAGGCTGGACAATATGGCGATAGGTAGAAGAGAGAGGAGAGGATGTTCTGCTTTAGGGAAACAGTAACACTGGGGGCAGGAAACAGCTTGTTGACATAAAGTCACTGGCCTGACCCGCTCTGGGGCCTGATTCTGGAAGCTGCGACTTGGTCCTTAGCTGCTTGTCAGGGGTATATAGGTTTTGGGGGAAAGCGAGTGTCATCCTCTATTTTTGTTGTTGTGTTTTAGTTTTGCCAAGTGATTTTTCTCCCTTGTGTTTTTAGGTAAAGCTGTCAGTGTACTGGGGTTATATGAAAGCTATTGGACTCTTTCTTTCTTTTCTGAGCCTCTTCCTTTTCATCAGTAATCATGTAGCCGCCTTGGCTTCCAACTACTGGCTCAGCTTATGGACCGATGATCCTGTGGTCAATGGGACACAGCAGCACACAGATGTCCGACTGGGTGTGTATGGAGCGCTGGGCATTTCTCAAGGTGAGCCTGCCAGGATCCCATATCCCTGGTTAGAAGGTTTTACCTCCTCTTGTTATTCTCTTGAAACCAGGATTGGAAGGGTGATAAAAAGAATAGGGGCACTCATTGTTTTTTAGATTTGGGGTTTTTTTGTTTTGTTTTTCATATTTTAAAACTAAACCAGTTACTTTTCACCTCAGCACTCTCAGATGGGTAGGAAGGAAGGGACTTCAGCAAGTGAGTCTTAACTGTTGCATCCATAGAGATGCATAAATTTTTAAATTTAAATATTTAAAATTAAATATTTAAAAAATTAAATTTAATTTCATCCATGGAGTTTAAGTGCAGATTAAAGGCAGAACTCTCAGCTCCCTAGTAGCTTTCTTTTCAATCCCTTTGAGACTCCCAAATCCCTCTTGGTCTTTAGATTTCTTCCTAGAGTTACGGAGGTTAAGACTTTGGATGGCATCCTTCTTACAGCATTTGTTGCTATTGTTCAGGCATTTCAGTTGTGTCCGACTCTTTATGACCCCATTTGGGGTTTTCTACTGGACTGGTTTGCCATTTCCTTTTCTAACTCATTTTACAGGTGAGGAACTAAGGCAAACAGGGTTAAGCAACTTGCCCATGGTCACACATCTAGGAAATGTCTGAATTTAACTCAGGTCTTCCTGACTCCAGGCCCGACGCTCAATCCACTATGCTGCCTAACTGCCCTTGTGCAAAATACTCTCTTCCCAACAAAATCGGTGTATGTAGGTTACAAGAGTCATTATTTAAGTTTGTAAGTCTAGACATATATGAATACAAGAAAATAGTTTCTGTTTTATTTTTCGTTTTGTTTTTAAATGTGAAGTCCATTCTTGAGCTATTTCTCAGACTCTTTAGGGGGCCCCACGCGACAGGGAAAGAAGCAAACCCAATTGACAAATTGGGGGGGTCTAAAATCTAGTGAAACGATGCAACTTACTCAGCAGCAGATCTTGGTATAGTAAAGAGCTCCTATCTTTTCTGGTTTCTCATAAGTAAATCAATTCATAAACAGTAAACATTTTGTTAAGCGCCTACTGTGTGCCAGGCACTGTGGTGAGCCCTGGAGATACAAAGAAAGGCAAAAGACAGCCCCTGTTCTCAAGGAGCTCACAGTCTTAATTCGGGATACAGCCTGGAAGCATGAAAATTCTGTACAAACAGCTGTAGGCCGTCTCTGCCCTTGGCTGCACTCATCTCCTCAATGATGGCACGGTGTATTCTAGGTTTGGCTGTGTTCGGCTACTCCATGACGGTGTCCGTCGGGGGCATCTTAGCTTCCCGCCGCCTGCACTTGGACCTGCTGCACAATGTCCTCCGGTCCCCCATGAGCTTCTTCGAACGAACCCCCAGCGGGAACCTTGTGAATAGATTCTCCAAAGAGATGGACACCGTGGACTCAATGATTCCTCAGATCATTAAGATGTTCATGGGATCCCTGTTCAATGTCATTGGGGCCTGCATAATCATACTGCTGGCCACACCCATCGCTGCCATCATCATCCCGCCCCTCGGCCTCATCTATTTCTTTGTACAGGTAAGTAGCGGGAAGTTTGTGTCATGTTACACGTGACTTTACATTAGGATGGCCCCACTTGTTTGACACCTCTGCCTATGACGAGCAGAACTCTCCAGGGCTGTACTCTGAGGATCAGATGAAAACATCCCAGAAAATGCATTATCTAAAAGCAAGGCATAACAAAGTTTAAGTTTTTCATTTCCTTTACCATAGGGTGTTGTAGAGTTCCCCAGCTCTAAGTAGGAGGAAGATTGTGTACTGGGGAGTAAAGGAGCAGTCAGTGATTTGACTGATCTGGGCCCTAAAAAAAAAAAAGGCTGCTAGTCACTATTAGCTAGGAATTTGGGGGCAAAACAGACCAGATAACCCTTTTGTATACACACACACACACACACACACACACACACAGCAGTAGCTATACTTATTTCAGCACAACCTTCAAACTTTCAGAATCGCTGGGAAAGAGTTTCTATTGTGTGCACTTTATGTTGAGATAGAAAAAAATCCAATGGCCTGAAGTTATTGGAGACCTTAAAGACCCCAAAAAGCGCTGGATTTATGTTAAGAATCAAATTCAATCTCAAATCCGGAAGTAAATAGTTAAGGCTCTAGCGTGGTGTCTGCTTGCTCCTAGGCTTTCCTTGACATTCTTGGGGGTTGCTTGGCCCTGTAAACTTTCAGGAGGTTAGTTGAATTGAGTACATTATAAGCATTTCGCTTAATGAAACCTTAGTGGCTGCCCTCAATTTTCAGAGGAAGAATTTGAACGTATTCGCTTATGAAGAATAACTCTGTTTATTGACGTTCTCCCCCAGAGGTTTTACGTGGCCTCCTCACGCCAGCTGAAGCGCCTGGAGTCAGTCAGCCGGTCCCCGGTGTACTCACACTTCAACGAAACCCTCCTGGGTGTCAGCGTCATCCGTGCCTTTGAAGAACAACAACGTTTCGTCCGTCAGAGTGATTTGAAGGTGGATGAGAATCAGAAAGCTTATTACCCCAGCATCGTGGCCAACAGGTGGGCTTGCATTCTCTGCCCTCCAGCATTTTTCTTTCCAAAGAGACCTTGTCTTCTGTTGGAATCATTGGGAGACAACATACTAAGGTTTCTGGGAACCCTTAGCAAGATAACAAAATCCCATTTATTTTGTTGTTAAGACTTTGGACGACCAACATAGCCATGAAGTAAGCAAAGAAAGCATCCAAATGGCACACGTAAAACCATCCCTAGGTGCTTAACCCAGAGACTATTTCAGTATTTCCTGTTGATGGACTAGAGATGGCTTTATGCTTTCCTCTCAAGTAAACTGTACAGGCTTTATGCCATCCAGAAACTTATTATCTCTCCCAGACATTTATGTATAAAATATGATGATAATTTAGAAGCTGGAAGACACCAATGGCAGTCATTAAGAAGGGAAGAGACATATCCCTACAGAAAAGGAGACATAGACATTTTTCTTTTTTTTTTCTGTTGTTAAATAAATATTTATTTTAAATATTCTTTCCAATTACGTGTAAACTTTTTTTTAGTATTAGTTTTTTTTTTTAAATTTTGAGTTCCAAATTCTCACCTTCCTTCCTTCTTCTCTCCCCTCATTGAGGTGTGCAATTTGTTATAGGTTATTTATGTACTTATTTTTGAAGATTTTTTTCAGCTAAGAAATTTTTTAAATCAGTCTTTCTCTTCTAATCTCTCCCCTTCATTGAACAAATTTTTTAAAAGACAAAAAAAATTCCTTAACCTCTATCTCCATAATCTAGCAAAATAAATTCCCACATTAGGCACATCCAAAAATGTGTATCTCTTTGTGAATTTTCAGTTTATCACCTCTCTGTCTGGAGGTGAGTCATGTTTCATCTTCATGCTTTTAGACTTGTGGCTTATCATTACTTTGATGATACAGGAATTTGAGAGCATAACAAGTAGGAGATTTAATGCAGGGACAAACAACCTCAGTAACCCCTGAGGGTGTCACTATATTAAGAAACGCCATAACAATTGATGTTCATAATAACACCTCTGAGTCATCAAGAGAAGGGGAAATTATCTACTGGTTATTTCACTAAAACATCAGGAAGGTATAACGTATTTTAATTAGTTTTATTGTCATCTTGTTTTTTTAATGACAGTCCTTTATCAGTGTGCCATCCTTATATGATGACAAAGCAAAAGCAACTGAAAAGTGACTTCACCTGACAACATGCAGCATTCCTCACCCATAGGCCCCTACCTCTCCACCGATAGGACGTGTGTTTCATTGTGTCTTCTGGAACTAAGGTTGATCATTGCATGTAATCTGAGTTGTGATATGTTTTAGAAAGGTATCCATCCCAGAGATTTGTCATTACCAAGGGAAAGAGCAGATCACAGAAGATTGAATGGATGGTTTTGATTATATGAAAAGAAAAAATTTTTGCACTAAAAAGCTAGTGCACTTAAAATTAGAAGGGAGATGGGTAACGGGAAAAAAATCTTTGCAACAAGTTTTTATTTATAAAGGTGTCTAACCTGCTTTATATGTATGCAGATATGTTGTATGTACATATATATGTTACGCATATATGGAACTTATTAAAATTTATGAGATTAAGAGCAATTCACCAACTAATACTCAAAGGCTGAGAATGAGGACTTTTTCAAAGAAAAAAATCCAAGCTATCAACAATCAAATGAAAAAAATGTTCCAAATCACTAATAATTAGTGAAATACAAATTAAAGCAACTCTGAAGTTCTGTGTCATACCTGTTAGATTGGCAAATATAGCAAAAGCGGAAAATGACGAACATTGGAGGATTAATTAAATAATTAATTCAGTACTGGAGGAACTGTGAATTGGTCCAGCTATTCTGGAAAGTAATTTGGAACTATTCTTAAAAAGTCACTAAGCTGTGCATACCCTTTGATCCAGCAATACCACTGTTAGGCTTACATCCCCAAAAGATCAAAGAAAGAGGAAACCAAAATATGTACCAAAATATTTGTAGCAGTTCTTTTTATAGAGACAAAAAACTGGAAACTAAGGGGGTGGGTGCCCACCTGTTAGGGAATGCCTAAACAAATTATAGGTTATAAATGTAGTAGAATATTATTGTTCCGTAAGAAATAACAAGATGGACAGGGTCAGAGGAAGCTGAGAAGATCTTTATGAACTATGAAGAATAAAAGTGAGCAGAACTGGGGGAACAATTGATAACAATGATAATGTTATTTAAAAAAACTTTGAAAGGTTTTAGAACTCTGATAAATATAATAAGAAACCATGGTTCCAGGAGATGAAGCCTCCTATTCACGCCTGACAGAAATGGACTTTTAAAGTACAGAAGCAGACATGTATTTTTGTATATGGGCAATGTGGGAATTTATTTTAATAGACTATACATATTTGTTAGGAATATAAAACTTTTTTCTTTTTTAATTGTTCAAAAAGTGGGAGAAAGAAAATAATAAATGCTTTTTAAAAATTATCACTTTTAGGGAACAAGCTTTTGTTACATGGAAAAATTCACCTCATTTTCTGATGATACCGGATAAGTCAGAAGTTCCTTTTGTCTTAGTTATTTCTTCATATTCTTTCCTCTCTTGTTCCTAAGCCAGCCTGTCTCAGACCAAGAGATTGAAAGAGTCTTTCAGGAATAAATGATGTTTGTTGCTTTGGTGGATCTTGGAGCACAGGGCTGACTTGTGTGTGTGTGTGTGTATATCTCTTCAGGTGGCTGGCCGTCCGACTAGAGTGTGTGGGAAACTGCATAGTTCTCTTTGCAGCCTTGTTTTCTGTTATCTCCCGGCACAGCCTCAGCCCTGGCTTGGTGGGCCTCTCAGTCTCTTACTCTTTGCAGGTAAGAGGAAGAAAATCTTCTGATATTCAAAATTATTTTTAAAGAGGGCAGGAGATGGGAGGGGATAAGATAAGATTGTAAGGTCTTGCATCCAATTGTGAGTCCATTATGATCTAGGAAGAGAAAGGTCTGGGGACGAGTGGTGGGGCAGAATAAGAGGAATTAGTTGTCTCTGTAGCTTTGGTCTTTTGGGGCACCTAGGTAGCACAGTGGATAGGGTGCCAGGCCTAGAGTCAGAAAGACATCTTCCTAAGTTCAAATCTGACCTCAGACACTTACTAGCTGGGTGATCCTAGGCAAGTCACTTAACTCTGTTTGCCTCAGTTTCCTTATCTGTAAAATGAGCCGGAGAAGAAAAGGGCAAACCACTCCAGTATCTTTGCCAAGAAAACCAAAAGTGGGGTCACAAAGAGTCGACCCGACTGAAAAACGACTGAACGGCGTCACCACCAACAACAAAAGCTTTTGTCAAGGAGATGAACTTGTTTTCTTTGATCCTTTAATGAGGAAAGGCCTTGCTTTGCCTTTGATGTTGGTTCCCAGAAGCACAGGAGATGTTTTGGAAATGTGGAATTACCTAAAATCCCAGAAGCCTAGAATCTGAGAACCGAAAGGGGATTTTGAGATACTTTGATCTCAAGCAAGGTGAACGTTCAGGAGAGCTGACAGGCGGGACTCTTTCATAAATAGCCTGAAACACTTGTCTTATGTTTATTTGGCATTGTTCTGGAATTCATGGACGCCTTTTGCCCAGGACTGCTTTTGGATTGGGACTTTGCTGATGTTTCCAACATAGGAGAGTCTGTTTGGCATTGGTCCATTCACCCACCCATACACGCTGACTTAAATCCCTGCTGATTACTGCCTTTTGTTTTTTACTCCATGTTTATTTCCCAGTGGACTTTCCCTTCCCTCCTCTCCCTGCCCAAACTAGAACCCTTGTTTAAAAACAGAGAAAAACAATTGAGCAAAACTGACTGACACAAACTACTGAGTCTTGGCAGTTCATGCAACACTCCACCCCCATGAAGAGCGGTCATTACAGTTAAGAGGAGCTCAGCACCTGCTTGTTAGCAAGGTTCCTGGGCATTATTTCCCTTGTTGCCACATCATCTCTTATCTGCAGCCAAAACTCCCTGCATCCTATTTGCCTTCTTTTCGCTATGAGCTCACAGGGAAGTAAAAAGACTGGAGGCGGTATTTACATTCATTCACACCTTGATCAGATTACCTGATTCAGTAAGGCTGGGAGGCTTAAGTGTACTGGGAGATTGCTATGTGAGTTCCACTCCAAATTATCCGAGGTGTCCCAACTCTGTGGTTAACATAAGCAGAGGTATGTGGCAACCTTTGACTTCTGATGCAGCCCTTTTATTTTACAAGTGAGGAAAGTGAGGTCCAGAGGAGCAAAGACTTCCAGATAATGAATGGCAGGCAGTGCTCAGATTAGAACCTGGGTCTCTCCTCTCTCTTTGTCTAATACTTTCCTTGCTTCTCCATATACTATGAATAATGTTTGGTGGGCTGTAGGGGTAGAATTCCTTTTAAGGTAATACAGTGGCACGGTCTGCCCCTCAAAGGGAGGGAGGAAAAACCAGGGTTGCTTAGCCTCATCAGAATCAGAATTCAGTTGTCAGGTTTGAATGGGATAGTAGAAAGGTCACTTGGACTTGGAGTCAGGGGACCGGGATTCCAGGGCTAATTCTGTCCCTAACCCTGTATGTGATCTTGAGTAATTGGCTTAAGGTCTCCTACCTTAGCATTCCTATTCAATAGGGGTAGTGCTACCTGCCCTGCCTACCCCACAGAATTCTGATAGAAGTAAAACAGGGTACTGCAGGGCTTCTTCACCTGGGGTCCATAAATGTTTTTTAAAAATATTTTGGCAACTCTTTCATTATAATTGGTTTTTAAAAATTCTTTATATTTTATTTTCTGCATTTAAAAACAGCATTCTGGACAAAGAAGTCCATAGACTTCACCAGAATGCCAAAAGGTTCTATGACACAAAAAACTCTTAAAGAATATTTTCTTTCTCATGGTTCGTTCCATTGGTTATAATTCTTCTTTCCAAATTGACTGTTGTGTAAATAAGTTTAATGAGAAGGTATATGTAGAACCTATATTGGATTACATGCCATCGTGGGGGGCAAGGGAGGGGGAGAAAATTTGGAACTCAAAAACTTGTGGAACTGAATGTTGTAAACTAAGAATCAAAAATTTAAAAAAATATGTAAAGCATAATACAGATGCAGAGGGTTATTATTGAGGACTTTCAAATACGCCTGAGTTTGAGAATTCTTTGTCATTCTCCTGTCACTATCTCTGCACTCATGTCTCATGCTAATAGGGTATCCCAGAGGGTTTGGCAAGACACTGAAGATAGAGGTGCCATGGTCTCGTGTTTTAAAAGGTTGCCATGGACTATATTTGGGGGGGATTTTTCAGAACTTCTTTTCTTAGAGATTTTTGGAATTGGGAGTGTTTGTGGGCAGGGTGGATGAGGACCTTTCACTTAGATGAATTCTGCTTTTGTAGGTTACCACATATTTAAACTGGCTGGTACGAATGTCCTCGGAGATGGAAACAAACATTGTTGCTGTGGAGAGACTCAAAGAATATTCTGAAACAGAGAAGGAGGTAAAATGTTTTTGCATTTGGGGAAGGTGCTTGACCTTCACCTTGAATCATCTTGCCCAAGGGCATTGGGAATCTCTTCTGTTACTAATTGTATGCCTTGACTTAAGCCCTGAGACACCAAGAAAATGCCAAACAAACAAGGACCCAGGTTATCAACTGAATCAGAAGGACCACATTCCACCCAGAAACCAACAGGCTTGCTCTTTAATTTTCTGAAGTGGTTAAAGTTGTCCATCTTCTTGGAACTGAGCAAAATTCTTACTCCTAAGTCAAGGATGGACTCTTCCAACAGAATAGCATGAGCATCCTCTAATGAAAATATGGAGTATTGCACCTGGAGTTTCTCTGACCTTTCTTGTCACTTTAGACTGGCATATTGTCCATGTTTTAGGACTCTGAGGTTCGAAATGTTGAATTGCCTCTAGGAAAACTTTCTTCCTGACTTCATTTTCATGAAACATTCACCAGTGTGTGAAACAGCCCTACACAGGCTACCTAAAAAGATTTTGAAATGGCTTCTTGCATGTGGTAGCTTTCTATGGATGGTGAGCCCATTTCTAAGTGTCTGGCTTCTTTCACTGTTCTTTATACCCTTCCTTATTTCCTCCTAGAGGGCAGCTGAAGAGGATGCAGTGTTGATATCAGCCCTTGCCGATAGCACCAGTCTTTTTTTGAGGCTCGCTCTGAGGAGTCTCACTGGATATCAGTGAAGCATTTTCATGTTTCTGGGCATGTGACAAACATGAAGAACATTTGTGCATCATGCCTACCTCAGTGAGACATATGTTATAAAACTGCTTCTTCTATTAAAATTAGTCTAATTATTACCCACAGTTCCTCCAGGCAAGCCTTAATAGGAGGCATGCTCTCTACCATCCTAGTCGCCTTCTTTGCCTGGCTTCCAGCTTATCAATTCCTTCAGTTCTCTGGCACCCAGAACTAAAATTAAATGTTCTAGATGTGGCCGGATCAGTAAAGAGTATGCCTAGTCCTGAGCATTATAAATTACAGCCCAAGATTGTATTTAGTTGTTTCTTTTTTTACTGCCATATCAGTCTAGACTGTTGACCCATATTGAGCTTCGGATTCTGCTTAAAAAATCCCTCCCTGCCCCCCTGCCTTTTCAGGTTGACCGTTGCCTAGCTGTACCTCTACCATCTCTTACTTGATGAATTTGGTTTTTGGAAACCAAATATAAGACTTTAGTCAAGTCACTGGACTCTCTTAGCCCCAGTTTCCTCATCTGTAAAATGAGAGGGTTGGATTAGACACCCAATAAGATCTCTTCCAGCTTTAAATCTGTAATCTTTTGTAAGCCAGTCAAGAAGTAATATAGAAGGAGGTTTAGGAAACACAAAGAAGTACAAGTTAAACGCCTTTCTAAATGACTTCGTTGTCATCGGCCACCATTTAGCCACACTCTAGTATGGTAACTGCAGGCAGCTAGGTGGTATAGCGGGCAATTGTGCTGGACTTGGAGTCATGAAGTCATGAGTTCAAATCCAGCCTCAGACCCTTAGTAGCTGTGTGACCCTGGGCAAGTCATTTAATCTCTGTTTGTTTTAGTCTACTGGAGAAGGAAATGGTAAGCCACACCAGTATCTTTGCCAAGAAAACCCCTTGGACAGTATTGATATGCTGTGGTCTACGGAGTCGTGGAGAATTAGATGCAGTTGAACAACTGAACGACCACAAAGGCCTGAGAGACTCTCTCCCACGAGAAAAATCCCTTACTTACTTTTAATTTAGATATTGTTCTAATACCCAGTTATTTGGTTTTCCAGCTCATAGCACGTTTGTTGTTGTTAGTCATTTTAGTCCTATCTTGACTTTTCATGACCTCATTTGGGGTTTTCTTGGCAAAGATAACTGGAGTGGTTGGCCATTTCCTTTTCCGGCTCATTTTGCAGTTGAGGAAACTGAGGCAATCGAAGTTAAGTGACTTGCCCAGGGTCACATAGCTAGTAAGTATCCAAGGCCAGATTTGAACTCAGGAAGATGAGTCATCCTGCCTTCAGGCCTGGCACTCTTATCTATTGTGCCAACCTAGCACATTAAAAACATTATAAAAGGCGTGATAATAACAGGAAGAAGTATAAGCTATACTTTTTTATTGCTCCCCTTAAGGAGAAACAAGGGCTTAAAAAACACAGAAGCCTGGGGGGAGGGGGCTTTTAGTAAAAGAATTAAACAATCCTATGCCCCTCAAGAGTCCCTGAGGATATCACTGTATTCTGTTTCAACAAAATTTAAACACAATTGATGTTCAGAGTTATTAATTACCCTGAGTCATCCAGAATGGTTAAATTAAGTTTTCTTTATGTGGCTTAAAAGGACAAGAAAGCCTGTAATACTACAGAAAGATCTGCAGGAAGTAAAAAGAAAAACAAACTTAAGGGTCTAAATGGCAATATTTTATTACCTAGAAAATCCAGTTACAAGGTCTTTGAATATATGAGGTGTTAATTGTAGCACCAAGTTGAGTTGCCCTGATTTGTTCTTTTCTTAAGACTCAGAAGTTTCCTGGGCTGCGTTCACCTTAGTAGCAGCAACGAGCTGCACTTGCCCTTGTTCATTGTAGTTCAGCAAAGATTAATTGAGTGCCTACTGTGGTCAAGGCAGAGTAAAAGCATCAGTTTGCCCCCCTTAGCTCTATTAATGAGCCACACTAGTAGAGAGGCTTCTTTCAGCATTGGAGCACAAAGGTCTTTTGTGTTCCCTTCCTATTTGTCTCAAACTGCCAAGACAGGTAGCCCCCCCCCCCCAACATTTTAGAGTCATGTGGTACAACGATAACAGTGTTGAACTGGGAGTCATATGATCTGAGTCCAGATACTGGCATTCCCACTTACTGCTTACATGACTGAGGACAAGTTACTCAACCTCTCTGGCTTCTAGTTCCCTCCTCCATAAAAAGAGGGTATTATGATCTCTGAGGCCTCTTCTCTTTCCAGGTCTTATGATCTCATGCTATGATTGCATCTCTAAAAGCTTTTTCAGCTCTAAGTTTCTCTAAGTTTATGTCAACAGAAGCTCTATTTGTGGCATCTTCTAGGGCAGAGGTGTCCAACTCGCTAGCAGTCTATAAAAAAGTAATTGGGAAATGTCTAACAAAACAAATAAAAAATGGACTACAACGTAGATGATGTTAATTTGTACTTTGCTAAGTCAGTATTGTGACCTGCAGAAATCTGATGTCCCTGCCCTAGAAAGTAGTGTCACTCCATGGGACTGTGGATGGGGAAGGAAGCAAGATGAATGGAACCCACTAACCCACTGATTGGAAGGTTCCCCTGGTAGAGATGGGAATACGGAACTTTTGGGAGGCTTTGGAGTCCTTGACCTGCTGCCTTTAGTCAGAAGTCTCTCGGAAGTTCATGGTGTTCAGGACTGGGAAAGGAAGTGTGGCTCACCTTCCTCATGGATATCCAAGGACTCTCTAGCTTCCTTTAGGTTTCAATTCAAACATCACCTCTTATACAATGCCTTTCCTGATGCTTCCAGATTGTTAATGCTTCTCCTTCAACCCCTTAATTACTTTGTATTTAGCTAATATACCTTTTGTATATACCTGTCTGTATATTATGTCTCTCCAGTAGATTGTAAGCTCCTTGAGGGCAGAAACTGTTACTCTTTTGTCATTGTCCCCTTCGTGCCTAGCAGAATTTCAGGAACAAAGTAAACACTTAATAAATGCTTTTTGAATTGAATTGATCTCTCCCCTAACCATCTTTCCTGGCTATGATTTCAGGCTCCATGGTCTATTGAAGAAACAGCCCCTCCCAGCAACTGGCCACAGCAGGGCCGAGTGGAATTCCGAGACTTCAGTTTACGTTATCGGGAAGACTTAGACTTAGTCCTGAAACGTATCAATATTACCATTGAAGGAGGAGAGAAGGTAGGTACCTTCCCTCCACCTGGACCTTGAGCTTCCTCTCCTGACCTGCATGAGTTGTTTCTCCGGCTTTTAAGCTGCCTCTTCAACACAACATAGATGTGAGTGAGATCCTAAAAATGTCAGCTAAAAGGCCACTGTAGCCAGGCAAATGGAACCAGCTAAAGTCACTATTCTCTCAAACAAGTGACCATTCAGCTTCCAGTTGATGGAGTGGCCTTCTTTGCCATACTTGTGGAAACCAAAGTGGCTCAGTGTTGGCTTAGGAAGATGTAGATAGTACTGTTGTCATTCTAGGCAGTGTTTTACAAAAGCAGATTCCAAGATGACCTCTTGTTCCTTAGCCATTTCTGGAAGAAGAGAATGCTTCGAAGTTGTCTCTGGAAAGCTTTGAGAGGGGAAGGGGACGCTGTTGTTGTGGGTGTAGCACTAGTTTGATGACTGAAATGGCTGTCAGTGAATACATTTGGAACAGGACTAGAGGAGGGATTGGAGTCATTCCTCTAGGGTCCCCAGGGAGTGCAACATTTAGGCATCTCCATATGGTCTTATCCAACAGGTTGGGATTGTAGGTCGGACTGGAGCAGGCAAGTCATCGCTCACCCTGGGTTTATTTCGTATCAACGAGTCTGCAGAAGGAGAGATCGTCATTGATGGTGTCAATATTGCCAAGATTGGGCTGCATCACCTTAGGTTCAAGATCACCATTATCCCTCAGGTACAGGGCTGGGGGAGGGAAGAAGGCAACTTTTGAATAGTTTGTGTTGCTGAAGGGTTGACTTTTAAAATTACTATTTTTTTATTTTAATAACTCATATGAATTTGATCATACAGAGTTGGAAGTGAAATCTTAGAGGTCATCTAATTATACCTTCCTACCCATTATAAGAATTCCTTCTGTAGCATCCCTGTCAAGTTTTTAGACCATGATCTCAATTTATTGTTGACACTATTTATATGAAATTTTTCTCAGATAAATATGATCTTTGCATGTTTTATATGATTTACTAGGAATGAAGTCTTTTATCATCATCTATTTTTGAATTAGAAGTCTCAACCCTTTATTTCAAATAAGTTGAAATAGCACTTTCTAAATTGATGTTTGCATATAAACCGTCATTTTAAGATTTTAAATATAATTTCATTTCTAGAAATTAAACTTCACTTAAAACTCATTATGCCACAGTAGTTTCCATTGGCCAAAGGTAGCAATGGTTTGTCTGGAATTGGAGGGGGTTATGTAGGAGAGTAGTGGGAAACAAGTTCCAGGTCAAATGGAAGAGGGCCTTAAAGCCAGACTTATATGGATTTATTTATTCTTACAGGAACTACAATCCTGTTTGAGGTATTAGGAGCTACCTCTGTCTAGGGAAGGTTTTTTTTTTTTTAAAGGAGCTGGTTGAGAAACTGCATTGGCTAGATGGTCCTAGGCCCCAGCCAGGTCTGGATTCAGAAATAGTTGCCAGGTTTGGGCTCAAAATAAGTTCCTAAATTTGCTGTTTATCATTAGCATCCTAGGTTAACCTCTTGCAGACACAAGGGTATATGGGAGCTCAATTGTGGCTAATGATGTGTAAGAAAGAAAGAAAGAAATTACCTGATGCCTAGGATATCTTTTGGGTAGGAAGTCAAAGGGTACCTTTAAACTGATCAGGGGTAAGAGGAATGATAAATGGTGGGGATAGATGGCATTTTCAGGCAGATATCCTCTAGCAGGAACCATAAAGGAAATTTATTTGCTCTTTGGCTTCCCGTTGGAATGTTTGCCATTGGAGAGCAGGGAGAAGAGCTCTGGGCTTGGAACCATAGTTCCTGGGTTTCAGCTGTGACTCTCTCACTTGCTTTCTGTGAGACCCTGACACACCCTTTACGTGAAAAGCAGCTCACGTTTATAAATCCCTGCATGGGTTACAAAACTTGTTTCTTGCTTCTAGGCCCTCAGCTTCTTCATTTCTAAAATGGGGTAACAGTACTTGCTCTCCCTACCTCCCCAGATTGTTGTGAGGAAAGCATTTTGTAAACTGTGAAGTGCTTGATAGATGGGAGCTGTTATTACTGTCCATGGCTTTATCCCTAAATACCATAAATGGGCTGGCTCAGATGTGGAATGTGAATATGTGCAGTTTTTTGTGGCCTACATCACTCCTTCCTTATACATCCAACTCAGCCTTCGGAAACCCTGGAGCTCTTAGTGCTCAGATGGTAAAGAACAGTCTCTGATCTGTTCTTTCTCTATATAACCTCTTCATCTGGAAGCTAAAACAAGGGATTATTGGACGTGCATCATTGTAGATTTCCCATGAGTTAGGGCTATTTTTACATACGTGGTAAAGAGCACAAAAAGTTTATCTTGTTCTCTAGGCCCTTGGCTTCAAATCCCACCTCTGACACTTACTACCTGGGTGACTCTGGGAAGTTATTTAACCATTCTGTGCCTCAGTTTCCTTACATGGAAAATTAGATCTGGCTTTGAAAAGGGAATGAAGCCTATCTTTTAGCTAATGATAAAGGGAATTACTTCACTGGGCCTAAAGGTCAGCTCCTCTAATATCTTCTCTGTCACGGTACATTCCGAACTTTTCTCTGAATAGGATCCAGTCTTGTTTTCCGGCTCCCTGCGCATGAACTTGGATCCATTTGACCAGTACTCAGATGAGGAAATCTGGACGTCTTTGGAACTGGCTCACTTGAAGAACTTCGTGTCAGGTCTTCCTGATAAACTGAATCACGAGTGTGCAGAAGGAGGGGAGAATCTGAGGTAGGCTCAGAGGGCTTCCTCCTCCCTGTTAAAAAAAAAACCAAAACATGTACACACACATACACACACAGACACCCCAAAACCCCAACAAACAACTCAAAACCACATTTGAAAGATTATAAATTTCAAACACTGTTAACAGTAACAAAAGATAAGCATACAAAATAAAGAATAAAATCGTATATAAAACACTTAGTGTTTAACAAAGTAGAACGAAATAAATTAGCCATTTAAAAAGCTTGTTTGGATAGGGGATGGACAAGCTCGTGTAAGGAGGGTGTTCCTCACTTTCAAGTGCTGATGTCCTCTGGCTTGGATTAGATGAATGACCAGAGCAGTTTGACTGTCTTGAGGTTGAATCCTGGCATAGGTTTTGGGAGATGGTTGTGTTAGGGATCATTGCAGGAAGACTTATATTAATCAAATGAAATGTGGAGCTCAGATCCTGGCTGGGGATTCAGATTGTCCTCAGAGACATTGTTTTTTGCAGATCCCAACTCTTCCATAGGTAAAAGAGATTTTGATGGCTCAGGATGGAAGCAGTGGACTCCTCCACTCCCTCCTACCTGCCCTAGCATATATGCTGTCACTACCACTCTTGCTCTTGTGTTTCAGGGTTGGGACAAAATGGTGGCTGTGCACTGGAACCTAGAATGCCTGGCCCCAGTGTTCTTCCACTTAGACAAAAAAGTTAAGCTCTGACTCTGGGTCAAGAATCCCCTACTAACTTCAGTTCTTCACGAGAGTTTTTTTTATTAATGACTTTTTTTATACCAATCATTCCCTGATTTACTGTCCTTTCTCCCCTTTCATTGATCCTCTCTTGTACCAAAGAAAAATATTTCAGCAGTCTGACAACATAGGCAACCTTCTGGACCTGTAGTTTTCTACCTCTTCTGAGAAGAGGAAAGTGTGTTTTACCCTCTGCTCTGCAGGGTCAATATTGGTCGTTCTAGCACAGAACATCTTAGAGCAGCTTGACACCAAGGGGATCCTTCCTCTCCCCCCCCCCCCCCCCCCACACACACAAAAGAAGGGTGGAATGCTTTATAGAGCAGCTAATAAGACCACAGGTAGCCAGGTAATTCCAATTCTCTAAGTTTGCTGGACAAAGCAAGCTCCTGTTTGTTCAGATAAGGACAAGCCCAGAGGCACCGTGAGTGAATGGGAAATTTTGATTCTAATCTTGGCTCTTTAAACTAATTACTTCTCACAGCCTCATTTAACTTCTCCAGGCTTGCTTCACTTTTCCTCTCTGTTAAATGAGGATTGAAAGCCCAAGTAGTACGCCACCATTAGGCATCCATTCTAGAGAGGTCAGAAGTATTTATGGCGATACTTTTTTGTGATGTCAAAGGACTGCAGTGCCTGTCAGTTGGGGAATGATTGGACATGTTATGGTATGTGAACACAATAGATTATTAGCATTGTGTTGTAAGAAACAGTGAAGAACTCAGAGACTTGAGAAGGCTTACGAACCAATGCAGGATGAAGTAAGCTGAATCAGAACAATTAATGTAGTAAAGTGGATTAACAATACTGGGAGAACACTTCTGAGTATTGACAGTGAACCACGGCTGCCTCCTCTCAGCAGAGATGTGCTGTGTACATACTCTAAGTGCAGAAGGAAGCATCATTTCTCAGGCTTGGCCAGCAAGGTTGTTGATTTATGTCCTACACGAGGATTCTGTTGGCATGGGGGTAGAGAAACAGGGAGAAAATAAAAAGCATCAGTAAAACATTGAATTCAGCCGTTATTAGGATTGCACAAATGTAGCCTGGGTGCAGAGGCCATCCCTCTTTTTAACTGTTACTGGCCTATTTTCCTATTCAGTCATCCAGGATTCTCAGGTGGTTGAAGGATATATTCTGTATTTCTACATTAATTACTAAAATTGAAACATCTTTCTCGTTAATTATACAATTAGTGATAAGCACCCACCTCAGTCTATTAAATAGTATTTATCAAATAAACTGATAAGACCTCCTTTCCTGTGTTTACTCACATGTATGTGTGTGTGTGCATATCAAACCTAATCTCCTAGGCTTAAATAGACATCAATTATTGTCTATACTAGGGGCAGCTAGGTGACACAGTGGATAGAGTGCTGGGCCTCAAGTCAGGAAGACCCCTCTTCCTGAGTTCAAATCTGACCCCAGACACTTACTACCTGTGTGACCCTGGGCAAGTCACTTAAGCCTGTTTGCCTCAGTTTCCTCATCTGTAAAATGAACTAGTGAAGGAAATGGTAAACCACTTCAGTATCTCTGCCAAGAAAACCCCACATGGCCTCACAAAGAGTCAGAAACAACTGAACAACAACACTGACTATATTATTTATTTATTAGCTGTGCAATGAACAGAAAGTTACCCTTAATCATCTCTATTGCCGACTTTTCCTCAGTTCTGGAAACAGTCCCGCCATTCAGCTCTCTTAAGGAAATAGCTCTTCCCAGGTCTCTAGAGAATTCTCTTTTTAATGTTTCCTTGTAAGATAGGAGTTAAAAGATTTTTCAAGATGAAGTTCTTTTTATTCTGTATCTCTCTGTCTCTCAGTCTCTCTCTAAACAAGACAGGTTATACTTCCAAATTGTCAACTGAATTGCCAGTCTCTGAAGATTCTGTTTTCTCTTAGAAACACGGAATAACATAATCAGAACTGATCAATTCGTGTTTGAGATTGGAGTGAACCTGAGACACCCAATGGTATAATCTGACCAGTTAGCAAGAGGAAGTTATCATTGTAGGGGAAAGGACCGTCAGAGTAGGGAGAAGACAGTCATTGAGGAGACAGTCAGTTCAACATAGTTTTCCTGGTTTGGTTATCTGATGTTGGTCATGCTGCAGATCTGTTGGTACAAAGCCTCAAAGCGGAGATGAATTAGTTCCTCGTGGCTTTTTATACTCAGGCCACCAGGAAGGTTTGTCAGTAGTCTGAGCATGAGTCCCCTGAGCCAATTAAGCCTTGAGGACTGTTTCAGTGCTTTCTAAGGAAAAGCACTTGCCCATCCCATATGTTTGGGGACTCTGGTAGACACTCCTACTACTATATATACAGATATTAAATATTATATTATTCATTTATAGTAAAAGTATCTCCATTTTCTATAGGAAAAGATACTGAAGCTGATATTACATTACATTAAAGTGTGCCTGGCACATAATAAGTTCTGAATAAATGTTTATCGATTTATTAAAATGGAACATGTTTTTAAAATCTCATTGAAAGTGAGTTGAGCATAAGGAAATAGCATGGATTCATTCACCAACAAGGTTCTCTTTTTCTGGAATAAGTGAGAAAAAAGTTCTTTTTTTTTTCTCTGTCCGCATCAAGGTCTGTATTGGCTAGTGTGTGTATGTCAGGTTGTTATTTTATAATCTCTCTCTCCCCCTCTCCCTCCTCCCCCTCTCCCTCTCCCTGTCCCTGTCCCTCTCTCCCTTCCTTTCCTCTCCTTCACCCCTCTATTCCCTCCCTCCCCTCTCTCTCTCCTCTTCTTTCTCCTTCCCTGTGGGGTATAGTGTTGGGCAGCGCCAGCTTGTGTGCTTGGCACGGGCTTTGCTGAGGAAAACCAAGATCTTGGTACTGGATGAGGCTACTGCCGCAGTAGACCTGGAAACAGACAACCTCATTCAGTCTACAATCCGAACACAGTTTGATGATTGCACCGTCCTCACCATAGCTCACCGGCTCAATACGATCCTGGACTACACAAGGTAAAGCCCATCTTTTTCTCTGGGTATCTAAAAGGCCGGCAGCAGCTAATGAATTCTTTTGAAAGTTGGTCTTCAGGAGCTAGTGACTATATCCGATAGACTGCCTCAGATCTTTCCAAAATCTGAAGTCCAAATTTTCTGGCTTTCCTGGGAAGTTTCTTTGCTTCTCTGTCCTTACCTGCGTCACTGATATAATTTCCTTCTTATAGTCTTTCCCCTCAGGAAGGTCATTGGCTTTTTCGCTTGGAGAAGCAGGTAGCACTGTGACTAGACCTTGGACCTGGAATCAGGAAGACCAGAATCCAGATCTAGCCTGAGACACTTACTCTGTGACCCTGAGCGAGTCATTTAGCCTCTGATTGCCTCAGTTTCCCTGACTGTAAAATGGGGATCATAAGGCACCTACCTCTCAGGATTGTGAGAGGATGTTTGCAAAAGAGCTTAGCCCAGTGTCTGGCACATGGTCAGTACTGTACACGTGTACATTCCTTTCCCTCTCTCCTTTACTTTGAGTTGACACCATCATGAGTCTGATTCTCCCTCTCTGACTTTGATGTTTTTTTTTCCCCACCCCAGGGTGATTGTCCTGGATAAAGGAGAAATGGTGGAGTGCGGTTCACCTTCCGTCCTTCTGCAGAAGAAAGGCATTTTCTACAACATGGCTAAAGACGCAGGCTTGGTGTGAGGGCTGAGGTTTCCTCCTGCAGGCAGAACTGAACTAAGCTGATGTGCATTAGAGACAGAGAAGATCCAGCAAGCCTCCTGTAATTCCTTTTCTTCTGCTCCTCAAACCAAAAACAGCAGCAGCCGCCTCACTCTGTCTCTACCCGTCACCTGCTCGGATTCTGTGGCGAACAAGGGACAGATGCTACATCTGCCTTCTTGCCCCCCTCCCTTCAGATGCACACACATAAGTTCTTCCCCCCTGGTCCCCAGCCTCTAGTGTTCCCCCATACACTTCTCTGCATACATGTGCTCCATGGAGTACAACTTTCCACACGGTTGCTACTCTTTTCAGAGGACCTCTTCTGAATGTTGGTCTTCAGGAGAAGTTGATTGCACATAGTTAGCTAGCTAATGACCAAATCCGATAGACTGCCTCAGATATTTTCAAGATCTGAAGTCCTAAGTTTCTGACTTTTCCAAGAAGCTTCCTTGCTTCTATATCCTCACTTAGGTTATTGATTTAATTCCCCCCTTGCTGCGTCTCCACCGTGCTAGATTGTTCTGATTTGCAGTTTTTTGGTGAAGATTTTAATTACTGTACTAGATTATACTGTACTTACCATGTCGTAGTGCTGTACAGAATGGCTGACAGTTTTCAGGGAAGCGAGAGGGGTTTTTTTTTTTCTTAACCTTCTCTGTCCCTAGGACTCACTTCACTGTCTATCCTCTCATGCATTTATACTTCAGAAATTGCACTCATGGGACACCTCCTGAAGTGTACTGGTATTGAGAGGACTTCTTCCAGAAGCTAGAGGCAGCCAAATTGACCCAGCCACCTCACTGTGCATCCAAGAAATGTGGTAGAAGTTGTTGATTTTTCAGGGCTAAAAGGGGAAGGGTGCAAAAATAACCAGAGCTCTGAGGGTTTTTAATGTTGGCTTTTCTGCCTTGGGGAACTCATTGAGTCCTCTGTCCTTTTTTCATTTCCCTACCTCCTTTTTTCCATCTCCGAAATGGTTATAATACTCTAGGTATCTACATCACTGAAATGTGTGAGGACAAGTTTATGGTTATGAAATGCTCAGAGAGAAGAGGATTGTGGATGTCCCAAATATTCTCAGTTCTTAAGAATAAGGACCCAGTTGATTATTACAAGCATTGTTTTAAATTCTGAATTCCTGACCCCAGAAACCTAGGATCCTATTGATGGAGGTGGGGATGGAAATCCTGACTTTCAGTCTCAGATTCTTATCCAGACCCACCCACAATTTCTTCAGAGAGAACAATCGCCTCAGACTTGTACCCTTTGGCTAAGAAATATTTGACAGTGCTTAACTCCCAGCAGGTGGCTGAGCTGATTGTACATTTGGCTATCCTGTGTGTTCCTGGGAAGAAATGGAGAAAACATGGTTCCTCAGTGTATATTGTCTCAGAAGGAGATTACAATGGTATCCAAAAGCAAAGAGAGCTTCCTTCCACTTACTCAGAGATGCAGACTTTGAATTATGTTGCTGATTCTCAAACCAGAGAAGTGTCTTCTCTGAGATGGGAAAAAATATTTATTTTTTGTAAATTATATAATTCCTTAAAGTTGGATAAACCAAGTTTTTCTTGGGTATCTTTTTGTAACGAATACACTGGAAACATGAACATTTGCAAATAATTTGCAGTAAAAAAATAATTTTTTTTTGTTTTGAAATGGTTGTCCCCACTTCTTAAAAGCTCCAGCTGTATTACCATACACATCCTTAAGTCATGTTAAGGTGTTAATGCACCTTGTATTGGTTCACATGAGCAGGGACTGTCAAGAATAGGATACTGGGAGGAAGCAGGGAATGGGCAAAGTAATTGAGGATGAGAAGAAGGCAGCAGGTAGACAGGTAGAAAGGACACAAAATGATGGGTCAGTAAACTTGGCGCCACTGTACCCAGGCTGCTGAGGGTCTGTCCTTTGGGTTGTAAAGCTTTGATTTGAAAATGCCACATTTGAGGTTCCAGATTTGAAGCATTTTAAATACCAGAACACGGCCCTAGATAGCCCAGAGTTCAGCTCAGACACCAAACAGTCTTTGTGAACTCTTCCTGGCATCAAGCCAGGAGAAATCTCAGGATCCGGGTGAAAGTTGAATGAGCATTATGAGGATGAGACAGAATGTATCATTAACTCCTAGTTCCTATGGAAATTAGCACCCTGAGGGCAGAAGGAAAACTGCAGGTGTTCACTTGTCTAGATAAGTGCTTATTCCAGTGCCTGGCACATAGTAGGTGTTTAATAAATGTCTCTTGACTGACTGTAAGAGCTCCTAACTGCTACAGCAGCTAGATGGCAGAGTAGATAGAATATTGGACCTGGAGTCAGGAAGACCCGAGTTCATATCTTGTCTCAGAACTAACTGTCTGAGCCTGGGCAAGTCATTTAAGTTCTGGCTGCCTCAGTTTTCTATAATATGAGAGTAATAGCTCACCTCCCAGGGTTGTTGTGAGAGTGAAATGAGATAGTATTTGTAAGAGTACTATATAAATGCTAGCTATTGTCATCATCATCATCATTATTAGTGTAAGAGGGACATAATGGCACATTCTTATCCAGACCCACTCCACAACTTCCTCCAGGGATAACAACCACCTTGTGCCCTATTGCTAAGGAGTGTTTGACAGTGCTTAACTTCCAACAATTAGTCGGGCCGGTTGTGCAATTGGTGAAACTGTGTTCCTGGAAAGAAATGGAGAAAACATGGTTTCTCAGTAAATATTGTTTTGTATGAAGATTATATTGATATCCAGAAACAGAGAGCTTCCTTCCAATTACTTAGAGATGCAGACTTTGAATTATATTGCTGACCCCAAAACCAGGGAGTAGCTTCTCTAAGATGCAGAAAAAAATATTTTCTGAGAGGTACAGTTTGAGCAAGGGATGCCCAAGGTGTGCAAGAGAAAGACTGGGAGCCAAGCTTACATTTGAGCTTTCTGAGTTTTACGCATTTGTTCTTTCAGTAAACATGTAAACATTTCACCAAGCACCTGCTTTTGTATCCAACTCTGTACTGGACACTGTGGAGGAAATGCAAAAGGAGATTTCACAGCCCTGTTACCAGACAACTTACAGTCCAACTGTGGAGATGATGTCCATACATGTGAAGAGTAAAATGATACGAGTGGACAATACAGAATAGATTACTAGGCAGCATATAATTAAGCACCAAGCCAGTGAGACAAATGACCTTTCTCAATATTAACTTGGGTTTTCTTTATGTTGACGGAAGAAAAACAGCTTATTCTGGAGGGAAATTCTATTCTGGACACAGAGTTCCATTGGCTTCTTTCCCTCTCGGGCCATGGTTTGAATTCATTAGCACCTCCATGAAAAGGGTTGCCCAGCTCTGGAGCCTGACCCTGCACACGTCTGGCCTGATGCTGCTAGTTAGCAGCTTCAGTCAAAAGCTCTGTCTGAGAAACTCTTGGCATCTTCTAAGTGGCCCCTGAGAAGTTTGCCAAAAGCACAGTTAGCTACTTTCTTTTTTTTCCCCCATTCTTAGCAGGTAGTTTGTGTGTATCTCAGAGGAAAGATAAGGGAAAATTGCTAGACCTGTATGCCTATTTTCCAAAATGACACTGCTTCCTTAAATGGGTAGGAGTAAGAGGAGTCAGGGTATTGTGACTCTCGCAAACCCTATAAACCAAGGAAACAAAATGGCCTGGGAGGCCTAGAAGACTTCCTTCCTTTCCCACCCCACCCAACCCAGGGAGACCCATTTCTCAAAGGAAGGAAAGCTTCAGTTTTACTGTGGTGAATTCAGTTATAAATGCTGCTAATAGGTCAGAAACAGGGCCTGAGAAATACAAAATGGCAGCTAATCCCCGTATTAGTTTAGTAAAAACGAGGTAATGGTAGTGAGATTGCAGGGAGTCTGAAGGGTGCTCTTGTGTGAGAAAACAGCAGTGTTGCTGGATGCTAGATTCTCGGGGTGGGGGGGAAGCGTAAGAAGGCTGGAAAGGTAGAAAGAGACCAAGTTAGGAAGGCCTTTAAAAGTCATTTAAAAAAAAAAAAAGCTTTTATATTTGATCTTATTAAGTAGGGGAAATGGTGTGACCAGATCTGCCCTTTAAGAAGATCAATTTGATAGCAGAACATAAGGTGGGCTGAAGTAGGGAGAAACATGAGGCAAGCCAGGAGACCAACTGGAAAGCTACTGGTGATGAGGGCCTGTGTCAAATTGTTGGTAGTGTCGGAGGAGAGGAGCGGGACGTTGAGACAAAGTAAAATTGAAAGAACTTGGCAACAGATTGGATGTGGTGAGAGCGAGGAGTTGGGGATGGTAACTTGATTGTAAGCCTGGGTAACTAGAAAGATGGTAGTGTCCTTGAGTAATAGGAAACTTAGGAAGAGAGGAAGGTTGGGGGCAGGGCAGTAAAGTGACTAAGTTGAGTCTTGGGCATACTGAGTTTAAAATGTCTGAGAGATCCAATAGATGGAGATTTGAGATTGGAGGTCAGGAGAGAAGTGGGGATTGGATTAAGTAGGTCTGGGAATCATCAGCATAGAGGTGGTAACTCAGTCCATGGAAGCCAATGAGATCACCAAGGAGAAGAGAAGAGAGGCCAGGAAATTAAGAGATCAGTGGTAACTTTAGAGAGAAGAGTTTCTGTTTAATGACGAGGTCAGAGGACTATAGAGAGTTAAAATGAGAGAGAGAAAAGGAAGTAGAGGCACCTATTATGTAGATAGCCTTTCCAAGGAGTTTAGCCATAAAATGAGGAAAGATAGATGATAGCAAGGATGGACATAAGAATTGAGAGGGTTTCGAGGATGGGGGAGACATGAGTGTTTATGGGCTGAAGGGACATAACCAATAGATGGAGAGGAACTAGTGAGAGTAGGGATGATAGAAGGGGCAGTCTGTTGGAGAAAATGGGTTGGAAAGAGATTTTTTCCCCAATTTTTAAACATTTTTATTTAAAGTTTTGAGTTCCAAATTCTCTCCTTTCCTTCTACCACCCCAGATAGTAAGCAACCAGATATAGGTTATACATATTAAATTATGTAAAAAGTTGCCATGTTAGTCATTTTGTACAGGAAGACTAGAATTAAAAAAATGAGTGAAAATAGCAAGCTTCAGTCTTTATTCAAACAGTATCAGTTCTTTCTCTGGAGGTGGATAGTATGTTTCATCATTAGTTCTTTGGGGTTGTCTTGGATCATTGTATTGCCAAGAATAGCTAAGCCATTCACAGTTTTTCATTGAACAATATTGCTGTTACTGGGTATTATGACTCTCACAAACCCTATAGATCAAGGAAACAAAATGGCCAGGGAGGCCTAGAAGACAGAGGGTGTGTTCTCCTTTGGTGATCTCATCAGCTTTCATGGATTCGGTTACCATCTCTATGCTGATGATTCCCAGACCTACTTAATCCAACCCCCACTTCTCTCCTGACCTCCAATCTCAAATCTCCATCTACTGGATAGATCAGATGTACATAGACAAAAAATATAACAAAACTTCCTGGTTCTGTTCACTTTGGAGTGGGATTGCTTTTGCATGTTGGGAGGTTAGTTTTGGTAAGGAGAAAAGGGCACCTCTTCATGTGAGACAGGGGTGAAGGAGGGATTAACGGCAGAAGAAATCTAGTGAAGTTAGATGGGATTGAGCTCCAAAGAGGGAGCTCTTGGCAAATGGCCTCATCTTCTTTAATGAAATAGGATGCAAGGTTCTCATCTAAGAGGGAGAGTGGAGGGGAAGGCATTGTGGGGCTTGAGGATGGGTGAAAGGGTTTGGAGAAGGCATTGTATGAGAGAATGAATCAGCTACGGAGATGAGAAGGAATTTTGTTGCTGCAGTTAGAGCTTGTTTGAGCTTGTGTTGTTAAATTTATAGTGGTCTCAGCCAGATTTTGTGGGTTTTTTTCCTTCTCCAGCTTCCTGCAACAGCACATGAGAAGGAGCAAAGGCAGTGGATGATGGGAGTAATCTAAGGCTAGGGCTGGTCAGAATAAAATGAATGATAGGATTAGGGGGTGAGGAACTAGAAAGAAAAGGATTATGTAAAGTTAAGATGATTCACCGTGGTGTCAAGATGGGAAAAGGACAAGAATGTAGCCAATGTATGGACAAGGGCCAGGAAAAGAACTGAGAGATAGCAGGACAGAAGGTCACAGTGAGGATGAACAGAGTGGGGGATTATAAGGCAGAGGCAAAGATGGAATGACAAAAGATCACTATTAGGTAAAGGAATTTTAGAATTCATAAATATGGAAATGGAACTTTTGGGGAATGGCATGATCAAGGGTATAACCGTTTAGCAGAGATGAGGTAGGGAACAGGTCTTAAGAAATGAATAGGTTGAGGAACTGGCAAGTTAAAGTTTCATAATATGATGAAATGAAGTTTCTGAAATGAAGACTGAGTTAAGCAGTGAATTCTTTGAGAAAGGGAGGGTGCTAGATCAGAGGTGTCAAACACAAGGACCTCTGTTGCAGGTAGCCCACCACACCTCCCAGGATAAAATGTAACCGGGAAATATTTAACAAAATAAAAATACAACAAAACATAGGTAATAGCACATTTTAAAGCCAAGTCAATATGTAGCCTATAGGGATCCTTACATACAGATTAGTGACCCTGTTTTCAATTAGAGATTGGCACCCCTGTCCTAGAGGTCAGGAGATGAGAGCTACCAGAATCTCTATTGGGTGATATATGTGGATTGAATGAATCTCAAAGGAAGAGAAGTTATTGAGTGATGGTGGTAGGATCTGGAAGTGGCAAGAAGTATTCCAGTTTCGCCACCATCACGAGTAAGTCAGGGAGTATGAGTGAGAGTTCACCCAGTTCTGGAAGGGGTGGTCGGGGATGCTGGGTCATTAAGAAGGAGCCAAGTCTCAGTGAGTACAAGAAGACAGAGAAAGAAAAAGGTTTAGAATAAAGGGAAGTTTGTAGGCCTACCAGAGAGCACCCCCTTGAGTGAGGAGGATAGGAATAAAAGAGGGGGCAGAGGGGGATAAGGAATAAGATGTCTACCATGGCACCTAGGATTCATTGGGATGGGAAGGGTAAGGTAGTGAGGAATGGACTCGGGCAGATTATATCATCCCCAGGGGGCCAGAGAATTGGTGTGGAGTTGGAGCGGGCTGAAGAATATGTGAGGAAGATGGAAAAAAGAGCAGATCTGGGCAAGGACCCTCTTTTCAGGGGCAAGGAAGATGTGCTCATCTTAACCAAAGAGCCCCATCTTACAGCACAGAAACTGTAAGCAGACGTGTTGTGGTTAGAGAGAACTACATGAGGCTGAGATTCCCACTTTATGTGACTCAGACCTTCTCCTAGGGGCAGGGGGAACAATTGCACCCCCCCCCCCCTTTTAATGTGGGAGATTGTAATGTAACTTTAGATAAATTATCCGATTAAAGTGTCAGAGTACTTGGATTCAAATACTTGATCTGCTTCTCACTACTTGTGTCTCTTTGGCTAAGTCACCAGAATTCTCTGGGTCTTTGTAATAATAATAACATTTTTGTGGAGCAGCTACGTGTCTCAGTGAATAGAGTGAGTACTGAATGTGGAGTCAGGAAGACTCATCTTCCTGAGTTCAAATGTGGCCTCAGACACTAGCTGTGTGACCCTGGGCAAGTCACTTAACCCCATTTGCCTTAGTTTCCTCCTCTGTAAAATGAGCTGGAGAAGGAAATGGCAAACCATTCCGGTATCTCTGCCAAGAAAACCGCAAATGGGGTCATAAAGAGTTGGGCATGACTGAAAAATAGTCCATTTATATAGTGCCTACTGTGTACTAAGTTCTTTACGATAATTATCTTATTTGAGCCTCACAACAAATGGGCAGGTGGGCAGGCACTATTATTATCCCCCTTTTACAGATGAAGGAACTGAAGTAAACAGAGGTTAAGTAACTTGCTCAAGGACACAGCTAGTAAGGGTCTGAGACTGGATTGGAACTAAGGTTTTCCTGACTCCAGGCCTCGTGTTCTAGTGCCACCTAGCTGTTCTGTAAGTGAAGCATCAAATAATTGTTGGTCCCACGAAGGCTGGGATGCTCACCCTCTCCTTCTAAAGGAGCTCTGGATCCTGGGTACAAATTGGGTTCAATTCTGGGGGAGCCTGAGTAGACCTGAAGAAAGGGGTCAGAAGATCCTTCTTGAACTTTGGCCCTTTACATCCTCTACAATGGAGTCCTGGGGAAGATCATTTACAATTTAAGTTAGGCTCATGGCTCGGGTTTTTCCAGAAAAGGGGGTTGAAAGCTATTTATTTCCTCTGTGTAAAAAAAAAAAAAATGCTTTAAAACACACACATGCACACACTAATACATACATGAAACACTTAAGTGGGATTCTTAAAATAGTCATTTCACCCTCTTGGTGTTGCACTGGTTGAGTGATTCCTGCAAGATCCATGCCTTTTGGTAATTCAGATCAAGGTTTGGACTATTCCAACTCTCAGTGGTCATCTTCCCCAAGAAATGGTGTAGCAACGGTAGAGGGAGCTTTTCATAGTGTAGCTAGCATTCACTGAGGGACTGAGGAGCTTCCAACCTGTCAGATTTTTTAGTTTTCCTACAAGGCAAACATCTACCCCAGGATTGCTGTTTGGACAGAAGCAGAAAAGGCAACCAGAGACCAAACCTTCTAGCTCAACTAAGCAGGATATACATAAGTTCCCTTCCCCAATGCATTCTGCCAACTCCTCAAAAGAAAGGGTTGCATGCCCCATGGGAAAAGGAAGGAAGAGCACTAGAGAAAGAAGCCACTACTTTTAAGATCTTCTGAAAGGGTGACTGCCTCAAAGGCCAGCACTCTGATGCTGCTCCATCCCTCTGGTGTCCCAGAGTGGGAGGGATGGGGAGTTCCTTCTGATTATACTCATTACACATGTAAAATTAGGGGATTGGACCAGATTGGACTTGATCTCCAAGGTATTCTAAGTCTGATCCTGTGATCTGGATCACCATAGGTGGGGCTTCCCAGGAAGGTAGCATGAGATAGGAGAAGAATACTCTCAGGGATATTTAATCTCTGCTTTAACTTTAAAGGATTTCTAAAGAAGACCAACATTGCTATTTCGTCTTAGAAAACTCATGCAGAAGTTTCAATTGCTCATAGATTGGGCCAATCAGTCAACGTTTTTTAAGCACCTACTATGTATGTGCCAGGTCCTGTACTCTGCACTGGATCACCCACTTCAACACCACCACCACTCAGTTGTGAGTAGAACTTGCCGGGTAAACAATTGTGATTGTATTTCATCGAATCTTTTTCAGAATATACTGCAAAGCTAAATACTGGATTTTCTCTACCACTTCTCCCCTTCCTTAGTTCTGATCATTGAAGAGCTGATGGTATATTTGTAATGGAAATAATAGGCAACCCCCTTCCCCACATGGAAAGACCAATTAGCCAATTACTGAACTGCTCTTATACAGGAAAGCACTAGTTTGAGAACACGTTGGTGGATGAAGCAAACACATTTTCCTTTTCTGAGGTTGGTTAATCAGGGCAGGAAGCTTTATTTACTTAAATCTTCTAGGGTAGAAATATAAACTGAAACACAATTTGTATACTCTCTAATTGGGTGGTCGGAGGTCTACTATTAATAGGAAAGAATGGAGTTTGATCTTTAGCCACAAGCTATAAACTCAGACAAGCTTTGGCAGAGAAGGACTGAGGAAGGCCCTGTACTTACTCCTGACAGGCATTCAGGGAACTTGCAAGGACCTAATGTACTTGTTTATCTACTAGGGAGACTGAGAGTTCTTTTGGGGAGGCAATGAGGACTTGGCTTGGGTTTCTAGTGTGGTGAGTTCCAAGAAGAAATTCTCCCCAGAGGAGATTTTGTCTCTAAGACACAATCAAATACATGCCAGCGTGCTGGTAGGCACTTTTTATTCACTTCACAAATATGAGCTGGAAGGATGGCGCAGAGCGACAGCTGGGCAGGCTGTTGGTGTCTGTGTTGGTTCTACTCAGGACGGGTGGCAGGTCCCTTTGGTGTGTTTCCTTATTCATCTATCCTCTGAAATTGGCACTTGACAGTTAAAAGATGAACACTGGTGCAATGAACTGAAGACTCCAGGAACATCTCGTTGAATCTTCAGCCTTCAAAAATCACCTCTAACTTAACTTTTGTGGTGCAGTAGAAAGAGAAGTGGCCTTGAAGTCAGAGATATGGATTCCAATCCCACCTCTTCTAGCTCGTACTTATGTAGCCTTGGTGAGACCTCGGTTTCCTCATCTGTAAAAATAGGTTAGACTAGACGACTTCTCAGGTCCCTTCTAGCTGAGATGCTCTGATGATGGTGATCCTATCCAGTTTGCCTGTATATGGGGTCTAGGATCCACCAGTAGGTAGTTCCTCTCCCTTATAGCCATCTAGATCTTGCCTTAGAAGTGTAGTCCCATTTTAGAATGAATATAAGAACATCCCAAATTGTGGGAAAAGGCCTTCTTTTTATGAGCACTTTCCAAAATTTGTTCCAGATGAGGCCTGGTTCTCCACCAGCCTATCGAGCAGTCTTTGCTGAACCAACAACTTGGCTGGGATAGCAGACTCTGCCATCACCCATTAACTAGAATCCTGGGAAAGGGAGGAAAAAAAAAAAACCATTGTTCCTAGGAAGCCAAGCTCTAAGATTCAAAATGTGGTCATAGTGGAACCTGGAGGAGCCACAGTTTTTCTGTGTTAAAGTTAAAATTCCCTGACTTAGTTCAACAGACATTTATTAAATGCCTACTGTGTATATTGAGGGACTAGGCACCAAAGCTGTAAAGTAGAGAGGATTGAACATATGTAAAACAGGAAGACCCAACATCAAATCCCACCTCTTATAGTTACTAATAAAGTGACCATTGTTATTCAGTCATTCAGTCCTATATGACTCTTTGTGACCCCCATGGACCTTAGCATGCCAGATTCTTTTATCCTTCACTGTCTCTCAAAGTCTGTACAAGTTCATGTTCTTTGTTTCCGTGATAATATCTGTCCATCTTATTCTCTGCTGTCCACTTTTCCTTTTGCTTTCAGTCTTTCTCAACATCAAGGTCTTTTCTAAAGAGTCAAAGCTCATGTTATAGCTAGCATGTTTATAATGCTTCAAGGTTTGCAAAGCATTTTACCAATATCTCATAGCAACTTAAGATTTGCAAAGTCCTCTATAAACAGAGTCTCATTGGAACTTCTCTCAGCCTCAGTTTTCACATCTGTAAAATGCAGATAACACCTGTAGTAGAAACTTTACAGAGTTGTAAGGCACAAATAAGATTATGTAAAGCATAAAACAAGGTAAAAGCAAAGGGGAATTAGTTTTTGTCTTCAGTCTGGCCTAGTTCATTTCACAGGTTACCTTATTGTTTTGTATTATAAATTCAAACAAAAAGTAAGCACCTTGAGGGCAAAGATTATGTGTCTTCTTCCCTGTGTTTTCTGTTCACCCAGAGGACCTACTAAGATTTACACACAAGATGCTCAGACAATGCAGCTGATTTTTTGGAGATGAGTGAATTCTGGCACTTCAGGGCCTGCTGTGCCCATATGTGTTTCAGAGGGCAGGACTGGCAAGAATTCAGTTCAGGCCAAGTTTATGGCTATGGTTCTAGAATAGGGTTCATTAAGATGCAATGGGCTTCTTCAGTAACTTTGAACAAATATTAGAGGGCAGGGAAGGAGAGAGGATCTTTCAGCAGGGGTTACCTTCTGCAATCTATCACTGTATGCAGTTGGTGAATGATGGTTAACTTTGTGCAATCTGTAAACAGGCCCTTTGCATCTATCCAGACCTCAGTCTGAGGATTTCCCCTGGCTGTGGACTTACTCAGGGATAGGATTTCAGATTTTGGAGCAGGTCCCTAAATAGACACAGGAGCTTTGGGCTTACACTGTAAGCAAGCAGAAGGGACCTACCTTGTGACTTTGGGTGGTTATTAAACACTCTGTCTTGTACCAACTCCAAACATGCTCACACATTTTTAATTATCAGAAGAATTTCAGATTTGAAAGCTGTCAAAGACCAAGAATTATTTCTGTATTAATGGTCTTTTCTTCAATCAATTAAATAGCCATTTATTGAGCACTTGCAGTGTGCTGACCACTAGGAAATACAAAGATGAAAAATGAAACCATCTAGGAGCTTTCATTCTCTTGAGAGAGACAATGTGTAAATATAGACATTTATATGAAATATGTGTATATAGAAAGGTAGCTTAGGTGGGGAGGGGCACTGGTAGCTGGAGAGGATCAGGAAAAGCTTCCTTTAAAAGGTGACAAGCTTAATTTTGAAGGAAATGAAGGATTTTAAGAGGTGGAGGGGAGGAGAGGAGTCAGGACATGGGGTGATGGAAGAGGGCCAGGGGTTGCTGATCTTATTATAAGGAAAGAATCCAAGGAGGCCTAGAAAGAAGATATGAAAATAAAGAGAAGAGGAAGAAGAAATTTCATGGAACTCATACCTTGAGCTTAGGCATACCTGCCAGTAGGGAGGAGAAAAGATGCTTTTCTATAAAGGCTCTCCAAAGATTAAAGATGCCTCACTAATGTTAGAGGTAAGAATAGGAACTATGGGACATGTGTGTCTCATATACCGACACACATGCTCGATACATAGAATTTCAGACGGAATTTAACAGTGCACAGTACCTCAGGGGTCATCTAATCCAACCCAAAAACAAGACTAACAAAATTTGCCCTACGACATGCCTAACAAAGTTGTTATCTGACCTCTTCTTTAAAATCAGACTCCAGCTTCCGTGGGGAATCCATGACCTTATGGAGATGGCTCATTTCCACTTTCATTTTTTTACTCCAGACTCTTCTACTTTCCCATCCAGTGATGGTAGCTACAATGAGGCATATGATTGGATTTTCCACAGTTCTACTTTTGAGAAGACCAGAACATTCCATAGGGTTCAGCCTTGGGTGGTCATAAACTTTCAGGTCATAAACTTTTTGTTTTAATACCCTGATTAGTCACCAAACGTGGGCAGATTCTGAATTCTGTGCTTGGTATCTAACCAGAGAAGGCATGGGTTAGCTCTCTGGAGGCCCCAGTGTTTTACCCTCCCCGTATCTGTTGGACAACATTGCCTAGGGCATATTAATGCCACCTGCCCCAAGAAAAATAAGTAATTGCCACCAGGACAAATTGCAACCCCAGTTTAGGGGATTGAGAGCCTCTAACTTGACCTAGTTCCTGACTCTCTGGACTTTGCCACTTTATTCCCACCTTTACCTAAGCAGTCGTCACTCAATGGCATCCTCTGATTGGAACTTCCAGGTGAGGAAGTACCCACTCCCACCATTCTCACTTCTAACCAGCTCAGCTCCTGCCCACTGTGGGATCATCTTCCTCTCTTACCTATTCAGCTCCCTTTTATGTTTTTTTAAATAATTTTTATCATTAGAATTTAAATTCCTTAAGGGCAAGGATTGTCTTCCTTTGAGGTAGTAACAGATACGGTCAAGAAGACTGGAGATCAAATCCAGCCTCAGACACTTTTTGGTTGTGTGACTCTGGGAAAATCACTTAATCTCCATCTGCCTCAGTTTCCTCATCTATATAATGGGGACAATAATAGTACTTACCTCCTAGGGTTGTCGTGATGATCAAATGAGACAATACTTGTAAAGTGCCTTGCACATAGTAGGCACTATGTAAATGCTAGCTATTACTAAATTAGATAATATTTGTAAACCTTAAAGTAATATGTAAATCTTAGCTATTATTATTTTACTTTATTTGCATTCCTAAATCTTAATAAATGCTTCATCTAATATAATCTGGAGGCGTGTTCTTAGGGCCTTCTACAAATACAATATGAGGCTGAATTTGGATTCCAGTCTACCTGACTCCGGGAATGGCAATCTATCTATTGCTCCACCTAGTTAAGAAGCGAGGAAAAAGAGATCACTGTCTCCCTAGTGATTTTCATTCAGGTTATGCTTAGATAGAGATGCTAAAATAACAAAACAAAACAAAAACAAAAAACAAGAAAGAAAAAAAGATGGGAATGCCTGAAAGGCAAGAAAGCTCTGACCCTGGATGGTGTAGTCAATTCCTGAGTAATTTAACTGCAGGAAACTTGACGCACCATTAGTGGGGCAGGTGCAGTGACTTGTGTTTTCATTAGTGGGAATGATGTGTACTGAACCATAAATACTTTTTCATCCTTGGTGTCCCAGCACATGCATTTATAATACAGTCTGATGTAAAAGCCTGTGTGGTCTATGGCCACAGAACAAAGTGAAGGCCCCCACACAAGGATGGGTCTCACAACTTGACCTCTTTAGCACTGAGTTCCAGCTAGCTGATGATCTAAACTGACTTTTTAAAAAAGATAACATTTTTATTGATTTTTTGTTTGTTTTTAGATCACTTTCATGTCTGAAAATATCTTTTCCTTCTCTCTTACGCATTGAACTATCCTTTTTAAAAAATATTTTCAGTGGTTGTCTTTTGTTCTTAAAGAGGACCAAAATGACATCACTATGTTGGAGTCAAGGTACAGTGTGTCTGACTGTGGCTGATCAGACCAGTTTGAGCATGGAGGGCTCTACCACAAGTCTGGCACAAAAAAATATTTTTTAAAAAGGGGAAAAAAGCAGTTCAGTAAAACAAATCAAAGTGTCAACTGTCTGACAGTATATGCATTATTAATAATAACAGCTAGCATTTATAGAGTGCTTAGAGGTTAGCAAAGTGCTTTGCATATGTTATCTCATTTGATCATCATAACCCTGTGAGGTAGGTAGGTACTAGTCCCATTTTACAGATGAGGAAACTGAAGCAGAGAAAGGTTGAGTGACTTACCCTGAGTTAAATGGCTTAATCTGAGTCTAGTACTTGGAGTAGATCCACTATACGACACCTACCTATAAGACCCCACTTTTTTAAAGAGACAGAGTTGCCTTTTCTCAACTCTTTTAAGGACTAAACTTGGACATGATGACACAGGTAAACTGAGTCTTATAAAAATCTTCTCACTTGCTTTGTTGATTCTCATGTGAACCCAAAAAGCCACAGTCATCCTCAGCTTTTCTTTTTCCCCAGGGGGTGGGGGTGGGGGGTGGAGATGTTATACCCGTTTTTCACTTTTGGGGTCAGGTATTGGATACCTTCCTACTCTCTACCCCCAAACCATTCTTTGATGCCTAGGTCTAGGAAGCCACACACTTCTTCCAACCTCTCAGGAGCAGCTATGAGCACAGGAAAGGGTTTAGTTGACTAAAGGAGGAACTGTCATCTCTCCTAATGAACCAGGAATCTAGCCTTTGTCTCTAGATGGGTCTGGAGGAACCAAGGGAAGAATTCATTAGCTTCCAATAGAATAATTGCCATCTATTAAAAATCAAAAGAAAACAGATATAGAGCTAAAAGGGACCTTAGAGGCCATGTAGTCGGATCTCCTCCTTTTATGGATAAGGAAACTGAATCTCAGAGAGGTGAAGACACTTTTGCTTAAATAGTAAATGGAACAGGAGAGATTTGAATGTTTCATTCAGGTTAGGATAAGTTATGCTCCTAAGCTATGCCCTCAGATTTGCCTCCCTTTTTCAGCAACTACACTTAAATTTGGCCTCCAAGTCCTCCACAATTACTTGTGCGACCTTGGGCAATTCATTTCCCTTTTCTAGGCACTGGTGTTCCCATTTGTAAAATGAACAGTTTGGAAGAGGCTTTCCAGCTCCAATATTTTCTGATTCTTTTTTTGAATTGAAGTCCTGGGCGTTTGACTTTTACACCTTTCAGACAATCTGGCTTGTTTGGTTTGCCTGCACTTGGCTACCTGAGACAGAGGAGGTCTTCTGAGTACCTGAGAGAATCACTGAGATGCAGAAATCCACAGTCTCTAGGGGGAGATAAGGCTGGCTAAGCACAGCAAAGAACAGAACTGTGAAGGCAAGGCTATTCTCCAGAAGTTCCAAAATGGTCTCTAGTCACTTATGTGACCCAAAAGGGGGAAGTTTTTTTTATTAGTACTGGGGTGGGTGTTTTTTTCCCCCTTATGTGTATACTATCTTTACACATATATATCCTTTAAGTAGCTAGTCCTAAGTGGAGGATATTGGTAGGTGAATAACTAGGTGAATGTAGTCAGTGCATTTGTGCTGGACTCAGCAAATTTGGGGGACTGAAGAACCCCCAGTGTTTTCTACGTTTAAGGAAACCTGCCCAACACTGGAATCAATGCTCCTTTCATCTGTCCTGGGACTGTAGGAGACAGAAGTCAGTAAAAGCAGACCTTGAGAATTTTGTTCAGATCCGAGTAACTAAACTCACTAGTGGTAAAGATGAGATAAAGGTTTACATGCCTTTTGTCCCAATAAAAGCCCTTCAAGAGGGACCACCTGGGCAGGGAAGATACTGTTGACCCATTCAGGGAGGGGGAGGTTTGGGTTTTTGGCCATGTGGGCTGACTCAGGGCACATTCCCCACAATTGAAAATATTAATATTACCTCTAATTTCTTCTGTATTGATTTTACAATATAAATAATTTTATGCTGCATTAAATTTTATAATTGATATAGTATCTGTCTAAAGTCACCTTTCTATGGCCTTGAGTTAAGTTCAGGAATTTAGCTTTCTCTCCAACTTAGTTCAAAGGCATAATTAAAAGAAAGGCTGCTATTATTCATACCATTAGACCCTGGAACATATGTTTGTTTTCTTTAAGCCCCAACAAGTTAACCAGGTGTCATCCCTCAAAAGATGTCATCTGTCCTTGTACAATTAGGGGAGATTTTATCTCCTCCAAGGGGAGAACAAGTCTGGTAGTTTTGATCCCCTAGCAAAGATTATAAGAGGCAGATAGGTTCCATAAAACAATTAACATTCCTTAATTGTCAGACAGGGATGTGATAACCTTACCTGAATGTTAGCCTGCTTTTCTTAGTATAGGCAATTGTAATGTTTCACAACTACCAAGACCCCCTTTTTTCTGGTGTGTCAATAAAGAAGGTCTGCCCCTTCTAAATGGGGTTACTGGCTTTACTGAGATGGCCAGTCTGACCCACCTTATTAACAGTTACACACTTCACTATTAATAAGCTGATCTTCCTGGGAGTATGTACCTCAGTCTAACTTTATTGAATTTACTTGAGATACTATTTAGCTCCCATAAGAGCACAGTGGAGCTGGAAACAGCTCTTTTCTTTTCCCTAAAATCTTCTTAAAGTTTTCCCTCAGCAGTGTGTATGGGTGGGTATCCCTCTCCTTTCTCCTTTCCCCAAAGAACTTTATGACTTACTCCTTAGGGTCAGTTTAAAGATGGAGGAAAGACTGGTTAGAGTGAACCACAGTGGCCCTGTAGCGGGGACTGAAAAGAAAGGGACATAAAAGGGGAGGATTGACAGGAAGATTCACACATAGCTAGGACACTACAGGGAAAAGTAGGAGAGTGATAGATAAAGTTGGACAAAGTCTCACTCAGGAGGGGAAATTAAAAAAACCAACCCCCCCCCAAAAAAAATAATGCCACCTCTACTAAGCCTTCCTTGATTCTCCATGTTGGAAATGCGTGTTCAAGAGTATGTACCTTTCATATTCCTAGAACTTGGGACAAAGCACTTGGGGTCAGATGAACTGAGTTCAAATTCTGCCTTTGGTGTTTGATGCCATGCTAGCCTCTTCATTTTTCTGTACCCATTTCTTCATATATAAAATGAGGGGACTGATCTAGATGACCTCTGAGGTCATCTAGTTCTAATGTTGTGTGCATCTATGTATCTGCCATCTTAATCTAATTTCAGGTTTTTTTTTTGTGTCGGAAATGATAGTGATGACATGGGAGTGTGTCTTCCGTCAGGCTTAGGACATTTATATTGCTTGGTGCCCTTTTGGAATGTGTATGTGATTCTCACACCTTTCAGGACACTTTCAGGACAGGCTTGCACTGTCTGTCCACACCTGGCTACCTGAGACAGAGGAGATCCTCTGAGTACCTACAATGCAGAAACCTATAATCCCTAGGCTGAGATGAGGCTACCTAAACACAGCGAAGAACAGGACTGTGAAAGCTTATTGATTCTCCTGTTCAGAATGATTCCTAGTAACAGCTATGTGGCTCAGTGGATAAGAGTGCTCTCTTGGGGTTGAGAAGACCAAGGTTCAAATCTAGCCTTAGATACATACTAGCTGTGTGACCTTGGGCAAGTCACTTAATCCTGTTTGCCTCAGTTTCCTCATCTGTAAAATGAGCTGGAGAAGCAAATGGTAAACCAACATCTTTGCCAAGAACACCCGGGTGTGTTGGTAAGCAAAATGGGCTCTTAAGCACTTAGTTCAACAAATGCCCTTGAAAAGTTTGGTTTGTTTCCTTTGAGTAATTCAGTGTATTTCATTGAGCCTTACTAGGTGCTAAGCCCCAGGCCCAAACCCCTATTAGATGTAAAACCTATGTGGGTGTGGATTGGTAACTAAGGTGGGGCCCAAGGTGGGGCTAACTCAGGGGAGGGCCTAGTTTACAAATGAGTTCGAGTGATAGATTTGGGACATCGGAGGCTCTTAGACCACGTGGGTTTAAGTCACCTCTTTGTGAAGATTTTAGGTCACATGGGTGAGTTGCATGTGTGACTCACCCGTGACGCTGAAAAAGATATAAAACCAGGGGTTGAACTTCTCTTCTTTGGAGCTCTTTCCCACAGCAGTGGTGGCGCGCGTGACTCTGGGCCAG
>CM053624.1:248160248-248178495 GCA_028646595.1 Phalanger gymnotis | reverse complement strand
TGAGCTCCCAGGCTGAACCTAGATGTTGGTAACTATGAATTGTATTGGGTCTGTTTGTAATTTGTTTAAGAGTTCTCACTCGTGATGGTACTGATGCAGAGACTCCCGGCAGCTGTAGCTAAGGAGCCCTCCAGCTTGTAAACTCGGATGCTGAGACTTTGTTGAACTCTGGTAACTATATATTGGGATTTGAATCAGACAAAGTCTGTCTGTTGATGTTTGTAACTTGTTTGTATTTGTTCTGAAGTTCAGGGGTCTGGCTTTTTCCCCTGAACTAAGTGAATGATATTTGTATGCTGAATTAAAGTAAGCTTGTCAACCCCTTCACGTAGCTTTCCTTAGTTAAGCAGATCAAAAGAACCTGTGCTTTTGGCAGCGTGCTGGTAGCGTTCTTGTTGTTGGGCTTTCACCCCCACAACAGCTGCTAGCTGGATTGTTGAAACACCAGGCTCAAAGAAGAGTTGGAAAGGGCTGAACAACAAAAAAAATGTTGTATGAGTCTATGTATCTGCCACCTTAATCCAAGTTCAGTTTTTTTTTTTTGTCTCTGAAGTGACAGTGATGACATGGGAGTGTGTGACAAGTCAGACTTAGGGCATTTATGTTGCTTTTTGTCCTTTTGGAATGTGCATGTGATTCTCATACCTTTCAGGACAGATTTGCGCTATCTGTCCACACTCGATGACCCTGGGCAAGTTTCTTCATCTATAAAATGGATAATAATAGCACCTTTTCCCAGGATTGCTCTTAGGATAACATGAGACATTTGTAAAGCACTTTGCAAACCATATGACTATTATTTTGGCCACAATCAAGTGAGTTGTGATTTGAGAAAACACTAACTGAAGAGGACAAGTTTAGAATTAACTACAATAGAGGGACGGGAGCGGGGTACAGCGCGGGGGTCAGAGAAACTGAAGTTTTAAGGTTTAGGCGCCAAGGCCATTTTCAGATTGATCAGAAAAGGAGAACAAATCACCAGATTCCACTCTGGTGACGTAAGGGGCGAGCTGGAGGAGAGGAGGAGACAGCGGGACTGAGCGAGAATGAATCTGAAGGAGCAGGAGAGGAAGGGCGGGGCGGAGCTAGAGTAGGAAAGGCCGGTGAGGGGGCGTGGCTAGAGGAAGAACTGCCACGAGGAGGCGGGGCGAGAGGAGGGAAGGGCGGGACTAGAAGACCGAAAAGAAGGGGAAGTTTGAGCGAGAGGAAAGAGGACACCTTGACGCAAAGAACTGGGTCTGACCCATGGTGCGCCTGTTTCCAAATTCCAGCAAGGTTAGCCATTTAGGTTATTTCTCTCTAGAGTTTCCATTTTCTAGGAGCATCTCAATCTCTAATCTTGCCCTCCTCAGTTTTCGTACAGTCTAAATCGCGAGAAAACGTGACGCCGAATGTTCAGGCCGAGAGTTGGACGCCTCTATGAAGAGTCGGTCCTTCCCTGTGGGGCCTCAGCCAGCGCCAAAATTCAAAAGAAACGGAAAGTGCGGCCTTCAGGGCTGGCGGGAACCTGTGAATTCGGCCGCCCTTCTCGGCGGTGTTCTTGTTTCTCCTGGGTCAGACCTTTTGTACCGGCGTCGGTTCAGGGCTCTCCTTCCGGCCCTGCCCGCCACGCGCTGCAGGTACCGGTGCCCAAGGGAGGGGAGGGCCTGTTCTGGCAGGGCTCTGGAGGCGAGGCGGGAGTGTCTGTGTGAGAGTGGGTGGGTGGGTGTAGATGTCCAGAATTTACTGGAGTGGGGAGAGACCTGTACGGGTGTGTGTGTGTGTGTGTGTGTGTGTGTGTGTGTGTGTGTGTGTGTGTGTGTGTGTGTGTGTGTGTGTGTGGTGGGGGAGAGAGTGTATGCGTGAGGATGTAGATGTCTTGGACGTAGACGGTAGGAGTGTGGGTGTGTTTGTAGGTACAGCTGTCGAGCTTCAGAGAGACAGAGAATGTGTATAGGTTTAGATATTTGGGACCCAGCACAGTGCCTGCTGGCATATAGTAAGTGTTTAATAAATGCATGTTGAGAGGGAGAATGACTATGCGTCGGTAGATATGCGTGTGTGTGAGAGAGAGCACATATGGATGGTGTAGTTGTCAAGCATCTTTTCAGAAGGTGGCAGAAGTTGAGCTGTGTCGGTTTATTTTATTTTAAAGGAAATCTTCCCTCCCTTTCAGAGAGTGACTTAGACTCATTGTCTGAGCTAGGAAGGGACCATCAAGATTGTCTAGTGCCTAGACCTCAGTCCAGCTCCTAGTTTTTGCAGGTGACTTAACTGAGACACAGAGTGGCAAATAACTTGGTTGTGGCTATAAAGCACCTAGGTGGCAGAGCCAAGAAGCTAGACCTTCACCTAGTCCCCGTGCCCTTTGCAGTAACTTTTATTGAATAAGATGGTATTTTGGAGGGAGCATTAGATTTGGAGTCGAAACTTGATTTCCAGTTCTGGCTCTGTCGTTTGCTGCCTTTGTGAGCCCGGGAAAGTCACTGAAGTGTATCAGGCTGACACACACTGCCAGGGGAGAACATAGGAAAACAAACGGCCGAGTGGGCTAAATTGAGACCCACAAAATTATAGGGGTTGACATTAGTCCTTTAGATCCTTTGGTGTTTCAACTGTGTGATGACAGCAACATTCCAGGCTTTAGAATTTTACTTCTTTGCTTGACTCGTTTGCTTTTTTTGTGCCGTGTCTGATTCACAGAATTGATTGGTGACCCATTTGATCCCTTCCAGAAGTTCACTGACCTCTTTCAAGACAGTAGTGAAAATGCATATCAAGTCCATTATTCTTGAGGGATTTAAATCCTATGCCCAAAGGACAGAAGTCAATGGCTTTGATCCCCTATTTAATGCCATCACAGGCTTAAATGGTAGTGGCAAATCTAACATATTGGATTCCATCTGCTTCTTGCTGGGTATCTCCAACCTATCTCAGGTAAAATAGAAGTAGTGGGGTGGTCATCACTTGGGGGATTTTTTTAGATTATTTCATGGCATGCTCACCCCTTTTTGTATTTTTATATTATGTTTGCATATTTTTTCTTAAAAACTTTGTCTTTGAGAGGAAATGTGACTGCTTTGAGCTTGGTTGAAGTAGTTCATTGTACTTGAAATCAGGAAGATGTGGGTTCTAATTTTGCTTCAGACATTGTGTGACCATGGGCAAGACTTATAAGCTCTGATCCTCAGTTTCCTCACACTGTAAAACAGATATCAGAACGTATTTCTGAGCTTTTATGAGGATCTAACAACGTCATACATGTGAAGTGCTTTGACAACTAAAGCAATATATAGTCAGCTATTGTTACTGCAATACACTTCTAACTGGTCTCCATGCCTCAAGTTTTTACTCTCTCTAATCAATCTTCCACATAGCTGGAATGATAATCTTCCTTAAGAGCAAGTCTGAACCTATTATTCCCCTACTCATTATTATCTCTAGTAGCATGCTTATTGCTTCTGGGATCAAATATAAGGCCTGCTTTTCACTTTTAAAGCCCTCGAAAACCTTTTCCCAACCTACTTTTTCAGCCTCCTTAGACATTATTTACTTCATGCACACTGGTCCAGTCAAACTGGCCTTGCTCTTCCTCACATGACAGCCCATCTCCTGCCCCTGAGTCTTTGCACTTGTTGTTCTTTATCCTTGAACTGCATTCATCTCACTTCCTTCAAAACTTTGCCTCAGAATTCTGCTAGGGCAATTCCTTCTGTGAGAAGCACTTTTGATTCCCCAGCTGCTGGTATTTCCCCACTCCTTTAATATTCACCTTGTATTTTGTATGTATTTATTATGTACATGTTGTCTCTGTCAGTAAAACATAAGCTGCTTTATGGTAGTGACTTTTATTTTTTGTCTTTGCATCTCTAGTGCTTAGCTAAGTCTGGGGTGTAGTAGACACTTAATAAATGTTTGTTGATTGATTATTACTACTGATATTTTTCATCTCTCTTTTATTTTTCTTTGATGGGTAGAACTATTCACATAGAATCTGTCCTGGGACAAATTAATATTTGAGTATTATTCTTTTATGCTAAATGTTCTATGAATTGTCGAACAGGTAATAACTTATCTTAGTATATCAGTTTTTGTATTTGTAGTTAATTTACAGTATATGGGTAGGTTTTCTTATTGGAATTGAAATCTGACTTTTTTTTTACCTCAGTGTGATGAAATCTTTGTACTTTTAATTTTTTACTTTTTACTTTAGGTTCGTGCCTCTAATTTGCAAGATTTAGTATATAAAAATGGGCAGGCTGGGATTACCAAAGCTACAGTGTCAATTACTTTTGATAATT
The DNA here is from genome assembly GCA_028646595.1 of Phalanger gymnotis. NCBI lineage: Eukaryota > Metazoa > Chordata > Mammalia > Diprotodontia > Phalangeridae > Phalanger > Phalanger gymnotis. The sequence goes on along the minus strand of CM053624.1, from coordinate 248,174,215 downwards.
CTGACAAAAAACAGAGCCCTTTGGGATTTGAGGCCCATGATGAAATTACAGTTACAAGACAGGTGAGTCTTTATCATACTTCTCTGGATATCTAAGAACTTCTATGTCTTCCCAAGAAAAAATGAAGAGTAATATTGTTATATCTGTAGAGGCAAACCTTTTTGTTATAAAATTATCAGTAATGACAGCAAATGCTTAACTTCTTGTGGCACTTCATCGTGGAGAAGTTTCAGTTAAAATGTAATTCAGTCAAGTCATCTCAGGTCATAATTTGGTCAAGTATACATGTTAGGTATCTTTCCCTTGTGATTGGGGTACATTGAAGGGAGGCCCTGGCCAGGTAAAAGGAGAAGAGTTGGCTGCTGGAAGGGATACAGAAAGTGTTCATAAGGATGAGAAGGGAGCTAAGGATGGAGAAACAGTTGGAAGAAAGAGGAGGCTGAGGACAAAATATAAAGCTTAATAGACTTAGAATTTTTGAATCGTAGACTTTTAGCTTAACATTAAGCATTAACATTAAGAAATGTTAGTGGTCATCTATTCCAGATTTGGGGTCTTCCAGTCTCTTCTTTTCATTATACTGTGATGCCTGCCCAGCTTTGTCTAGGCTTGGCCCTCTTGCCCTTCAGCTGTGTGTGGACGACAGAAACCTGTGCTCAGATTTTTCTGCCATGCTGCTACAAATGTTTGCCTCAGATTGGGGCACTGGCTTGGGAATCAGGGGACTCTGGTGTTAGTCCTTACCTTGTTAATTAGCTTCATGACCTTGGGTTGGTTTACTTATCAACAAAACTGAAGTGTTGAATTAGATGATTTCTAAACTTCCTAGTGGTTGTGAAAGTCTGATTCCAGTTTGTAATACCCTTCTTGACTGTGCTTCTGTTCTGTTTTCAGGTGGTTATTGGTGGCCGAAATAGATACTTAATCAATGGTGTAAATGCAAATAACACCAGAGTTCAAGATCTCTTCTGTTCTGTTGGACTTAATGTTAACAACCCTCACTTTCTCATTATGCAGGTAGCTAATTTTTATATTTACTTTACATAATTGTGATATATGGATTATCATGAGTTAGTCAATGATGTAGCATTATCTTTCCTTCTGAGTCTTCAACTTTAGTACTCATTTTGCCTGAGTACCCATTTTTTCTCCCATTTTTTTTTTTTTTGGTGAAGTAAGTCTATTTGCCTTCTTATAAATTTCATTTGGAATATAAACTAATTCTTTACATTGCAAGAGCTTCCAGATGGAAGTGGCTACTTCTGTTCATACTTGATATATCTACCTCCGTCTCTACCACCAGATAGAATGATTGAATTTTTGAGGTTGCCTGATATTATGTCTTGACATATTTAGATGTTTCCTAAAGAGTAAAAATATTCCTTACTAATATCTTGATTAATTGAAGTATTGCTGATAATGAGTTTCTAATTTATTTCTTATATGTTAATTTACATTTTTTCCTTAAGTATCTATTTAGGTGGATATTTTTTTGAAAGGATTATACATATGAAAATAATTATCAGTACAGACATTTATGTTTACACATGTATATTTACACACATGTAAATATAATTTTTTATGTTACCTATATTTTCCAACGTAACCTCTGCCTCCCAGGGAGCATCCTTCATAACCAATAACAGAGTTAAAAAAAAACCAAACCAGTTGAACAAAACTTTTCAACATCACAAAAAAGTCTGACATTTGCAGTATTCTGTAACCATAGTCCCACACTTCTGCACAGAATGGGGAAATGCCTTATATCTTGTCTTTGGGGCCAACTCTGGTCATAATTTTGTAATATTTGGTTTCTATTCTCTCTATTTATGTTATTATAGGCATATATATTGTTTTCCTGATTTTGCTTATTTCACTTTACATCAGTTCGTATAAGTTTTCCATACTTCTCTAACTTACCATGTTCAATTGTATTCATGTATCACACCCTTGTTTAGCTATTCCTCAGTTAATAGCCATCTACTTTGTTTCCATTTCTTTGTTTCCAATACTGCTCTGAATATTTTGGTATAGATGGGATGTTTCTGTTTGTCTTTGACTTCCTTTTGTTATATGCCTGACAGTGGAACATGTCTGTTACAGTATTACTTTGGAAACTGACTTAAACTCATCATTATAGATTATAACTAGATATGGGTCAAGTTACCTTGGTCACTAAAGGAATTACTAATACAAACTAGTTTTGTCTATGAAACAATCTTGTGGGCTTGTCTCTGAGAACAGTGCTAGGGCATGGTTCAAGTGTATTTTAAAAGAATTTTAAGTTTTTTTATTCTGAGTTTTACAGATGCTAACAAATATGAACATTTCTTTATATAAAGAACATTAAAAGGATTGTACGTAAAACTATGAATACCTATTATGTACAGCTTATTTAAAAATATATGCAAATCATGCAGTGTATAATAAAGTATGTAATAAAAATTATAACATTCAGTGTGTTGTAAAACTCTCCTACTTGTCAATATTTATTTTTCTTGGTAAGTCATTTTAAATGCTTCATTGTCTCTTTTTAAATGTACTTTAAAGGTGATTTTTGTTTTGAATCATTCTAGGGGAAATTACCTTTAATTAAATTGGCCCTTTTATTTCTATGCCATGGCTGAATTAAATATCTAAGGTTACTTATCGACTAAATTTTATGATACTAGGTTAGGTTGGCTTCTCTTGGTTGTCAATAGGTTCTGACATTTAAGCTAACATTCTCTTAGGCTACATCAAGGGAGGTTTGACGTCCAGAAGAAAATGATAGTTTAGGGCTCTGTCTTGGTCAGACCACACCTAGACTATTGTGTTCAGTTCTAGATTCCACATTTTACAAAGAATGTTAACAATCTGGAGAGGATACAGAAAAGATCATATCATAAGGGAATTGGCTGAAGGAGGTAGGCATTTTTGATCAGGAGAAGAGAAGATTTAGGGGCAACATGATAGCTGTCTTCAAGTGTCTGAAAGACTCTTACATGGAAGAGAGATTAGACTTGTTCTGCTTGATGTCAGAAAACAGAAGTAGGAACCAAGAGCAGAAGTTGCAGAGAGACAGATTTCAGCTTGATGTAAGGAAAATCTTCCAAACAGAAATATCAAAAAATGAAATGGATAGCTTCAGGAGGGTTTCCTTTTCCTGGAGGCTAGGTCGCAGAGATTACCAGAAGATTACCAGTTGGGTACAGGTTGGACCAACTCATGTCTTCTATCTCTTCCAACTCTGGAAATCTCTGATCCAGCATCCTCTCATCAAAATTTACCTGTACTGTGTTCTAGTCCTTCAGGTTATTAGTAGGCATCAGGAACTAATCTGAAAAATGGATATTTGGAGATTATTCATAGGAACTTAATATTAATTAATTACTTATTAATTAGCTTAATAGCTTTGTGATCTTGGACTTGGGCTTCAGTATCTTTGTATGCAGAATAAAGAATTTAGGCTAGATGACTTTTACTTCTGGGTTTAAACCCTGTGATCTTAACTCAGCAGACATTAAAGTGTTTCTGATATGCAAGGCATTGTACTCAGAAGAGGTTTACTATACAAAGGAATCTCCCTCATGTTCATAATGATTGTGAGTTCATAGTATCATGATTTTAGAACTAGAAGGGAACTCTGTTCTGATGGTTTTATGAGGGAGAAACCGAGATCCTCAAATCTTGTCTAAGATTGCACAGTAGAGGATCCTAGATTTAAAGCCAGGTCTCTCTTCAAATCCAGTGCTTTCTACTATGCTAACTACCCCGCTTTTACAGAATAACCAATACCCTTTCAATTAAAATTTTCTGTAATTCTGGTTAAAGGGAATACAGATTTTTAAAAGTACCAGGAGATCATTATTCTTTGTCTTAAAGTCTAATAAAAATGAACCTCTTATCTTTCTGGAGGTGATGGACGGGACTTCTCAAAAGACTTGTTTATTTCTGAGAGTTGAGGCAGCTAGTAAACAAAAAAAATTATGACCTTTTCTTTCATTTTACATGCATTGTTTTTCCATGATGCTATACTTTGAACATATTTTTCCATTTTATTTTCAGGGTCGAATTACCAAAGTGTTGAATATGAAGCCTCCAGAGGTAAGAGCATCATATAAACTATAACAGTGGTTTATGACATTAATTATACCTTAAGTTTCTTAGGACCAAGTTTATATTTTGGGAAACATCATATTGGATCATTTTGAATGATCTGTAGGTGACTGGTTTCTCTTTGCAGTATTTGGTTCCATTCCATATGGTAACATAATTTTGACCACATAAAAGAATGTTTGCAATTGTAGTTCTGGATTGAGAGCTTCAGTTACTACTTTTTTCTCTCAATGACTAATAAAATAAATGGATTGATACAATTTTGTCTGAATGTAGTTCAGGCATCTTCTGGTGCAGTGGGTAGAGCACTGGGCCAGGAATAAGAAAGACCTCGGTTTTAAATATGGCCTCAGACTTGTGTGACCATGAACAAGTCACTTAACTTCTGTCTTTTCTTAGTTTTCTCAAATGCAAAATAGGAATAGTAGTAGCACTTACCTGGTAAGGTTGTTGTAAGGGTCAAATGACATAATGCTTGTAACAGTGCCCAGCGCAGTGCCTGGCTCTTTGAGGAGCTATATAAATGCTTATCCTTTTCTTTTATTCCCTTCATTTTGATTGTTCAGCAAGTGGGAAAACTCCTTCTAACTTTCAGCGGAAGACTACCATACTCTGAAATAATATTTTAGCTTTCAGTGAAGGAAGTAATCCCTGTAACTCAGTAGTCCAAGATGGAAGGGATTGACGTGTTTATTTTGTAGTATAACCTACTACAAGGTTAAATTTTAACCTTGCTGTATCTAATGTCTTAGAAATACTTTCTAATGTTTGTGCAGTTATCCATTTATAACTTTAGTTCTTATGGCAATATTTCTTAAAGTGTTTATTTGCTTCAGAACTTTCTTCATAGGGGAGGAGTAAGAATTATTTGGGGAAGATCTGGCATAGTTACACAGGCTTTTCAATTAGAGTAGCTTGGTGGTAAGCCTTTTGAGAGCACTTTGGCTACATTTATAGGGAAGGAAGATCAAAGATTATGCTTCTGTTTGCTGCTAAAACTATTTATTGGGAGTATTGTGATGAGCTAAGTAGAGTTTTGGGCAAAAGAGCAAAAACTTAAGAGAGTGAGTAATTTGAAAAGAAAGGAAGATAGTGAAGAAAAATATCCTTACTCTGGGTTTGGAATTTAACCGTTCCATGGAAGATGGATATACATTTATAAGCATCTATATGTTCTAGACCAGGCTGCATCCCAGTGGTCCTATGGTAACCAGATTTAAATGTCATTGGGAAATGTTTAATAAAATAAACAAAATGTATTGTAGCATAATGCTAATTTGTAGTTTTCTAAGTAAATATGCAGCTATTGGCTTCTGTTTCTAATTGAGTTTGACACCACTGCTCTAGGCAATAAATATGGCTTAGTTGAGGCTCACTCAAAGCTTTTTGCAGGTTCATTTTCCTCTCATTGCTGTTTACATGGTGATTTGAAAAAAATTATTGAAATTTTTTTGGGTTGTACTGTTGATAATATTCTTACAATGAGGGTCTTCATTTTTGTTCAAGGCTAAAACAGCTATCTATGCTTTGTGATTATATTGAGATAATCATAGAATCTGAAATTCTTAAATATTTATTTAAAACATTGTCATTCCAGATTTTATCCATGATTGAAGAAGCAGCTGGAACCAGGATGTATGAGTGCAAAAAAATTGCCGCCCAGAAAACCATAGAAAAAAAGGAGGCTAAACTAAAAGAAATTCAGACGGTAATTAATGTTTTATTAGATAATTAATATTAGGTGACTATTAAGATTCTGTGTTGAGAGTTCTTACGCTATAGAAGTGGAGAAATTAGGGTGGGTTTAGATGTAATATTTTCCCTTTTCCATTTCCCTAAAAGTATTTGCTTTTTTCTTTTTATGTTTACCCTAATGAAGTTGTAATTCTTCATTTTATAGATATTGACAGAAGAGATTACTCCAACACTTCACAGATTAAAAGAGGTATGTTTTAAATATGTGGAATGACAATTGAGGGATTAATTTCAGGGCAAGTGACAAGTTCTGTTGTGCAGGTGGTTAATTGCAGAACCAGAATTTAGGCATAGGACCTCTGACTCCAAATCAGCACTCTTTCCACTTCACACACTTATTAATATAGTCAAGTGAAATTCTTTGGCAGTCACATCACTTTGTTGACTCATGTCGAACTTTGAGTCCACTTATATTCCCTAGGCTTTTTCATGTTACTTGCTCTCTCATTACAACTATATTATGTATTTGTACAATTGCCTTTTTTAACTCTAGTGTAGGAGTTTCTTTGGCCCTATCAAATTTCACTTTGTAAGATTCACTTTGTTTTTCCAGTCTTTTTATTACAAAGTAAAATACGTGGTAATATGCTCTTTCTTGACCTGTACAATAAGTCAGTTGGAGATAAGTAAAAAAGTTGTACTGACAAAGCCAACTATCTGTTTAGTTAGTATGTGTATCTTTTATTAGAAAAAGAAGTTTAACATAAGTTATTAGGTGATTTGATTTTTTGCATTAGGTTTTCTATATGCTACAGTATTAATATTTTAATATATTTTCCACATATTAATTCCAACTGACTAGTAATACCTTTTGTTAGTAAAAATGGAAAAATGTGATTAATTTACAAATGCTATAACATGTATAAAAGCTAGTTTTCATCTAACTTTGTCTTCTGAGGTCCTTTCCAGCTATAAAACTGTATAATTCTATGATCTGTCCTAATTGAATTTTTCACCTCTGACATTCAGTAAGAAAAGTTATGCTATGAAATTGACATTTTGAGTTGTGACATGTGTCTATGTATATATATATATACATATATATATATGTATATATATATATATAAATGTATATGTATGTTTGTTGTTTTTAAATGTCAGAGGGAGAGTTGGGGAGCTTCAAAATAGGTTCTATTTGAATTTAAAAATTTTTTTCTTTTTGGTAACTTTTTCAGGAAAGATCTTCCTACTTGGAGTACCAAAAAGTAATGCGAGAAATAGAACATTTGAGTCGTCTCTATATTGCTTATCAGTTTATGCTAGCTGAAGATACCAAAGTACGTTCAGCTGATGAGTTAAAAGAAATGCAAGCCCTAACTATCAAACTTCAAGAAGAAGTAGCTGAGAATGATAAACATATTAAGGAACTTAGCCGTGAGATAGAAGAGTTGGAAAAAAGAAAAGAAAAGGTAAGAAAAGCTCGAGTGAAAATTAGGTAACTTGTATCATAAGGTGAAAAAATGCCTTTTGGAGTGACATGAAATCTCCATTCTAGAGCCATTGAAAGTGTAATTGCCTAACCATTTTCTTTAGAGAGACACAATATAGTAGCTTTCAAAAATTATTTACACTCTTTACAAAGTTGTCATATGAAGAGAAGATTGCAAGATAGTTGTAGATTTTAAGAAACTTGATTGAGATGAGGTGCATTTTATTGTAGGAAATTCGTAATGTCCTTCAATCTTTGGAAGATGTACTTGCAGAGACTCAGAGAGTCAGTATGAAGTCTCAAAGTGCTCTAGATCTCAAGAAGAAAAATCTGCAAAGTGAAGAAAAAAAACGCAAAGAACTAGAAAAAAGTATGGCAGAGGTAAGCAATATTATTGCACATCCTAAAGCACAAAGTGTGCTAGTGGATTGTTCTTATCAGTATTGACTTTGTAACATGGCATTTTTTTTATATTATAGTCTAATGATTACTAATACTATCTTAACACTAAATTCTTTAGGGTAAGGGTTCTTAACTTGTGGTCCATGAACTTGCCTTAAAAATTTTTTGATAATTATATTTCAGTATAAATGGCTTTCTTTGTAGTACCATGCATTTTATTTTATTCATTTAAAAATATTTTTCTGAGAAGGGCTCCCGTAGACTTCACTAGGTTGCCCAAAGGTTCTGTGACCCCAAAACGGTTAGAATCCCTGTTTAAGAGCTACAAACTACAGAAGCAGAATTGCTGGTGTCATAGATTTGACATTCATTTCAACATATTAAATGCTTGCCACATGTGAAGCACTGCTCTAGGTACTAGGGATACAAAGGAATGAAAAATAGTCCCTGCCTATCAGGAACTTATAGTCTTTGATTTCTATATATATATTTTTTCAACCAATAACTCAGACGTTTTCCTTTACATAGGGATTTTGAAGTCCTTGGTTGAAAGTACGTATCTGATTTGGCATTAAAAAAAAAAATCTCAGGTGAATCGCAGCATCTGACTTTATTTCTTTCATATTATTAATTAGGCTAAAAGTTCTGAACATCATTAAAGAAGGTGAGAAATTTCTTCAAGTGCTGGAGCCTTGCATGTCAATAGCTATATCAGAGTTTTTAATTGATTTGACAATGCAGGTCCTTAAACTATATGGAGATCTTTATTAATAAAGCCACCATTCTTCTCCTTGTGGGATGCGCCATCATTATTTAATATTATATTTGTGATAGCAAGCTAAAAATATAGCAGTTACTGAGGTAGGCAAAATTTGGTATCTAGGTCATTGTGATTAAAACCGTAATCTTGAAATGCCTTCCCCCAGCATCATAACATTTTAAATTTTTATGGAATTGATCTGTGATGTTTTAGATAAACAATTTATGGGGTGTGTGCATGTATGTGCATGCCCATGAGTGTGCATGCCCATGCTTACGTGTGTAGAGAGGACTGATTTTTAATCAGAGCTTCTGGTTTCCAAGCTGGCTGTGTCATTAATGGTTCCATTGATCTTGAGCAAATTTCTCAACCTCTCTGTGCCTCAGCTTCCTCATGTAAAATGAGAGGGTTGACATAGAGAATCTATAAGGTGTCTTCCAACTCTGCATTTATAGATCTTTGAGTCTAAGTTGACCAGCAGATGGTGATGTTGTTTTGTTTTTGTCTCTGCACCTTATGAAACTAAGGTGGAATAGTTATGATCCATATTGATGGAGAGAGAATACATGCTAAGGTATGTATTATATGTGTAAAAGAAAGGAAATGAATCCCTGTCCTTAAAACTATTGGGCTAGATGCTGATGTGGGAAACATTGTTTTCCAAGTGAAAGAAATTAATTTCCTTGTTAATTATTTTTCCGCAAAGGATTCTAAAACTTTGACAGCAAAGGAGAAAGAGGTAAAGAAGATAACAGATGGACTGACTTCTCTTCAAGAAGCAAGTACTCAAGATGCAGCTGCCCTGGCAGCTGCACAGCAGCATTTCAATGCTGTGTCTGCAGGCCTGTCCAGTAATGAGGATGGGGAAGAAGCAACTCTTGCTGGACAGATGATGACCTGCAAGAATGACATAAGTAAAGCTCAGACTGAAGCCAAGCAGGTAAAGTCAGAAATTAAACAATTGATAATTATAACTTAAAAATGTGATAAAATGTTAAGGGTTGGACTAGGTGACCTCAGATTCTGTGGCAAGACTTCAAAGGTTGATAAGCAACTTGTTGCAATAGAATGAATATTGGACTAGGATTTGGAAGAGTTGGGTGCTGGCCCCATTTGTATCGTTTACTAGCTGTGCGGGCTTATACAGGTGCCTTAACGCTGCCAATAATAGCATCATTCTTCTAGTTTCCAGACTTATAGCCTTGGTTATCTTTCATTCATTCTATTTTAAACCATTATTTCCCTACTCTCACTCCCATTTCTACTTGATCAGTACATCTTACTTTCTTTTTGTGGGTATCTTTTGGATTCTACCCTCACCAGATTTGTGAGGCAGCTTGCTAGAATAAAAAATAATATATATACAATGCTTTGTAAACTGTAAAACACACAATAAATGGCAACTACTGTTATTTTTTGTTAATATTGTTATTATTTAGGCCACTGAACTTAGTAGACTTGAGCTTGGATTCTAGCTCCAGTGTTTATTAGCTTGAGTGATCATGGTCCATTGAAACCTGGCTGGTCCCAGTTTGCCCTTTATAAGACTTGGACTATTTACTTCACACAGTCACTGAGGAAAGTTATTTGTAAATTTAAATTGCTATAAGAATGTGAGCTACTTATATTTCCATGCTTATCATATATCACTTTACATTTGGACAAGTGTAATAACCCTCCTTTCCTGACTGTCCCCTTTCCATCTTATGTCGATTTCTACCATGTAATTTTGTGGAAAGCACCATTGCCTTTATCATTTCCTTGCTTCAGAATTTATAATATTTTCTGTCACCTGTTGTATCAAATTTATTTTTCTCAGCGTGGTATTCTGTGTTCACAGTGAACTGGCCCTACATACAACCTTGTTTCTCTCTGTTTTGTAAATAACTCCTTTATTATGCCTAGGAAGAGTTTCTGGTTGATCCTTCTGGAAATGGAGGAAGCTAGAGCTTTGAACTTAGAGGTTTTCTCTTTCACAAACTCAGTCAATAACCAGGCTTTGCTATACCTATTCAGGCTCTATTGCTAGTTAGAATCTTAGGAATATTTGCCATGTGTATTTCATGTCACTGCTGGAAATTGATTCATGATAAACATGAATTTAGCTTATAGCCTGAATAGACTTTAAAGGGAAAACACACTAGGAAATAGCTCTGCTATTTGGAGAAAATATTCATCTATGATAAGTAGATGATAAGATGATGAGAGTTGGAAGAGACCTCTACCCTATGGAGTTACTGGGAGTTGTTTTTAGTAACCTGTTTTTTTTCTAAATCTGCTGCTCTTTCACGTTAGTACTGGTTTTGTCCCATTTTTCAATCTAGGCTCAGATGAAATTGAAACATGCCCAGCAGGAACTAAAGACCAAACAAGCAGAAGTTAAAAAGATGGATAGTGGTTACAAGAAAGACCAAGAGGCCTTTGAAACTGTGAAGAAGCTTAAAGAGAAACTGGAAACAGAAATGAAAATGCTAAACTATCAAGGTTTGCATTAATTATTTGTGTTGTGTCAGAATATTCGGCCAGTTACTAAGAAGGGAGCACTTTAGGGGAAATGAGATCCTGAGAAAAACATTGATTAAACTTTTGTTTACAATTCTTTGTCAAGTCTGGGCATTTAATATCAAATATTCTTTTTATGGGGATTTTAATATATCAAAAGTTTAAAAAAATTATCTGTTTTTAAAATATGCTTTTTGGATGTCTTTTTTCTTTATATCACAGTCTTTCCTGGGCAGGAAAAGCCCCTCTCCTGCCTCCAGATTGAACCCTTTCTTACAAGAAAAAAACCTCCCAATTAACCAGAAACATTCCATACTGAGATCATATTTGACAAGGCATATAACATTCCGCCGGTGTACTTCTTTGGCTCTGCCCTGAGGAAGGAAATGTCTTTTATTATCTCTTCTCCTGGGCCTACCCTGGTTTTTAAACTTATTTAAAGTACAGTTACCTAAATGACCTTTTTGTTTTTGTTAATGAAAACATGAATTTGATTATTCTTATTTCTTTCTACAATGTTCAAAGTTTTTCTGAACTACTCAATATTAATAATTCCTCTTTGTACCATAATGTTCCATTACCTGTGTATATCATGATTTTTAGCCATTTCTCAATCCAACTATTCTTCAAAAGAATAGAAATACTAAATTTAAATAGCCCTCTCTACTATTTGAGGGAAACCTAATCTTGAATACTGCAGACTCCCTTTCCTGCTTCACTCCCCTTCTGAAGTTTTGAGTATCTTGACTTTGAGGTATGTCACATTTTTCAGGGTTGCACTGAGCATTATTGGACTGTTAATTCATTTTGGTGATATTTTACTGGGAGGGGTAAAATTTTTCTTAGGTTTAAAATTCAGGGCTGTGTCCATGGAGGAGAAAAGTGAAATATACATATCTCCTTTTACAAAACCAGTATTTCATATTTGATAGAGATAGTTTAAATATTATATATGTTTTTTCATTTAATACTTCTTGCAAGAGATTATGCTTGGTTTTTATTTAGTATTTAGTGTTTTGCTTAAGTTAAATCAATAAGAATTCCAGAGTGAATCATTTCTTTTGGGGGCTTTAATTTAAAAAGAAATTAAGTTTAGTAGTTCAGTTCAGTTATGTTTTGCTGTTTAGAAAACAAGGAGGAATGTCTGTTGGAAAAGCGTCGGCTGCTTTCTCAAGATGTCAGCAGGCTGAGAAAAACATGTGAAACTTCATTTGCCAAGTTTCCCAGTCTTCGATTTGAATACAAGTAAGAGATCATGAACTTTATTAACATACACCTTAAAATAAAGAAAATACAGATGACTAAGCTCACTATAAATAAAGCAACAAGTGTTTATTAAGCACCACCTAAGCACTTGGAGATGTACATCACCAAGATAATTTAAAAATTTTTTTTAAATTTTCAGTTCCAAATTTTCTTCTTCGACCTCGTCATTGAGAAGACAAGACATACAATACCCATTATACATATAAAGTCATGGAAAACATATTCCCACATTAGTCACGTTGCAGCAATAAGGAAAAGACAAGTAAAGAGGAAAAAAATGCTTTTGTCTGCACTTAAGAGTCCATCAGTTCTCTTTCTGCAGGAGGATAGTGTCTTTCATTATGAGTCCTTTGGAATTATTGCTGGTCGTAGTGTTAATCAGAGCTGCTAAATCTTTTTCAGTTGATTATTAGTGTATACATTGTTTTTCTGGTTCTGTTCACCTTACTTTGCATCAGTGTGTATAAATCTCAGTTTTTTTTAAAAACCATCCCCTTTATCATTTCTTTCATAGGACAATAGTGTTCCTTCACAATCATATATTGTAACTGGTTTAGCCAATTGATAGGCATCTCATCAATTTCCAGTTCTTTGCTACTACAAAAAGAGCTGCTATAAATATTTTTGTGTAGACCTACTAGTGGTATTGCTGAGTTAAAGGGTATGCCCAGTTTTATGGCCCTGAGAGAAATTATTATTTTGCTGTTATATTAACAACCAGTTGGGGGGTGGAGCAAGGACTTGTGTGAGCTTCTCCCCAGGTCCCTCCAAATACCTATAAAAAATGGCTCTAAACAAATTCTAGAGCTGCAGAACCCATGGAATAGCAGAGGGAAGCAGGGCTCCAGCCCAGGACAGCCTGGATGGTTGCTGGGTAAGGTCTATCGCACAGAGCTGGGAGCGGAGTGGTGCAGAGCCCACCATGAGCCATGCCTGGACCAACCAGACCAGGAGCTGGGCGGAACAGGCCCTAGCACCCTGAATTAGTGAGCTGTGGCAGTTACCAGACTTCTCAACCCACAAACACCAAAGACAACAGAGAAGGTTAGTGGGAAAAGCTGATGGGACAGAGTGAAAGGAGTTCGAGGTTTGGCCGCTGCCCTGGGGGCAGCAGAGGTGGTGCAGCTACAGAACTAGAGCTGCAGTTGCTTCTGGCCCCAGGCCCACCTGGTGGGAGGAATTATGTAGTGGATCTGAGCAGGAGTACAGAGCCTGCTTAGATCTGAGTCCTGTCCAGGTTGGCAGTTCTTGGGGGAGGAGGAGCACTTGTGACAGAGCTTGCTGTGTAGAAATAGCTCTGAAAACAACAGTGCAGCCCCTCAAGCACAAAGTACTCTATACTCTACAAACAGTCATACCTCCACGAAAAACTCAAGGGTCAAGTAAGTTGGCTGGGAATGTGGCCAGGCAGTGAAAACAGACTCAGATTCAGACTCAGACTTTGGAATCTTTCTTTGGTGACAAAGAAGACCAAAACATACAGCCAGAAGAAGTCAACAAAGTCAAAGAGCCTACAACAAAAGCCTCCAAGAAAAACATGAGCTGGTCTTAGGCCATGGAAAAGCTCAAAAAGGATTTGGAAAAGCAAGTTAGAGAATTAGAGGAAAAATTGGGAAGAGAAATGAGAGTGATGCGAGAAAACCATGAAAAACAAGTCAATGACTTGCTAAAGGAGACCCAAAAAAATACTGAAAAAAATATTGAAGAAAACAACACCTTAAAAAATAGACTAACTCAAATGGCAAAAGAGCTCCA